>CM045466.1:26258610-26498029 GCA_024666655.1 Dascyllus trimaculatus | reverse complement strand
TGAGGACACAAGGCCTGTCTGGGGAGTCTTGTATTGTCACCAAACACTTGCCGCTGCAGCTCACAGTGCTCTTGTGGAAGCTTATATTTTTGCATGTATTCCCTGAGATATTTACTTGAGGTATTTATTTATTCAAACAAAACTCTTATTTCTGTTGCCTCTAGTGTTGCAGCCCACAAGCTAGGTCATATCACAAAGGAGGGCCATTTTTTAAGTTTTTCAATACCCCCTGGGGGTTCTGCAGAATAATTTGTGAATAATTGGCTGATATTGTAAAATTCCATCTGAATAAATTAAACAAAAGTGTTTTGAAATTTGTAGTGGTGTGTCCTTTATGTCTTCCAAAACAAGGCTGGTATTCAACAATCCTGAGCATGTGTTAACACTTTATTGGAATTGTTCAATCAAAATCCATCCATCCATCCATCCATCCATTATCTATACAGCACTTAATCCTCTGTAGGGTCGCGGGTGGGGGGCTGGAGTCTATCCCAGCCGACTCGGGCAAGGCAGTGATACACACATACATACACAAACATACCCTACACAGAGACAGACAAGCAAGCACACTCTCATTCACACCTACGGACAATTTAGAATAATCAATTAACCTCAGCATGTTCTTGGACTGTGGGAGGAAACCAGAGTACCCGATGAAAACCCACGCAGCACAGGGAGAACATGCAAACTCCATACAGAAAGATCCCAGGCATCCTAACCCGAACCGGGGATTTTCTAGGTGTGAGGCGACGCTGTTAACCATAGAGCCACTGTGCAGCCCTTAATCAAAACCATTTATAAAAAATCTGTACAATAACACACGATGAAAATGTTATTGTTCTTGCACAATAATTCAATTAGGATACCCTACTTTAATTTTAACGTTTTTGATGTTTTTTTCCACATTTTTTACAATACCTTTAAACAAACTGGGTACCCTTTATTTTTTTAACATGCAGAGTGGTATAGATAATAATACTGATTGGCACCTACGCCAAAGAACATCTCTGAGATGCAAGCAGCCTTGACAAAACGACAGTATTTGATGCCCTGGGAATGAGAATGGTTTGAAATTTGAGACGTACACCTTGAACAGAAACAGAGACAGGACAGTCCCCTGTGGTGCTCCCATTTTACTAACCAACACATCAGACAGGAGCTCCTGTCCACACAAACCGAGGCCTATATGACAGATAGTTAGCGATCCAGGAGACAGTAGACGTGCTGACACCCATCCTGCGCAGCTTCTCCCTCAGTAGAAGTGGCTGGAAGGTATTAAAAATGAAGCCATGCTGGCGAAGTGAATAGACTTTGAATTCAATAATGGCACCATGAGGCGCAACGAGACAGAGATTGCTACTGTAAGTGCCTTCATGAAATGCCTTTTATATTCCAGCTCTTTTTTCTTTGGGATTAAAGCAGGGGAGCATTTTACGGCACTATCTAACGTAGGCTTAATGGCATGGCATATAGAAAAAGAGAATGCAAAGTGAGCACAGTGTGAGAAATATGTCAATGCAGCCTGTAAAGGCAAATGAGAAAGCTGGTATGGTAAGCACATTCTCAGCAGAAAAGAAGTGTTTCAAACTGCAAACATAGGAAGTCAAAGTAGCAACTTTCAAAGCTTCAGTGTTTTTCTGCTGCCTAAGGAAATGCCCACGCCGCACTGACTGCAGGTTCCCCGCTTTCAAAACATTTTCCTTCTCAAAGAGTCATTCACAAATTAAAGTTTGTGATAGTGGATCTGACCACTCTGTGTATCATATTAAATACTTTAGTAAAATATAATGGAGAATGATTCTGGTGGCAGTCTGAGGTAGAGGAAAAGTAAGCTGCTAAGCTGCTTAGGACCCCCAAGTGAGTAAATTACAAAGAACTGGTCCTTTGTTCTTCTGTTTTGTTTTGTTTTGTTTGTTTTTTTTTAACAGAAAATTACATTCTTTGTGGTATTTTAAGTGCAGTGGACTATTCCATTTTAAACTGCAAAATTATCTATCACAGTTTTTAAAAAAAATCAGTGTTCATTCTTGCTTCTTGACCTTGAAAAATTATTTGCCAAAAGACTGACTTTCCTCTTACTAGCTCTTCTCTGATGCATCCAACCATACCTCATTGCCTTCTTCAAATGTTCTGTTATCAGCCAAAACAGAGTAAGATATCCATGAAAGTAAAAGCTAACACTGTCAGCGGACATAGAGTTAGTTATTTTGTTTAGTTTTTAAACATCCTGAAGTGCTGAAATAAAATTACATTTGACTCACACTGTTTAACACCTAAAGGATCCTCTCTGGTAAAAATCACTTGATGACCATCTCAAAAACAAAGATTAAATGTGGGACATGCAGAAATCTGAAAAGGAAAAAAAAAAAGAAAGTAGGAAATATCCAGCCCGCCTGCTGCATTTCTTTCCTCTCTCCTCCTACCACACATGCTAAACACGAACAAAAGCAGCCCAGCTGAAAAAATATTTATTAGTGGTTTTATCAAGAACTCAGTCAGACATAGCCAGACCTATCTCCACAGTGCTGGACCATTGTAGAATGCTCTGTCTGCACCTCATTGTCTTTCTGTTATAGGTGGAAAAATGCTCTGGTTTGCTTGTATTTCTTTTCACCAATTCCAGTTGTCTTGGTGGTGCTAAGTCCAGGATGCAGCATTGGTATTCCTGCAGAATAGAGAAGAACTGTTGTGGTGGAACATTAACATTCACTGAGGTCAGTACCATCACTAAAATGTCTAATTCTCTGAAAGAACACTGCAGAAACTCGACATCTTACCAAGTTTATTCGTCTTATGATTAGTCAATATGTCTCAACCCACTTGATTTAAGATAAATTCACTTTAAAAGTAACATTTCAGCAAGAAGAAAGGAACTTGTTTTAAGGCAAATTTTCACTTGTTCTATTGGCAGATTTTTTCACTTATTTTGAGGTAAAAGTGCCTTGAAATAAGTTATTTTTCTTGTTTTGGGAGGGGCATTTTTTCCAGTGAACAAAGCAGGCTTGCCTTATTGCATGATCCAGGGCCTGAGAGACTTACCATTTTTAGCACATACACTATATTGCCAAAAGTATTGGGACACCTGCCTTTACATACACATGAACTTTAATGACATCCCATTTTTAACCCATAGGGTTTAATATGGAGTCGGCCCACCCTTTGCAGCTATAACAGCCTTCTGGGAAGGCTTTCCACAAGGTTTAGGAGTGTGTTTATGGGAATCTTTGACCATTCTTCCAGAAGCTCATTTGTGAGGTCACACACTGATGTTGGACCAGAAGGCCTGGCTCTCAGTCTTCACTCTAATTCATCTCAAAGATGTTCTATCAGGTTGAGGTCAGAACTCTGTGCAGACCAGTCAAGTTCCTTCCACACTAAACTGGCTCATCCATGTCTTTATTGACTTTGCTTTGTGCACTGGTGCACTGTAGTTGAGCTGGTGTGCTCAAGCTGCAGTGCGTTCATAGGTCTTACATCTGAGCCATTATAAGGCAGAGTGTAGTTATTTTTATGGTAAAAGGTTCAAAATATGTAGTGTTTATACAGAAGTATTGAGTACAGTGTAGAGTTTTCAGTGAATAAATTTCAGGAAAAAGGCATTTTTTAAAAATATTAATATTTGAAAAAATAATCAGTCTGAGATACACTCTGTGATTTAAAGACATTAGTCAAGTGTATTGTTATATAAAAATATTATTGTGCGTGTGGCTTGTCCCCTGGGTATTCGCTCCTCATGTCTTATTAGTGTGTATTTCATAATGTCTCTCCGTATGGCTGACACTTTGCGCTGCGCTATTACTCTGCAGTGCTTTGTTTACCATCGTCACAGGTTTGGTGCTGTCTGGGCTGATGGATGTGTCCTGCAGGAGTCTCGTCCTCCCGCACAGCCGACACATCGACACACACCACTGCATCTTAAAACAAGGACAGCTTGATTGATTCATTTCTGTGCTGTTGCCTTCATTTGTAATTACTGTTATATATTTACATTGCTACCACGAGGCTTAATTGTGTGTCTGCAATGCAAATTTAGGGAGTTTATTAAAGGCTGAGTTTCCAGAGAGCGATAAAGGCCTGCCTCCACTCTGCCTGTCAGTTTTATGAGTGTTATGAATTCAGAATGAAGTGTATCAGCTCCATGTGAGACTATTGCTGTTCTTTGCTTTCATAAACTTTGTCCTCAATCACAATTAAACATCTGTAAACCAATTTAGCTTCTGGGTGACTAAAAAAAACTCCCGTTTCTAAGGTTGGAGCTATATTCATATGAAAAGCCAGATTTTGAGGCATCAATAAGGCTTGTTAGCCATACAAAACTTGGATTAGACACAACAATGTTAGGTCAATTTGACATGCTCGCTAAACTAATTACTAGGTACAGCACTGATTAGCAATCGTTCCTCTGATTACATGTTAGACACCACTGATATTTTGGACACGGAGGACCATGTATTATTTTTCTATTAACAACAAATCAAATTTGTTTGACAAACGCACAGAGAATTATCATCCAAATTGGCTGTTCTCCTCAGCTCTTTTAGGGGGTTTAATTTTTCAAGTTTTCAACAGCAGATAACAGCAGGTGATAATAAGTCAGTGTTGTTTGTGTGGCTCACTATGCTGTTGCCACATACCCAAACAAAGTACTTTAAATACATAACTGACAGCGGTAAGTAATTCAACCTGAAGAATCCTGTGTGTTGACATTATGACTAGGTAATAAGACACAGTGCACATAGTACAACTGATGTTAATTTGTGAACAAGTAATGTAATCACATTGCCATATTGCCACATACATACTAGGAGAATGTGCATTGTATTTCACTTTATGTGTTTGATTTAAACAGCCAACAACATTTATGGCTTCGTAAGTAACTCAGTTTTGGAATCACAGTTCATTACAGCATCTGTTTCCGCAGTGAAAACAAGAAAAGCATAATTTTTTTTTTTTTTTTTGTCATTTCCAACATTCTAGAGGGTGTTGCTTTTACTGTAACAATTAAGGCACTCAAATGCAGCATGATGTAAAACAGAAGATAGCCCGAGCTAGTTACTATAAATGAAATTTTACTTTGCACAACGCAACGCCACCTTCTCTCTTTTTGTCGACAGCACCATTTGAAAAACCAACTGGGGGGCTACCGTGGTCCTGGTGTTTACATTCAGCAAAAGAGCCAGTTGATTTTCTGTACAGTGTGAGCACAGAAGTTGCAGTTCTGGCTGCAGGGAGGCTGACTGAAAGTTTGCTGGTGCCATGAGCTAACACATGGCACAAGATACATAAAAATCACGTCTGCCAGCTTTTAAGGCCAACCCTGCTCCCATGCTATAGCTGATAGGAAAAGAACTGGTACTGCAACACAGTTGGAGGTAAAAACTCGGACTCTAGAATTTTTCTTCTGGCAGTGTGAGTATCATAGACATAAATAGAGCTTTGACAGTAACAGTATGGAAGTCTAATTTAAATGTTGTAAAGCAAATGGTTCAGGACAAGCACACATTCCATTACACCCCTACTGGTTTGATTGTGACATGTATCATTTCTGTATGTCATACCTATACTGATCAAGCACTACACTAAAACCACTGACAGGTGAAGTCAGTAACCCTGATCATCTCATTACAATGCAATATTATGCTGGAAAACCTTGGTTACTCGCATTTATATGGATGTTACTTTGACACATACCCCACCTGCCCCCCATAACGTTGTGGAGGTTGTTATAGACCAAGAACACCTACCAATGGCAACAGCACTCCCAGGTGGCAGCAGCCTCCCCCAGCGGCACAGTGTGTTCCACCACATCACAGAAACTGCTTAGGAACAACTCAAGAAACAGGACAGAGCCCAAGGTGTTCACTTTGTCTCCAAACTCCCCAGATCTTAATCAAGCATCCACAGTATGCACCAGAACAAGCCCAGTCCATGGAGGCCCTGAGCTCACAGGGACACACAGGGTCTGCTGGCAACATCCCAGTGCCTGACACCACAGGCTGCCCCCAGAGGTCCTGTGTTCATGCCCTCATGTATTTTTTTTTCTGGTGAAAGGTATAATGCCAAAATATGTTGAGCTTGCATAATCTGCTTCATTAATGTTTCACTGTCAGCACTGGCTACCAGGTGACCAGCATCCAACTAATACACAACAACACACCTTACTATTCTTCTGTAAATTAGTGTTTTGTATTCAGAAATGCAAGGAATCAAAAAACACTGCTGCAGTACATCTCATCCAACCTCAAACTTACTATTACAAATTAATAGTCACCTGTACATTCACTTACCCTTGTTGGTGAAAAGTTGAAAAAGCCCATGTTTTATTTACAAACACAATCCAGACTAAAACTGTGGATTTTCACAGGAATCATTCAGTGATTGCTGAGCTCAAGGTAGCGATGCCCAGCTGATATATTACAGTCATTTTGTGCTATGGAAAAGTAAAAATCATTCTCACTGCTCCTTTATACTTAGACTTTTTTTTTAATCTTTTGGTTTTGTGTTGCCACATCTCCCGTTCTCGATTTCCCCCCACCCTGTCCAATTCTCCCATTTAAAGTATCCCTGTGGTCCATCCACCTCATCTCCACTGGGCCCAGGCCTTAGCAAGATGGATGAGCTGTGTCTGATGTACGATGCTGCAGGTGAAAGCACGGCCAAGAACACTCTTGACTTTGCTGAATGAGAATCTAACGGATTGTAAGCCCCAGAACAGAGAATGCCAGGCCCCTCGCTGCACATGGGAGGTTGGGTGGAAATCATCACTCCTAAATCTGCCATGGCCCTAAAGACTGATGTTCACCTTTCTGTCATTTATTCTACTCGACCTGTTAGTGCAGACAAGGTCAATCTGGCTTGTCAGGCCCCCCTCTTGGCTCTGGATTGCTCTTCCTGGCCACTTGAGGATCTCAGAGTGGCTGGATGACGGCGCGTGCTCTAAAATGCATCATGGCTCCTGACTTGCTCTGCACCTGTGACTGCACAACGTTCATCTTCATGTGTGTTTGCATGTGTCTGGCTGATGAAGCAGGGGGAAACTTTTGTGTGTGTGCTTGCTGAAGTGCGTAATTGTCAGGCACAGAAGGCCACTAATTTTCGCACTTGGGTGGCCACTTGTTCAGCCTAGCAGCTTCTTAAAATGCCCCGCTGTTTTCAGTTTGACCTACACCACTCAAGTCAATGTTTCTCTACCTTCCTCTTTGTGAATAATTACTTTATGCTCTCTTTTGTATTTAATCACTTACAGCACTCACTTAGTGTCCCATCATGCAAAGACAGTAAAAAATTAAAAGGGTTTTGTCAAATGCTGAGCTGTGATTGCTCATATTAGGCTTCAGCATTCAGCGGGAGATGTTGTTGGACAGCCTGTGGATTTGAGAGCCAGTCGGGCAGTGTGGGCTATCCGAGCAAGGATGTGCTCAGATGGCAATAAATCCTACCAAATCCTGTTGCACTCTGTCAATTATGAGCTACAATCCCTTTCTTTTCAGGAAGTCAAATGGGCTCTCAGCATAGCTCACCCAGTGAAGTGCCAGGTTCAGGCACTGGTTACTACTGCAAGGAGAGCTGGTGATGAGAGACAGAGCAATGACTAGAATTATCATTAGATAAAAAGTCCAACTTGACAAAATAAAATACCAAGTGTGTAGATATTTTACAGTGGCACAATTCCTGTATTTACAATGAGATTACATACATTACAAAATTATTCACCTGAATAAAGCAGCAAATCATACAACTGTGTAAAGCACAACACTGCTGTATATTTATACATGCATAATTCTATCATATCACAGTATGCATTGTACAACAAATCAGCAAGAAAGTTATTTAAGTACAAAGCAAATGTAACATGTTAAAACCAAACTCTGTTTCCATTGTAGAGAACTCTCAACGTTCCAGTAAAAAATCATACTTTAGATAATAATGTGTTTCAGAACTTCTGCAAACCGTTCAAGACAATGCCCCCATGCATGAAAAAAATTATTTTCCCAGTTTGGTTTGGACAGCGATGCCTTGCATGGCACCAAATGCAGCACATGCAAGCCAGGATTTATCATCCAGCATCAGTGGCCAACCTAATTATTGCATTTGTGGGTGAAATGGAACAAAGGTTTCAAAATCTGGTGGAAGCCTTCCCAAATACAGATAAAGGAAAAATTATCCATACCCATGCCAAATGTAGCTTCATAGTGATTTACTTTTATTTATTTATTTAACATATTTTACACCTTTTCTGGCTGTAAAAGAAGCAAGTGACAAAAGATAGTAAGACATTATGTTAGTAGATGTAGGTGCAATCGTGTCACCAGGTTAATCTCTATAATTTACTGCTTGAAAATTCCTTCAATCCTTCAGTTGAAGGAAAATAGACTGAACCAAAGATCAGTCTTACTAATCAGTCTTTAAACTATCAATCTGATTAATAATTAAATGAATGGCTCTAACCAAATTATCATATTAGTAGCTACATTGAAAGATTTTAGAGTGCTACAGAGTAGATGTTGGCAGCATTCACACGTATGCAACTTTAATTAGACCAGTAGATATACACCAAACATTTGTTAAAGAAAACAGAAGCAAAAAACATGTTAATAATCTAACTGTATGTACTTCTGTGAGAATGAAAGAGTATGTGTATATTTGTAGGTATATGTGTGTGTCAGGAGTTCACCAAAGACAATGTGTGTGTCTCTTTGTGAGTGCTCTCATTCATCCAGGTCATAGTCATTCTGGACAATTCAATCGAAGGCAACTGGACTCAGTAACATGTCTGTGAAGATGTTTGGCCTCTCATCTCAGTGGCTTCATCAGTTCATGTGAATCTAGACTAGGCTAGAGACTAGCCCAGTCTAGTCTTGACAACCATGAACTGATGAAGCTACTCGGATGAGAGGCGAAACGTCTTCACAGACATGTTACTGAGTCCAGTTGCATTTGATTGAATTGCTCAGAACATGTGTCTGTTTGTTCTGCCTTTATCATGTATTCAGGCATGAACCCACGTGTTCAGCCAGAACAAAAGAGACTGAAGCAGGAGGTTTGAGTGTCCTCCCCATGTGTGTGGTTGTGTAGACGCCAGTTCAGATCATGTGTAACTGTCTGATGATTATAGTGCCAGCTTAGAAAAAAAGGATGTTAGCATGCATGCAGGACCCTGTGTCTGTATGCAGCTTAAATAAAATCAACTTTACCATGTGGAGTCAAATATCCAATGATATAATCTACAACAGATCACAACATACAGCCCTACAAGTGAGCGAGAGAAGAGAGATACTGAGGAAAGAAAGTGAACAATGGGTACATTTAGCTTCCTACCTTTAAGGTAGCCTTTAAGGTTTTTCACACTCAGAAGCATCTTGCACTTTTAGATGATGCAATGCACGGTAGCCATTGGCCCAAGGATCGTCAGGATAAGACTTCATAGCCTTTCACTGATGTCTTGTGAGAAGCCAAAATGCATAACTCACTCTCTCCCGGTGTTGACCCTAATAACAAGCATACCAAGCTCTTTGATTCTTTCCTAAGAATGCTAGAGAGAATGGTAGAAATTGCCAGGACCATTTAGAATGGCATAGAAAAACTGCATGTTGGTATGAATGAATGAATCAAAGTTTGGCATGGTTCTGAATAATGTTCATCTGCAAGTGGAGGTTGTGGTCCATGGTATTGGAACAACAGTGTCAGCTTGTGGACACTATGATCAGGTATCCAAATACTCACAGTTTATCTTGTGTTAGTGTGGCAGTGTGGAGAGTGCGTGCCCTACCTGTTTCTTGGCGCGCACGTCCACGTACACCTGTCTCTTGTTGGCGCTGATTGTGGGGCCGGACCGAGGGGATTTATGCCCCGATCATCTTTTGTCTCTCATGCGTGGATCTTCTCTACTCTCTGTGGCATCTGGTGGCGTGTGTGGACGCTTGGTCTGCTGGGGTAATCCACAGCTGCAGAAGCTTCACGCTCCTCTTTTTGGGTGAGCTGACATGGTGACTGTTTCCTTTCATGTCTCTTTTCGGTCCATGCTTGGCACTTATGTGTGCGTTTTTCTGCTTTAGCGTCTCCGCGGCTCGTGAAGGCCGTTGTTTGTGTGAGCCGGTGGCTTTTAACATACAGGTAAGTGGCATGCCTCCCTCTTCAACCCATTGGGCTGAACACAGCCAGTCTAATATCTTTTCCCTGTATGTAGTGCAGTGCTTTTGTATGTGCAGTAGCGCACACGTATATTCGGAGGTTCGGAGCACCCTCCGTGGGAGTCTGGAGACCGGTGCTTCTCTTTCTTTGGTAAGTTGTTGGCTTCTGCCTGTTGCTTACCAAACATTCTGAATATTATTGGTCCTGACCGTGGTGTGTTCTCACCACAGCGGGACCACGCTGCACCTCCCGTGTCTCCTGGGGACCACATTGGCCCACATCAATCAAAGCGCTGGCTACGGCTGGCATAGCTCCTCCCACATCTGCTGTTCTGGATCGTCTGTGTTTGGATCGTCGTCGCATTGGATTGGCCCGTTTCGCACTTCTGGTAAAACTCAGTTCCTTTCATGAGTGATCCGGAATAAATGCATGAATAACAAGAACAGAACTCTGGGTTCCTAATGGTCATTAAAACAAAACAGTGTTTAATGTATATGTGTAAATTTTAACTGTACATAGCTGGTGGTTGTTATTTTGTATTTTGGGCTTTTTGCAATTGCATGTTGTTATTTTGGCTTGTGTTTTCTTTTCTTTCTTATCCTGTGTTATTTGCCATATTCATATTTTTAAAACTTTAATACATAGAAAACAATCTTCTTTTTAAATAAAAAGAAATGTACTAATTAAAATATACTTGGTATCTTAAGGTACTGTCTCTGCCCCATATTTAAGGTGGTCGAATTTGTGTCTTCCTTGTGCAGGGTCCTAGGCCTATCCTAGGTAGCGTTGTCAACAACAGTAGCTACAAATTTGCCTGCAGTAAGTTCCCTCATGCCACATTAGTATATACATACTTTTAACCTTAGCATTTTAGCTCAAAGCTCCCAAAGACTTTTAGTCTCATTACTATGTACTGTGTGCATGGAATGTTCAGTGTGAACATTTCTCATTTACTCATTTCATTTACTCATCTCATTAGCAACTATGTAAGCATGGGTAATGTTAAGGCAGAGGTAAGTCAAACTTTCCTACTAGCATGAGGCAGGATGTGAACCTGGACTGCTGGTGGTGAAAGCAAATGCTCATGTACCATCTATCACCCTGACCACCACAACATTAGTTCCTGCAGTCACGGGGAACATAAATCATCTGTACAACGCATCTGTACCAGCCTTGTTTACCTCCTGCCGTTACTCATGTAACATATGTGTTTACTTTACTTATTTTAATTATTCTACTTTTAGACTAACTCTTAGCCTGCGTACAACATACTGAGCTGCACTGCTAAGTTTGTAGCTACATATTTGACAGCAGTCTGAGAAGGCCCCAAGAGTGATTTTATTTGAAATATAAGGGGAAAGGGAGGCAAATAATGGGCCGACTTGACAGATCTAGGATGCCTGGGATAAAAACTAGCTTCATATTCTACAATAGCTCACAAATGATACACCATCTCAGACACCACAAGAGCAGTGTGTCAGAATTCTGATGCCTTCTTTCGCTTATTTTTGACAACTTTGACGTGCCCTCGAGGTTGAACTGTGAGACATGGTGAAGTGAAAGAGGAATTATGTTTTTGGTGGTTTCAGGAGAAACGGTGACACCATCTTTCTGACCACATGTAGTCTGTGAAGGACAGCAAGTTATGACTGGCCAGGCTCCAACACATAGTCTATCATGTCTCTCAGCCAAGTCGTAGTAAGAGTTGATGACTCTATGATTGTCTGACTGAACGCCTTGACAATGAATTGTTTTACTATTCATTGTTTTTGAATAAAAAAAAAAAAAAAAGACTGAACGCCTTGACTAGCAGTGATCAGACATCAGAACATTTTAATCATTGGAGATAGAAAACTGCTGAAGCAACATACAAGTTACTTGTACTTGAATCTTAAACACTTGCTGCCATGAGAATAAAAAGTTAAAGGGTAACTTCACCTTCCAAATTAGCTACATGCGACAGAGGTATGAGGAAGCAATGACTGCAGGAGGTGGGATCAGAGAAGTAGGGGTGGTAGTCAGACTAACAGTCATGAGAAGCTCCTGTCAGATTCTGTCTCAGTCTGGAAAGAGAAAGCGGAGTCTAGTGGAGCTTTAGCAGTCAGCAGAAGCACATGAATGGCCCTTTGCAATGCTGTCTCACAAAAATTACATTCATATGCAACTAGTCTGACTCACCAGATATAGATTGCAGGTATAAACTTGCCATTGGCCACACCTTTGGCGTAGATTTGTCCTGCCTTTCACTCTCCACATGTTACAGTCTGCTAGCAGACTACCAAGTTCAAAATTTCAAGCTTTCCAGGGGGCTTGGATTGTGCAGTGAGCAACTTATTTACCTTCCCTAGTTAATTGGTGGGACCTTCAAGTTAGCTGCACCCATATGATGTGGGAGAACACTGGGTTTAAATGTGCATTTTACTCTTGACAGAGTTGTGTCAATTTTAAGTTGTTTTTTTTGCTGTTTGTTTAATTGTTTTCAGATCCATGAGGAGTCTGGTGTTTTACCCAGCCATTTTTTTGTCTTTGTTTCTGTGAATTGGTCATTTTAAGGACAGTGCTCACCTCACTAAACATTCCTTAATGCAGAATGGTCTGGCTATGCAAAACTATCTACAACTAAACTGGAATCTCTTTTACACTTTGAAAGTAATATCATGTCATTTTAAAAGAAATGTATTTTACAACAGGCTGTTTACCTCAGAGACCTAGGGTTTGCATCTAGTGTGGGACACTACTCTTAGACTGATGTTTTGTTTCCTGTCATTCTTTCCTTTTGGTTTTTCAGTTACCATTTGGTAAAGTCTAGGAACAAGAACCACATGTGGTTAGAATTAGGAAACTACCATGTTTTGGTTGACACTTCCACAATAATAACTACTAGTTAGAAACTCTGTAAGATTTAGGGATCAAACCTACTTGGTCAGGTTTAGGCAAATAACGCAGTTTGGGAAAAATATGACTCCATTTTCTGGGTTACCACGGTGAGGAACCCCGACTCAACTTACATACACTATATTACCAAAAGTATTTGCTAACCTGCCTTGACTCACATATGAACTTAAGTGTCATCCCATTCCTAACCCATAGGGTTCAATATGATGTCGGTCCACCTTTTGCAGCTATTACAGCTTCAACTCTTCTGGGAAGGCTGTCCACAAGGTTGAGGAGTGTGTTCATGGGAATATTTGACCATTCTTCCAGAAGTGCATTGGTGAGGTCACACACTGATGCTGGTCCAGAAGGCCTGGCTCTCAGTCTCCGCTCTAATTCATCCCAAAGGTGTTCTATCGGGTTCAGGTCAGGACTCTGTGCAGGCCAGTCAAGTTCATCCACACCAGACTCTGTCATCCATGTCTGTATGGACCTTGTTTTGTGCACTGGTGCACAGTCATGTTGGAAGAGGAAGGGGCCCGCTCCAAACTGTTCCCACAAGGTCGGGAGCATAGAATTGTCCAAAATGTTTTGGTATCCTGAAGCATTCAAAGTTCCTTTCACTGGAACTAAGGGGCCAAGCCCGACTCCTGAAAAACAACCCCACACCATAATTCCTCCTCCACCAAATTTCACACTTGGCACAGTGCAGTCCGAAATGTACCGTTCTCCTGGCAACCTCCAAACCCAGACTGGTCCATCAGATTGCCAGATGGAAAAGCGTGATTCATCACTCCAGAGAACGCGTCTCCAATGCTCTATAGTCCAGTGGCGGCGTGCTTTACACCACTGCATCCGGTGCTTCGCATTGCACTTGGTGATGTACGGCTTGGATGCAGCTGCTCTGCCATGGAAACCCATTCCATGAAGCTCTCTGCGTACTGTATTTGGGCTAATCTGAAGGCCACATGAAGTTTGGAGCTCTGCAGCAATTGACTGTGCAGGAAGTCGGTGACCTCTTTGCACTATGCGCCTCAGCATCTGCTGACCCCTCTCCATCAGTTTACGTGGCCTACCACTTGGTGGCCGAGTTGCTGTTGTTCCCAAACTCTTCCATTTTCTTATAATAAAGCTGACAGTTGATTGTGGAATATTTAGGAGCGAGGAAATTTCACGACTGGATTTGCTGCACAGGTGGCATCCTATGACAGTTCTACTGACAGTTCCAATTCACTGAGCTCCTGAGAGCGACCCATTCTTTTACAAATGTTTGTCAAAACAGTCTGCATGCCTAGGTGCTTGATTTTATACACCTGTGGCCAGGCCAAGTGATTAGGACACCTGATTCTGATTATTTGGATGGGTGAGCAAATACTTTTGGTAATATAGTGTATGTATGACAAACAAAGCTCCAGTAGAAAACTTTTTCCCTAAAAAAGGAATTAAGAATGCAGTTTAGGTGTCATTGATTGTAATTTTGGGAGAGTCTGTGGGAAAGTGTCAGCAGTAGTCATAGCTGTACACTTTTCATGTTTAACATTCCTGTCCACGAGCCCAAAGTATGTTTTTAAGCCCCAAAAACAGCACACCTACTGGCAAATCCATATCTTGTGTTTTCTGTCCTGAAGAAGAAGAATCCCATTCATGTTTAGCACTTCATCTTGCTAAAGCTAACGTCACAGCTGTCTGTCAGAGCAACAAAATGGGCTTATAGCTAGACAGTGTTCTGTTTTTGAAAGTTTTTTTTCTAAATGCAAACAGTTGAGGGGAGGTTAGCACATGAACGAGACTTTGGAGGCTTGTCTGTTCCATCATGGGCGTCTAAACCAAACTTTCAAATTCATTTGGACATAGATAATGTAATTTTTAGGAAAGCAAAAACAATCTTACTTACATTTAATACTATATCTTTTGTGGAACCTGTCTGTATGAACATCTCTCAACAGAAATTTGTGATTATGTGTCCAGAACAAAAAAGAAACTAGCATTCAGGCGCTCTTTAAAACCAGTTGCCTCAACTCTACATGTATACTTATTATTTTTCATAGAAAGTGTTGGTTGGTAGTTTTGTCTGACTTCTCAAAGAGAAGAATACTCGATGAGGCGAAGCATTGTTTTCTGCTAATTATCCTTATTTTCTTCTTAATGACATCTTGGCTGAGCCTGCATTAGTGTGGAGGTCAAGAGGACTCAGTGGTAGAAAGAAAAACACTTCACTTCTGTCTAGAGTTTCAGTTTAATCATGTTTAATCATGTGTTTAATAAAGGCTGAAAAGCAGAATATCTTTTGCATATTCAGGTTAGTGTTTCCACATTACTTGGGTTACACCCTAGAACAGCTATAAATAGTAATTCAAATCTATGAAAAATAATGTGTTGTAAATAGAGAAGGAAGAGCAGCAACATGGGTAAGAGATACTATGAAGAGAAAACCCCATTCAGATCATAAGCAAAGAAGTGAGCAGCTGTTTATTGTGGATTCATTTAGAACACAAGCCAGATACCGCCGTGTCACAACATGAGCCTTAAGAACTTAAATTTAATAATTCACGCAAACGGCTGCGACTTACCGTGATTTATTTGGTGGACTGTGCTCTGCCTGAATTAGCCATAAACAGTGATATAACATTTGCAGGCGCTGCACAAATGATATGTAGGTTGTATGTTTTGTCATAACTGATGCCATTCATCATATCCGACCAAATGAGTCAGGCTTGACTTCAGAGGGCCAGCATCTTTCTTTCTGCAGAGAATTAATTTCTTAATGTAGTACACAGTGTATGCCTGTGCAATAAAATATAGGCCAATTCAGGGTCTCAGTTTTACAGCTATACAAGTGCCAAACAATATTTATTCCCAAAGTGTTTACATCCAAAGGCTCCCAGACTTCTCTGCTTCCAAGCTGGACCCTTAATGCTTTTATAATTTTCTATCCGGGCAATCAACTCTGACCAAATTTCATTAATTCCCCTGATAAAGAACTGTTAATGTTACACTTGCCTGCATTCTGATGGGGTCTGAATGGTTTAGAGACATACCTGAAAAATGTTCTTATTAAACCCAACATTTGAGGGCCTAAAGATAATATTTAACGACGCTTTCTGACAGATTACAATAATTCTTTCAGTCAAGTTCACAGTGAAACCTTGACCCATTCCACAAACAGAACCTAGAGTTTGTTTCCGTATTAAATCCAGCTCTTTACTTTGCTTGCTGAAAATGCCAGACGTTACAAGGTTCCTAGGTGAGGTTTGACATCATCACAAAGGAGCATGTGCATTTGTTTCCTCACTCACTGGCAGCCTGGGTGGATTCCCAACTGGGTGAAGAAACCCGGCCTCAGGGTTCAGATTCTAATAGGCCCTAAAATCACCATGTTCACTAAGAGGCAACTATTTTGTAGCAGCAAAATCATTTTTCAATACTGGATGATAGCTGGGGCTGCACATTGGCTCAGTGGTTAGCAGCGTCGCCTCACAGCTAGAAGATCCCTGGTTCTCCTCTGGTAAAAAAAGTTAATAGCAATTTTGAACTGATTTGCATTAAATCAACTTGAAAACATTGACAGCTCAGTTGAGGCTCACTGTTTGCCTCAGGCCCTGCTAGCTAGTTGGTCTAGCCCTAAATAGCAAAAAGGTTTTTTTTTTCCATAGATAGTTTACTAATTGCAATTTTACAAATGTAATTATGCTGATCTGTTCCCACTGGATGGTCAGTAATGGTCAAACAGGAAATGAAGTACATTGGTGAAATATCCTTCTTCTTCCCTGACCTGTCTCCACCAAGTTCTGTACACAGCCTTGTCCTCCTGACCTCACCAGTGAGCCACTAGAGTGCAGGTTCAACTCAGTTCAATTCAATTTTATTTATACAGCGCATATTTACAACATATGTCATAGTGCTTAACATAGTAAGGAAGAACAGAAAACAGAAAACCCAACAATCCAAGATTGCTTTTGGATTTCCTATGAGTAAGCAGTCAGCGATGATACCAAAAAAAACAAAAAACCCTAGAATAGCAAGGGGGAAAAAGCCTTCGACAGAACCAAGCTCAGGGAAGGCGGCCATCTGCCTCGACTGGTTGGGTTGGGAGTGGGAATGAGGGTGAGGGGATAGCAGTAGAGGTTGGGATGGGGATGAGAGGACAAAGGTTGCTTTGCAAAACTACAAAGCATGATCATGCGTTTAAGCAGCATGTTGAGGCAGCGTGGCAGGGTGAGATGGGACAGTGGGTTTCATAATAGGTTCCTTGTCTCAGGTGGTTGGCAAAAAAATTAAATCAGCCCATTATGTTTAGAAGGGGGAAGGACAGGCTGAGTGTCTCAACAGCAGAGCTCAGGTGTTAAACAATCTGAGTGTTTATAGGGAGACAGACAGCAAATGTGGGTAAAGAGAGTAGAGGAATGACATGGAGCAAATGGTCCAACCAGCCGGGAATCAAACCAGAGACCCGCTCCTAAGAGCATTTGCGCTCATGTGGTATGCACCCTAATCAGTCAGATGCTGGTCACTGTTTTGGTGACTGCTTCTAAACTGCTCTTAGTCTGTTTGGTGTATTCATTGGCCAGTGCTTCTGTATGTCTGATGAATATTTTTAATTAACTTACTAAATTTTATAGCCCTGATGATTGACATTTAATGTGCAATTTTAACTTCAACCTGCAATACACTCTAAAAGTATTATTAGTATTATTACAGTTGATGTAGGCATAGTCTTACTGTTTGCTAATCCATCTATGGTGCTTCAGTTCAATATTTATTTATTTACTTGTTGCTCCCAAATTTACTTAGGCACTGGTTACATACTTATATAAGTAATTGTCATAAATATATGTGGTAGTTTCTTTATTTTTCCACTAGTTCGACCAAAACCAAGTATGGTTTCCTGTCTTTATTCCTTTTAGTCTATGAGGTGTGCATTAATCTTGTGTAGCAAACAATGTTTGTCTGAAAATATTTCAACAATAGAAATAAAATAGTAAACTAAGGCCAGAGTATTGCCTGTGGTTTGGTGGTTTTTGAAGGTCTGATATCCGGATTTAAACAGTATAATATTGGTATTGTGGTAAATGACGGGTGCATAGGTTCCGTTTTAGAGAAAGCCAGAGATACTACTTAACAAAACAGACATGTCTTGCAAGCTAAACACTGTGACTCTCTTTCAGTGTGGTAGACTGTTGGATCTTTCCTCAGTGCAATATCCACTCAGTGGCCACTTCATTAGCAGCACCTGCCCGGTAAAGCAAACAGCCTGCTCCTCCAAACATCACATTATGTGGCTGTTGCTCACTACGACCAGAATGCAGTCACAGTCAAGAGGTTCAGTTACTGTCTGACTGAACCTCAAAACCTGCCAGATGTCACCATCTATGGGACTCTGAATGGGGTGTGATTGCTAGTGCCAGACACAGGAGCTCCAGTGTCATGAAAATGCTTGGATTTTTTTGAGTGTCTCCATTTTTTGGGAAATGTTTTTTTTTTTTTGGTTGTGTCAAACCAAAAAAAATAATAATGCAGCTGTGCGTGTGGTGAGGTCAGAGCTGACTGGCCAGACCTCTTAAAGCCAACAGGTAGGACATGCAAGCAGTTGTCAGTGCAGCAGAGGTTTTCAAAAGTTCATTGCCAAACACAAAACTCATGCATACTTGAAAAGGATGGACCAGGCCAAACTCTGAACATGATGAAATCACAGTTGGCATGTGAGTGCTAAAACAGATGATAAGTGGAGCACAAGTCAAAGTTCATTAATGTCGTTTTGCGTAGTCTGTGCAATAAATGGATGGTCATAAATAATCAGTCAGTACACCATGATATAATATTTTAACAAGCGGACACACTTTATTATTCTTTCATATGATTAACTTTGTGTTTTATGAGAATAAGTGATGACACTGGGGGATTCACCAGAGCCCATCTTTTCCTAATATCACTACAAATTATGAACAAAGGAACACAAAATAACAGAAAAGCTAGATTAGATCTGCAGCGATAGAAGTTCAAATTACAAACAAAGCAGAGGAGAAAAACATTGCATCTGTTAAGAGTGTCTGTAACCCAGACAGTGTCCTATAAAGTCAATTGAAACTGCTGTGTGTTTGCATTCAAGTAAAAAAGCCCTCCCAATCAATCCTGATCCTCGAGAGCCCCTATCCAGCATGTTTTAAATGTTTCCCTCTTCCAACACACCTCATTCAAATGATCAGCTCGTCATCAAGCTCTGCAGAAGCCTGATAACCATCCTGATCATTTGAATCAGGTGTGTTGGAAGAGGGAAACATCTGAAACATGCTGGATAGGGGCTCTCGAGGACCAGGATTGAGCACCCCTGCTGTAATGGGTCAAAAAAGCCACTAACTGCAGGATAAGAGACTGCTGTTCGTCTCCTAGTTTCTATCAACAGTCAATGTTGGTTTGTTTAATCGTGTATTAAAGATTGTCTTTTCCTTACCTGAGCAAAGTACTTATTTTCACCCAAACCAACATCTTTCCCTAAATCCTTAATCCAAGTCCTTGGTTAGATGTATTGTGCCTACATCTAACCAAACCTTAACATAAGCATTGTGAGCCGCTGTATAGCTCACTGAGTTAAGGCATTGCCACATGGGCGCAGGTCGCCAGCAGCACTCGTGAGTTCGAGTTCGGCTCACAACCCTTTGCTGCGTATCTCTCTCTCCTCTCTACCTCCTTTCACTCTATCAATAAAACTTCCAAAATCACCTCCCCCCAAAAATAATTGTTACCAAAAAACATAAGCATCTTCACATCATAAAACAGTGATGTCATCCTGCTCAGAGGTACACAAGTGTTTCCATGTATTAGTCTGGAAAGCTAATGCTCCAGCTGAACCAGGTTTAGGGACTATTAGAAGCATCCTTTAGAAGCAATTAGAGATCATGCTAAGAAAAAAACATCGCAATGAGGGATTTTTATTGACATTTCAAATGCCCTCACAAATTGATAAAACCCCTACTGTAAAGAGGAGGTTAATTCAATCTATCTCCTGTCCTCTAAGAGCTGCACTTTTGTGGACTGTATCCTTTGACATAAGACACAGCTAATATTTGGCAGAGTAAAAGCTTGTCTTTGAATTAATTTCTCCTATAGGGCCTTATAAAACTGTGATAACATGACAGTGACAGTTATATATTTTTAACTGCAAAATCTACCGTAAGACCAGAAAAGACTTGTTTTTCCTTTCAGACCCCCTAAGCTCCTAAAACAGGGCCCTGATTGGCTGACGGTCATTTTACCCCAAGATGTGAAAACACCTCTTTGAATATAACTGATCTCCTCTTCTTGTGCCTGCTGGCTCAGAAGCAGAGGGTCCTCCTCCTCCCCTCCTCTCTGGGGTAACCTCCAACAGTGGAACCCACAGAAAGGCCCAAGGCCTGTTCTCTCTGCTGTCACCAGACGCCTACACTAGAAGCCTATCCTGCTCCCTGCAGGGCTAACTAACATGGGAGAAAACTCCCGACATAAAGCTGATGTCGAACTGAGGAGCACAGACACTTCCACACATGAGATGGCACACACACCAACTGATCTCAAAATTGCAATATGTTTATTTTGGAAATCCATGCAGCCAAACAATTTGTGGTATAGAGCAGTCTGCGGTATTATGGTGAAATCATCTTGACCCTAAAGGAAATGTCTTAAAGGAAACAAACTAGTGTATAGGGTTTAAAATAATAGCTTAACATGTTTATAGCAGTATCATTGTGAACATGTTAGCATGCAAGAATTACTATTAAGTTTCAGTAACTTTCGGCAAATCTCATTTACTATATAGAGCACTGCAGTTTTTTTTTTATTTTGAGTGCCTGAATTCTGAGTGTATAAATGTATGACAGATGTCATGTCATTTCATCTACTGTCGACCTCCAATCCCACAATGCAATGTGTTGCATTTTATAGATGCAAAAATTGCAGGTGTGTGAATCAACAGCTGGCAGTAATGGAGCAAAGTAATGATGATAAGTGACAAACATCTCAGCTTACAGCTCCTTTTACTCACTACTAAGTAAAATCTTGAGTATTCATCGCATTGTTTTTATTCATATATGTATAGAAGTCAGTACTGATACTGTATTTTGAATGGATTATGCTGAAGACAATTAAATGAATTTCCCATGTTTGCTGAAAGATGTTAATGCATATTTCACAAAGCTATACACCAGTCAGCTACAACAAAGCCCCCTTACTAGCAATGTGTAGTCCTCCTAATGCTGCTAAAATTGCAGTTAACTAATCAGACATCTTAAAGTTCTCAATTTTCAGATTTGTTCTGATTCTGCATCTAGTTTATGATAATTCCACCACGCCAAGCCAGACGTTAGGATGTGTCATAATCAAATGACATGTAAGTGATGTAACACACATTCGGCTGAAGCCAATTTGTCACAATAGCCACTCATTTGGATGTTGTCTGACTGTTTAAGAAGTCTGATGTGAAGAGGTTCATTCTCCCCATCTCCCCTTCAGAGTTTGATAAACGAGGCCATGTGTGTTTCTGTGTAACAATCAGGCACGGATCAGTGAAGCAGACATTAGGACACTGAAGAACAACTCCCTCTATCATCTGAGAACCATGTGTTACCAAATGTTTAAAATGAAAAATTAACTGTCTGCTCATGGTAAATTGTTGTGACCTTCTATACTTAAAACCTAGCACGTTGAAATTATACTGGTATGGCTAAAAAGTTGGACTCTTGCAACTTCCTCTGATGAAATAAAAAAACACTGCAGGTACACCACCACAACTAAAGACAGTACACGTGTAAACGTATACATTGATATTGTTAGTGAGAAAGAGGACTGCAGATGCTGCAGTTGGACCAGTCAAATGCTTTCCTGATGGTATGGTGTGATGGATAAGTATCTAAAGCTCCTAACTCGTCTGCACAGCAATAAGACATACAGTGTACTAGACATTCATATATACAAACATTAACGGGTGCATCTTACATGGGTGGCTCACATATTAGAGGCTGATAAGCTAGAAAATTACTGTTGTTATTATGAAAATAGAATTTATGCCAATAATTAGATCCAATATTGTAAAGCTTACTGTGGAATCAGAACACCACTCAATCCTGGCTAGTGATTTTTGTGTTGCTGCCTCTCCTCCGCTCTACTCTACTCTGTGTTGCTGCCTGTTTACAGCAGGGTGAGGCTCATCAGCTTGCAGAGAAGAGGACACAAAACAAAGAGAGTGAAATAAACTTTATGTTATGTAGCAGCAGGTGTATTGCGTCATTAGTGCCGTGCTGCTTCACCTGATGCTGTGCAGCTGGTGTCAATCGGTAAGTGGGGCTGGGTATTGAAGCTGCGGTCCTTCTCCTGCCTCTCTCTCTCTCTGCGCTTCCGTCTGCATCACATCCGTGTGCAGGCTCACCTGCAACTGAGGCGACTGGTGTGTCCTCGGCTTGTGCCTCTAGCTTGTGTGTACGTTCCCCACTCCTGGCTGCTTGCGGTTGGTGTCGTCTCTCTCAGCGTTTTGTGTATGCTACTAGCTAGCTGATGTTTATATGGTTGCAGGGAAAGTGCAGGGTTGCATGGGCTCTCTGCCTCCCTCTTCGTGTGTGCGTTCGTGTACACCCTGCCACTGAAAGGTATGTGTGTTTATACATATAGCAACCGCATCATTTTTTAGTCGTTCAGTCTTGTAATGTTCACATTTTTAGCAGGTGAAGTTGGTTCGGGTGGCTGTGCCCGCCACTGCTGACATCGTGGTCAGCCACTGGGACTCCTGCTATTTTGTCTCCTGGAAATTCCACTGCTGTTTTGTCTCTGCTGGAAATTCAACAGATGTTCTGTCTCCACTGCAGTTCTTCAACTGTTTTGCCCCTTTTAGTACTGCTTGTCTCTGCAGCGTCTTTGCAGCTGCTGAACTGCTACTGCTGTCGCACCATTCTAATTGATCGGCGGTGCATTGTAAGGCGCTGTGACAACTTATATCGACAACCTGCACCGTCAAGAACGGAGCTTAATTTTAATCATATGACTGAGGAATATATTTTGATTTGTTTATCGTTATGGTTAATTGTTGCTTTTCTGCATGTATTTTCTTTCATTTTAGGGCTTTAGTATTTTGTTTGATTATAGTTTGAGTTGAAACCATACCATTTGTATATTTTGTTTCCTTTTTGGTGAATTCTGTTGTATAAATTGCCTGTTCTCCCAGTAACTGGTTTATTTTGTTCCTTTTCAGGTGCTGGTGGTCTGGGTGGTGGCGTCCCCTTCCTTTGTGTGTGTTGTGCTCCCCTGGGAAATCGGTTCACGTCACGAGTGTGTGTGTGTGTCATGAAAGCCTGGGTGTTTTTGCTTTATTTTGGGGTACTCCCTTCCCTGTCACTAGCCCCTGTCCACATGCTAGCTCAGCAACTGATTAGTTTTTTTTAGTTTCAGTTGTTGTGACTGCTGTCTGTTGTTTTTAAAGAAGAAATATATTTTTAAAGTTGTTTAAAATAAAATGTCTTGTTGAATTGTGAACACACGTCTCCTGCTTGTTGAGTTTAACGAATCTGTGTGCTGAAGGAGAATTCTCTGGGTGCTATTCCCAGAGTGGTGTTGTCCGGCATCCGAGCGTATTCTGAAATCATCTAATGCTGCTGTAGTCTAGATGTGCCACAGTTATATTAGTGCTGTCAAAAATATTGCGTTATTAACGCAAATCAATTTTAACGGCATCAATTTTTTTAATAGCAAGATTAACGCTCTTTTTGACCTAGTGAACTTGTAGTTTTTTCACAAGCTGTGGCCACCGCTAGTAATGTTAGAAAAACTACAGCATCCACATGTAGACCGGGAACAAAACCGTAAACACTCCCCACGCACATTTGGTCTTGCCTGCTTGCCAGCTGCAAAAGAATTTTGTTTGTATGGCGAACAGGAGATGGGGAAATGGATATGAACAATATTCTGTCAGGGGTACTTGGCCGTCTGAGTCTGGCAGCATTAGCATGGATATCTCCTGTGGGCGGTGGCGCAGCAGCGTCCTCACTCACCATGCCTTTCTATGGGCTCTGTTTCCGGGTCCCGACCCGTGTATTAGGACCTCAAAATTATAATACGGATACCACCACAACGACTGAATATTCAGGTCCAACCCTAGCTGCAAGACCAAAGTTATCTGTGTGTATTGACAGTATGAACTGAGTTATCGTTGCACATCCAGTCTGAAATACCACTTCAAGGACAAACACACAGCTGATGCAAATTCTCCGCCTCCTCATCAAGGCCAGGCAACAACAGTGATAAGAGTATTAAAATGATAATTCAAGCGACATTTAGAATAGATAAAAAATGTGCGATTGATTTGCGATTCATCGCAAGTTTACAATGACATTCATGTGATTTATCGCGATTAAATATTTTAATCAATTGACAGCACTACACTATATTACCAAAAGTATTTGCTCACCCATCCAAATGATCAGAATCAGGTGTCCTAATCACTTGGCCTGGCCACAGGTGTATAAAATCAAGCACCTAGGCATGCAGACTGTTTTGACAAACATTTGTAAAAGAATGGGTCGCTCTCAGGAGCTCAGTGAATTCCAGCGTGGAACTGTCATAGGATGCCACCTGTGCAACAAATCCAGTCGTGAAATTTCCTCGCTCCTAAATATTCCACAGTCAACTGTCAGCTTTATTATAAGAAAATGGAAGAGTTTGGGAACAACAGCAACTCGGCCACGAAGTAGTAGGCCACATAAACTGATGGAGAGAGGTCAGCGGATGCTGAGGCACATAGTGCAAAGAGGTCGCCGACATCCTGCACAGTCAATTGCTGCAGAGCTCCAAACTTCATGTGGCCTTCAGATTAGCCCAAGTACAGTACGCAGAGAGCTTCATGGAATGGGTTTCCATGGCAGAGCAGTTGCATCCAAGCCGTACATCACCAAGTGCTATGAGAAGCACTGGATGCAGTGGTGTAAAGCATGCCGCCACTGGACTATAGAGCAGTGGAGACGCGTTCTCTGGAGTGATGAATCACACTTTTCCATCTGGCAATCTAATGGACGAGTCTGGGTTTGGAGGTTGCCAGGAGAACGGTACATTTCAGACTGCATTGTGCCAAGTGTGAAATTTGGTGGAGGAGGAATTATGGTGTGGGGTTGTTTTTCAGGACTCGGGCCCCTTCGTTCCAGTGAAAGGAACTTTGAATGCTTCAGGATACCAAAACATTTTGGACAATTCTATGTTCCCGACCTTGTGGGAACAGTTTGGAGCGGGCCCCTTCCACTTCCAACATGCCTGTGCACCAGTGCACAAAACAGGGTCCATACAGACATGCATGACAGCGTCTGGTGTGGATGAACTTGACTGGCCTGCACAGAGTCCTGACCTGAACCCGACAGAACACCTTTGGGATGAATTAGAGCGGAGACTGAGAGCCAGGCCTTCTCCACCAACATCAGTGTGTGACCTCACCAATGCGCTTCTGGAAGAATGGTCAAATATTCCCATGAACACACTCCTCAACCTTGTGGACAGCCTTCCCAGAAGAGTTGAAGCTGTAATAGCTGCAAAAGGTGGACCGACATCATATTGAACCCTATGGGTTAGGAATGGGATGGCACTTAAGTTCATATGAGTCAAGGCAGGTGAGCAAATACTTTTGGCAATATAGTGTAAGTTATATCTTACTTACTATATATACCAGCATTAAAACCACTAACCATCAGTGAAATGAAAAACATTGATCATTTTGGTTCCTGACATCCGTGTAGATGTTCCTTTGACATGTAACACCTACCTAAAAACTGTTGCATACCAGGCTTTTTCTCTATAACAATGTAATCGTCTGACCATAGTATGTGACAAGCCCTGAGATGGCTTATGTAATGATTTGTTGGAGAAAAACAAAGAACAGTGTCCTGTGGTGTCTGACACCTAGATGTTGGCAGCGGATCCTGTGGGTCCTGTGGCTTGTGGGGTTTGGCAACAGTGGATCGGGCTTGTTCTAATGCATCTTATGAATGCTCCATCAGATTGCTATGTTGGGAGTTTTGAGGCTGGGTCAATGCCTTGGGTCCTTTGCCATGTTTCTTGAGTCATTCCAGGGCATTCACTTCACCTGTCAGTGGTTTTAATGCTGTGGCTCAGCTGTGTATAAAGTCATTGTAATGTTTTTCTTCCTATCCTTTTCATTGCCAAAATAGGTGACAAGGTCTGAGAGTAAAAGCTCAGCGTATGAACAAAAGCTAAGGTTATTACAAACAAGTTCACACAAAAGAACATATGAAACTAGAGATGTTGAAGGCAATTTAAATATTGGTGTAGAGGAATACATTTGTCATTCTAAAAGCATATTTATTTTCCTCTTCACAGTTTTGCATTTGTAAGTTTGAAATTAGTGTTTATCTTACCAGTGACAACAAATGAATAATTATCTGTATCAGTTACCTGTAGCAGCCCTGAAATTCCACATTGGGGCATTTCACATTCATGTTAATCTATATATATACATACAACATTTGTCTCATTGTGGGCCCCAACCTGAGCATACAGTGAAAGACTGATCTTAAACACTACCTTTTCTCCAAAAACACAGTTTCCCCTGTCAAGTGGAGTCAAGGTTTGAGATCCCAGAGCAGCCACTTATAGAGCCTAAGTCAAGAAAATTATATGATTGTGGTTAAGCTTAATGATGATTTTAAATTATTCTTATGTTAAGTAATGACTTGAAACAGTTTATAATTATTGGGAAGATTAAAAATGATTCCTTGTAACCAGAATTCTGCAGGCTGAAAAGAGGAACTTCGCTATGTGGCAGTTTAGAAACAGGACATGGAGTAAAATGTCTGTGTTGAAGTGCGTGTGCTTAAGTTTCCAATAACTCTTAATGATCAAGTGATTGTGATCAAGTGATTGGAAAGTTGTCTCAGTTGACTCTGAGGGTGTGATGATTCTAAATATATAATATAACAGAGATTTGGAGTGATTCTAATATTTAAGGATGTTTCTCTGAGCAGCTGACAGAAAAAGAGGAAGTGCAGTCCTCTAACTGCATAGCAACCAGAAAGAGGAAGTTAAGAAAACCAGTCTGGAGCGTATTTCTTAAGATGAGACAATGTCTCAAGTTTTAGAAAGTATGAATCATGCCACTGAGCTCACTGAGACGATGAGCTAAAGTTAAGAAAGTGTGTTTTGGGAGGGAAAAAATGTGCATGTGTCTCTGAGGAATATAGAAGAGTATAAAAATGAGAGACAGACACAAATTCAATGGAGTTGTCTGGGGACATCGCAAAAGATGGATCTATTTGACTTAAGTGGAGTTTTACTCTACGGTCTGTGTACGTCGTGGCCATTCGTTTTCTTATTTTGAGATTTCAAAATAAAAATGAAAAATAAACTGTTCCCGTTTTTTTTCAGTGATAATACAAAATGAAAAATGGAAAACGGGCCGTAATTCATTATCCATTATCCGTTATCCGATTTAATTACATGTGTCTGTAAATGGAAATTAAAATTAAAATACACCTGTGGAAAACTTATTTCTCCCCACCAGCGTGGGGTTTATTTGTCCCTTTGGAGGGACCTTGTGGTGCTGCTAGCTCCGCAGCTAGCTCTGCGTAGCGCTAAATCGCTAGTGTTCGGCTGCTTTTCGGGACGTTTTTGGGGAGGTTTGGAGGTTTTCTGTTACTTTAGCTAGTGAAAACTCCTCTGTAAAATAGTGAACAGTGTGTGCCAAGCAACGTTTGGACCCCACAGTGGGTCTTCATCAGGCCACGGCACACAGCAAGGTCTGCAAATAGTGAGCTAACACTGGAGCTTTCAGATACGAGATCCTTCCTCATCAGAAGTCAGACGGGTGTATTTTAATTTTAATTTCCATTTACAAACACATCTAATTAAATCGGATAACGGATAATGGATAATGAATTACGGCTCGTTTTCCGTTTTTCATTTTGTATTATCACTGAAAAAACGGGAAACGGTTTATTTTTCGCTTTTATTTTGAAATCTCAAAATAAGAAAACGAATGGCTGCGATGTACACAGACCCTCTACTAAGAAAAAGAACAGTCTAGATCAGTCTGCAATTTTGATGAAGATGGAACAGTGCAATATATCCTCCCCTCTGCAATAGACAGCAGAAGGAGTGGCCCGTTCAGGCCACTCAGACTGTGCTAGGAGAGTCAGGGACTTTCCTCGGCCTGTTTTACCATCGTGTTGGATTTTGGAAACTTTTCCACAACAAACCCAAGGATATTAAAAGGATTTTTGCAAGACTGAATTGGAATCTGGACTGTTCACTCCCCTTGAGTTGTGAGGAGAACTTACTGGATATATTGAGACCTTGTACTGAGTTACCACTTTCTCTAAGGGACTCTATTGCACCTAAGTCGGGACTCTATTGCACCTAAGTCAGGACTCGGCGTGGTAGCGAAGGCCAAGCTGCCTGTCCTCTCCCTCCTAAAAGTACACTATTGGGTAATTAATATTGAAAAGCTCAGTATTGCTTTCTTAACGTAATTAATTAACTAGAATCATTAAGTTTTTATATATTAGAATTTAATCATCTGCTGTTGCTGTAACCTTACCAGTGTTATTC
The DNA here is from genome assembly GCA_024666655.1 of Dascyllus trimaculatus. Lineage (NCBI taxonomy): Eukaryota > Metazoa > Chordata > Actinopteri > Pomacentridae > Dascyllus > Dascyllus trimaculatus. The sequence goes on along the minus strand of CM045466.1, from coordinate 26,469,463 downwards.
AATAAACACTGGATAAGCATTTAAGAGGATGTTGTCTGAACTTTTAAATTAAATTACCTGAGTACATGAGACACCTCATGGATGTAAAAAGCTAAGCAATTGTGTGCATGAGATCTGATGGTTCTGAAAGGTTGTTGTAGTTAATGAGTAAAATAGATTTTTAAACAGATCCCTGGGGTTTTCTTATCCTAACCTCTAAAATCTAACCTAGCAATTCACCAAGTGCTGTTGTATACAGAGGAGTGAGCTGTCATGAACAGGCGTGACTCATTAGAAGGCTAGGCTATCTAAGCTACTTGGTGTAGTTTTCTGTCAGAGTAAGCCGGGTAGTCCCCTCACCACCAGCTTAAGCTGTTCTGCTGAACTTTTTAGGTAATACCTATGAGCAGATTATAGAACCTAACCCTAGAAATGGAGAGCTGGTCCAGTTACCCTGTTAAGGGGTATACTTGGGAGACAACACCCCAAAAGATAACGTGAGCATGAAAGTGCCATCAGTCTACTCTGGTGACCAGCATACTCTCCAAATCACAACCCAAAAAGCACCTCTGAGATGAAACTACACGTGTTTGCAGCACGAATGTGTGGCCAAACGTCTAAAAAGGGTCCAAGTGCAAACTCCACCTTTACCTGGGGACTGTCTGCCTTCAGAATACATGCTGACCACGTCCACAGTATCCACACTGAGAGAACACAGGCTGTTCTGCAAACAAACGGAGCCCCACCTGGCATTAGGTGGACTTATAAAATAAAATGGCCTGATGAGTGTACTCATCATGCTGGTTTTGTCTTAATTAAATTTCAAGGGATACACATACTGGCTCACTGGGAGGGGGGATGATGTAGCAGTTATCATTTTTAATTGAATTTTCAGGTTGCTTGACACAAAATAATTTTTAATCACACCATGTTGTTAATTAATGAGGCAATGTTAAATTCCAGCTGTAGTAGCGAGAAAGTGTTTGCTCAGTGTTGACTCTCCAGTAGAATGATAAAAGGTAAAGAGGCTGCACTTATAGAGCACCTTTTTACCTTAGCAGTTTACAAAGTGACTTCCAATTTGTCTCTCATACACCTACTTATACAACAATTGTGGCGAAGCTGCCATAAAGGGTGCTAGCCAGCCATAAAGAGCAACGTTGGAATCATTGTTTTGCCCAAGGACATTTCGGCATGTGGAAGGGAGGAGGCATTGAACCACCAACGCTGCAGAGTGGATAACCCCCTCTCTCACCCTAGCCACAGCCTCGTCCAACTATTAGATTTTATCATGGCCAATCCAGAACATGCACAGAGCTTCATTACAATACGGCCTCATCCATTCTCCTCCCAACACATGTACTACTGTAATATTTTCATTGCCATATAAGGAAATAGTCAGCACATCCAGATGACTCTTAAGCCATCCAAGTGGATAACTGCTGTGGATTTATTTCAGGAATACATTACAAAATATAGTCAGATATAAAATCCTGCTGCCCTTCAATAAGCATTTCCACAGTGAGTGTGAAGAGTCTCAGTGGCCGATGAGAGCGCCGGCTGATGATTCAGTTCATACTGAGGTTATCAGCATTTAGTGTGCTTATAGCGAAGTAACCACTTCACTGTATAGCTCACACTCTGCTAGGAGGTTCATTACTGGTCCTGTGAAAATGGTGTAGTTGTATTATTTGGAAATAACATGTGTCAGTCAGACAGAGAGCTGATGAAGGTGAAGCAAAGCCTGGCTCACAGTCCCATGTGTCTGTGTGGGTCTGGTCACAGGTCTTCAAAAAGAAAAAGTTGATCATGGTTAAGAGTAATACATGTTTACACAGCAGCATATCAGTAAAACAGTCATTTCATACTCTCCACCCTATTCTGAGCCTGTAAAAGCTCTATTTTAAATGTATCAAACAATCCCACATGTCAATATTTTCTTTTTAAATTTATTTTTTGGGGGAGAGTTTTTCCATTTTATTGGATAGACAGAGACAGAGTGAAACTGGGGGGGACAGGGGAGTGACAAGCAGCAAAGGGTCTTGAGCCGGACTCGAACTCATGACTGCTGCTAAGGGACTGAGCCCATGTGGTACCGCCTTAACTCAATGAGCGAAAGGGCAGCCCACATGTCCGTATTTTCAACAGCACTTTGCTTTACTGTTGATCATTAAGTATGACATTGCACTTTCTGCATAGGTTTAAGTACATGACTCTATTACAGTCCAAATGGGACAGATGCTATTGAATATACTGTAGATTAACTTGGTCTGTAGTACTCAAGTGAAGCAAAGACAAAACAGCAAACGGACTGTCACAGACTGGTAAGAGTGACTGAGATTGTGTCACATTTGACTCAACAGTCTGAAGAACTGTGAATGGGTGCTGTTTCGTTTTTCTGACTCTATCTTGAGTCTCAAATCACACTGGGACTTGATCCTGAAACTGGTTGAATTTCCCTAACACACAACTTAAGTAGTCTGACTGCATACTCAAACTCACTGAGGGGCTTCAGAAATATGATAGGAACTGATGCATCCAGTGGAGAAAGAAAGTGTATCTCGTGAAATGAAGATTTTCCAAATGCTGCTTCATCAGGTTTACATGGAATATCTGTTGCTCACCACACAAGGATCTTTATTTATTCAGGCAAGAATCTATCACATCAGTGCACAAAAAATCTGCAGAAAGCAAAGACTGTCACAGATACCTCACAGTGGTATTGTCACATCAAGACATCCCTTCTGCTTTTTAACACTTAATGCCTGACTGAAAGTTTCTTCCTATCTTGACCATATGACACTGTGAGACTGCATACAAACTATGAACAGCATGTATAGTAACTACACTAACTTAGAAATGATTCCCACAAACACAAAAAGCTGAAAAAGTTTTGAAGTAGTATACATTTTATCACCACTCCAATCCACTCTAACGTCCTCCTTCTGTCAGCTCTGATGTTCTTTAAAAGTGTCCCTAGTCTTTAATACCATTGTGGTTCCTAAGGATGCTAGAGGGATGGGCATCTCTGTTTAGACTGCTGCCTCTGTGAACTGGCCCCGGATACGCGGAAGACAATGGATGGATGGATGGATGAATGGATGGATGGATGGATGGATGTAATATGTGTAGTATTAGGAGACTTGCATTACACTAATAATCTCTGAACAATGCCGCATGTCAGTGTCTTGGATATACAGTATGTGAACAGCTGGTTTTTGTAGTCAGCACAGATGCAGGAGAAATTGTGTTGTAAAGACCTGAAAGACAAGGGCCAAGCTGTTGTGGCCCGAGGAGGGACAAACACAGTGGCAACTGCCGACAGGGTGTTGGGGGACGTGCTGGAACAAGATTAATCTGCAAAAGCTTCAACTCACATCATACAGGACTAAAAGAATCTGCTGCCGATGATTTGACTTTAACAAGACCTTCAGTTTGGCCCACCATCATATCAGTCAGGGGCCATCATAATTTTCTGACTCATAATTGCATAAGTATTGTTTTATAACTTCATCAGGGCCAATATTTCAACATAATGTACATGCATTTGTTGTATGTTTTTTATATGTAAACACATACAATTGAGCATAGTATTTATACAGCTATTGACATGCTGGTGAAACAGTACCTATAAACCTAAAAAGCATTTCTATTTTTTAATACATTTAGCCAGGCTTCTGACTGGATGTCTGCTAATCATGAAATCCTTGCAGGGCTGTCAAATTCATGTACATGATGTGTGAATCTCTCTCTCTCTCCAGTGTCTGTCAGCCTGTCTGTCTACGTCTTCCGACTCATCCCAAGAGCCTGTCTGTCTGTGAGATTATTGTAAATTGCTGTGCACAACACCTTCAGCCAACTGCCTAAAACGCTAATGCATCTTTTTGTCTATTTGAGTGACCTGTACAATTGCACATTCTGCCCCACACCCTCAAAACACATCCACTATTGCTGACTAATGTTGATAAGTGGCTCAGCTGACATTGCTTGTTTGGCTCCTGCCTCTAATTAAAAAACATCCGGGTGTCTGATTTGCCTGCACTTCTTCCCCAACTGGCTGATCCATACTGAACTCCTGCGAGATTAAAAATGTTAAGTGGTTGGCTTGAGGCAGCCGCAGAGCCCTCATCACTTCTAGTGGTGTGGTTTCATAAAAGTAATTCAGTTATTGATTCACCAGTCAAAAGTGATATGTGCTGGAGACTTGAGGGCTCGGGCAAGGTTGATCTATAGACGAAGTAAAGCTAGAAGAGACACAAGTGGGCGTTGCAGAGAGAATGAGATGGGAAAGAGAAGAGAAGAGAGAGGAAGTTCAAATAATTAAGTTACAGATGTCACGCTGACATGTCTGCATGGTGGTGACAAGACAGCTGTTTCGCTGTCAGAAACGAAGATGTTGTCGTCTCCTTTAACATGAATATCACTCTTACAAATACACAGAGGAGACACCACTGAACAATCTTATCCTTATCCTATCAAATTTGAGATCTGACAGGTTTGTTTCGGATTTTAAAAAATCCTTTTGCCTTGAAAAACCTGTCAAATCTGAACTGATTACTTGTGAAGAGCAGCTAAAATCACAAGTATATCCACATGAGCCACAGAATGCGTGTGGGTGGGGAGAGTGAAGTGGGTGAGTCATGTGGGGTTAAGGCCAGGGTAGGGGTTCAGGGGGTTCTAGTTGTGTAGGTGGGTTTGTATAGTTTGCAAGGCTGCATCTGGACCTTTCTCTAAAAACATGAGAGATTGGCTTTCTTGATTCAAAGCTTTACTGATCAAACACTCATCAAACTTTGATGTAGTTTCCATTTGAGACTAATGCCCAGTTAGAATGCTGTAACAGTAAACAGGAAGCACCCAGGGGGATCCAGATAGTCTTGATGCAGGCCATGCCTCAGAGGTGATGTAATGCAAATCAGCAACTGGGGTGAAGACAAAGCTGAGCAAGGTGATAAAGAGTGCATTGATTTGTGATTGGTTAATAGAGAAACCTTTCCAGAATAACTTAACACTAAGTACACTCTGAATTTATTTATTGGCTATTAACTTGTTCTCATCCCAACTTCTTTCATTTCCTACAGAGGAAGCCAAACTATGACATCACCTTGTATTTGAGAAGCATGGAAGACAAGCAAACGTAGGACAGTGACATAGATAGTGATTAACAAAAACAACAGCATCAGTGAATATCATGGACATGCAAGATATCAAGTTATGATGAACACACTGGCTAATTTTATTTAAGATATGAATCATCTTTTTGAGCAGCAGGGTGGCTCGGTTGGTAGCACCATCGTCTCACAGCTAGAAGATCCCTGGTTTGTATCAGTAAGTTAGCACTGAACGACAGTGTCTTTATGTCCAACCCAGCTTCTGTTCATGTGCTTTTTTGATTGGTCTTGGTGTCCAAGTATATCATACCAATGTGTAGAGGGGATTTTGCAGCTGGAGTGGCTGTTGCTGACATTTCTGTTGTTTACACTGTAATGTAATCTGAATTACTCACTTCTTCACCAGCACAGGAGGACAGATCAATGAAGAGAAAAGATATTGGTGCAATATTAGACTCCAAGTCTGATGATGACATCTAGGACAATAAACAACATTTATGACACTGGTTTAGCATACATTTCTTTATTTTTTTGCCACATTATCCATCTCCTCTGTTTTAAACTACCACCTACTCTGTTTTGGGCAGTGGTGGCCTCGTGGCTTGTGAAGCGTACTTGTAACCACACTGTAAATTGTAATAAGTTCACTTTACTTAAAAAAAGTCAGGAAACCGATTGCCTCAAAATTCCCCAAGTAAAGTAGATAATTCATTTTAAGTTGTTAAAGCTGAAAATAACTGTGTTAAGACAACTCAGATAATGGCAGTAAACTTGAGTGAAGTTACATTAAAACCATTAGTTAGGTTGACTAGAAAAAGTCAGTTTTGTTTACTTAAACTTGTGAGTTATGGTAATTAAGCAGTACTCATAAAAATAAGTTATCCTTACAAGTTTAAGCATTCACATTACTAGCAAAATATCAGGAAACCAATTGCCTTGATATGTTCAAGTAAGCTGAACTTAAAATGATAAGCTATTAAGCTGTTTGAATGGAAAACAAAGTTTAATAATTTAATTTTTTTTGTTCAGAAAACATGGAAAAACAGGGTCCAGGCTGAAAACTACTGAAGTTTACCTTACATACAGGGGTTCTTAAAGTGCATTCTGTGGGCCAATGGTGGCCCTCAGAGATGTTTGTAGCAACGCACTGAGTAAAGACGACATGAAATGACCTTTGAATGAAGTCAAAGGTGTACTTCAGTTGTTGAGGGTACTCCAAATTCAGGGGTAAGTAAGTCCAAAGAGCAAGCACATGGCACGTGGAAGATATTCAATGTCATCCATCGCAATTCTGCCTTCCAAAATCATTGCTGTACCTGAAGTCTGAAGGTGCAGTGAGTCAATGAAGATCTGTCCGTCCTCAGGAACGATGGTCAGGATTCCAATGGGGATGTGAGACATGCCTGGGTGATCACAGTCCTAACAACAATCGAAGAAACACAGCCACAATTACATATCAGATGTCACCTTGAATTTCTACGGCAGAAAACACAAGACAGCCACTAAAAGTAAGCTATATGCTGATATTAGATATTCAAGTAAATACTGCACATGCATAAATAATTAACAGATGTTCAATTCATTCATGAGGACAGGTCATCACTGCATCAAGTAGGAAGTACAGTAGCACTGATTCAGGCTGAGAGGAGGAAAAGTAACCTAACCTAAAGCTATTAAAGTAACATAAGGATCAGAATTAAATAGAGTGGACATCCTGTGGTGAGGAAATAAAAACTCAGTGATGAAGACGACTTACAAAGCATGTCTGGAAAAAGTCTGTGTTCCCATCTCCAAGGATGACAGGAAGGCCATGGAGGACTGCTGTTCGCTTCGCAGTAACATCTGCACTCTGAAAAATCAAATCAACCACACATCACTCCTGTGGTTACGGACAATCAATTAATAACTCTGCATACACAATGGGGTTGCATTTTTTGTTCCCCACATGTTAAAAAATTTGTACCTGAGAAACTTACCTCTGGTGTGACTTGTTGCAGATAATTCTGAAGTTTCTGGCCAACACGCCCCCCCTTGGTCTTGAAAATCTCAAAGAAGCGAGGAGTGTATTTGTCAAGTTCTCTGAAGAATTCTGTATTCAAGTTTTTGCTTGACAAGTGATAGAACTCTGCCAGAATCTCAAGGAAAAGTATGACAATTTATTTTTATTATTACATTTTTTTAAAGTGACGTCCTGAATTTCATTATCTAACAATCGTGCGCACCTCAGACAGGCGCCGCCAAGTGCTGCCGAGTACCGCCGAGCACGGACAAGCACGGACGAGCGGCCCCTAGCGGCCAAGGTCGGGTGTGATCATTGCTAAAATGACATTTTTAAAACATTAACCCCACATCCAAAGACAAAGATAACCCCCAAACCCGACCAGAATTCCCTCCTAGACCTCCCCAACTAGGTAGCAAAGCACTTACAGCTCCGCTGGAGCAGTAAAACTAGCGAATCGTTTGCCATGTATTAGCGAACCAGCTACCGGATCAGTTTTAACCCCACAAACGGCCCACAACGGGGCCAAGAGGAAAACTAAACCATTAAAAGTCGACTTGTGAAGTGTGCCCAGCAACGGGTTTTAAGTTCAAGACGGCGAATTTCGCCGAAAAGCAACTGATTTGCATGTATGTTTTCAACCGTTAACAAGTATGCTGTGTTTACTGAAACTCCACTTACCTCTAAATGTACACTTTCCTAAGAGTTTTGCATCGCGTAATGTTTCGTGAAGGGCTGGTTAACTTTAGCTTCCACATGCTAACGTTAATCTTTACATTAATCTTTACATTAACGTTAGGTCAGGTTTGACTGAAATGCAGCATTGTTGGTAGTCTGACTGCAAAGGACCGAGCAACAACAACAAAACGCCACTAAATTAATAAAACTTCATCATTTCGGCATGACATGGCTAAATCAAAAACATGTAGTTCACCTCCAAACTTGGACTAACGAATAAATTATATGACAAAATTGTGTGCTACGTATAAAACCAGTTAAACTTACCGTGACACTATGCAGCAATACATCTCTTCCCGATTGTTGTTTGACGTTTGACCGCCTCATTCAAAGCATGGCATCAGTGGGCAACTGCGCATGTGTATTCAACGAGAGATGCCGAATGCTGCCGAAAGCTGCCGAGTTTCTCTGGGTTTTGCAGACTCTTCTTGCTCACTCATACTTCAAAGTATAGGTAACTTGCTGCTGACAGGTTTGTTTACTTGCCTCAGTAGAAAGTTGTCTTTAATAAGTTTAAGTGAGGAGACTCAACAAAGTAAGCTGAAATGAGTTAAGGTCACTTTTTTTAAGTAAGATATACTATTACATTTTACAGTGTACCGGCAGTGGGTCGCCGGTTTGTGTCCCTGGACTGGCTAGAAGCTAAGTCACCACCGCTGCGGGCTCCTGAGCAAGGTCTTTAACCCCTGACTGTCCCCTTGGCACTTCCGCAGCAGCCCACTGTTCCAAGTATGGCCGGGTCAAAATCAGAGAACGAACTTCCCCAAAGGGACTAATAAAGTACAGATTATTATTCTTGTTGATTATTAGATTAGCTTTGAGGCAAGATTCTATTGGGTGCATAGTGGATGAGAATAGCAGCAATGTACAGGCTGGGAGGATCAGAATTAGCTAGAGTGAGCTGTTCTCAGTTTTCAGATGTTGTGTCACACCTCAAGTCATCTCATAAATATTTAAGTGCAGGGAGCACACTGGAAAATCTCATTCATATAAATATGCAGGGTTTCTCCCAGAAAACTTGCTAAGCCAGGTGGTAGAGAAGCCCACTGGCTGCCCACCGTGTTTTGTAACAAAAAAAAAAAAAAAAAAGCTAAAAGTTGACAGGAATTATGAAATTATGACTATTATGTGTTATTGTAAGCCGTTTATTAACAATACTTAAACGTAGAGTCTCACAAAAAGCCACAATCTTGAAATATGATTTCAACAAACACAAAAAATACAATTAATATAAATAATATCAATTGTTTTCACTTAAGTTAAATCCTAGTGAATCTTAAAACAAGCTATTGCTGGTCACATTTAAAAAATTAAAAATTGTTGCTGCAATTTTAAACAGAAGGATGAAAGTCAGTGAAAAGTCAGTAAAGGAAAAAAAAAGCAGAAATATTTACAGATCGAAATGTCAAAAAGACTCTAGTTTGTGACACCGGCTGCATCCATCGACCCAGCTTCTGCCTGTCTGAGTTGTGTGTTTGTGGCTCCACTTCCTGATAAGATTGATCCTGTGAGTGACTGACATCCAAACGTGAGTCAGGTTTCTGTGTAGGGATTATTGATCATGTCTGATAAGGAAGCGCCAGGGCTTAGATCTATGGTTCAGGCTCTGCACAGTTGCTCTACACTTGGCCAGGATGCTGTAATGTATAATTTCAAAGAGACTTGTGATCTTATGCAGGAGGGAAATCATTAAATTTTCAGTGGAAGTGAATTGAATGTAACATTTATTCTTGTCGTGATCTGTAAGCCTTTAAAGGAGCATTTTGTAGTTCCTTCTTTGCAAAGAAAAACTGGGATACAAAAACATGAAAAACATGTAAAAAAAACTGTTTCGTTCACCTTCATATTGCAGGAAGACAACATGGTCATCCGTCATAACTGCTGTCTCCTGCTGTGTTCGCTTTCTGTGGGGCTGAATATGGAAAATAAATAATGCACTACACTATCAAAGCCACATTCCTTCCTGTCGCTGTCATTTCCCTACAATTTTCCCAGACACATATCCATATAGTGCTGACATTTAGAGATTGCATAAAGAAGATAGACCAACAAAGCACCTTTCAAATGAATTGATAAAATATCTCAGGGATTAAATATTTAGAGTCTTTCATGAAGTGGTAGTTTGAGGAAGAATGGGACGATTGCACGATGCACAATGAGCACTGTGCAGCAGGTGTGAAATGCAGACTCTTTATGGCTGAATAATTTTCATATCTTCAAGGTTTAGGGAGAATATACACTCACGAGGCACTTTATTAGATACACCTGTGAAATATAACACAGTCAAATACACCAGCGTTGCCATAAAGTCTACTTTTATAAACGAGATGCATTTTTGTTTTTGTTTCCGCTGTCAAAAAGGTGATCCATCCCAGTTAAATTCACGATTATATGGCCTCAGCCACACTTGGCAGCGTTCGGGGACGCTCGGCGGCGTACTACAGCCTCGGCAGCACTCAGCAACGCTCAGCAACACTTGGCAGTGTTTGGCGACTCTCGGCGGCACCCGGCAGCGGCGCACAGCAGCAACGCGCACAAATATTTGAATATCAAAATTATTATTCGAATACCACCACAACGAACAAATATTCGGATAATTGAATATTGGGGACCAGCCCTACTTATGTCGCAGATAAACTGCAGTCCAGTGCACTACAAATACCCAATGTGACATTAGTAACAAACAAAGTAAGATCATCACCTTTTTGACAACAAAAAATAAAAATGTGTAGGCTTCATTAATATTTATGACACATTTGTTGTATTGGATTGTATTATATTTTGCAGGTGTTCCTAATAAAGTGGCCAGTGAGTGTATTTTACCAGAATTGGCAGGTCCCCTTCTACAACCACCGCGGCGCTCTAGAGCCTCAGCGGCGTACTAGAGCCTTGGCGACACTCGGCTGCACCTGGCAGTGCACCGGAATTGACAGATCTGCTATTATAACCACTGCAGCGTTCTAGAGCCTCAGCAGCGTACTAGAGCCTTGGCGACACTTGGCTGTGCCTGGCAGCGCACCGGAGTTGGCAGATCTGCTACTATAACCACCGCGGTGTTCTAGAGCCTCAGCAGCGTACTCGAGCCTTGGCGATGCTCGGCTGCACCCAGCGGCATACTACAGCCTCAGCAACGCTCAGTGGCGTTCGACAGCGCGCACGACTATTTGAATATCAAAATTATTATCCCAGTACAACCACAACGAACGAATAATCGGATATTCCAAAATTCAGGACCAGTCCTAGTGAAATGTCTTCTTCAGACACAGTAAAGAAAGTCCACACTGGTGAGTGCCATGCAATGCTGCTTGTTTTTCTCTGCCCGCAAAGTGTTATGACATCACACACGTGCGACAGTACAGTCGGGGAGGAGAGGTTCAGGAGTCAGGCATGCGGACAAGCCACAACACACAGACCAACAACAAAAACGAAGATTCGAAGTCTTATTATTATCGGGTCATTTTATCGGCTGATTTTTTTTTAATTATCGGAATTATCAGAATGACGTCATAATTGCCAATATTAACCGATAATTATCAGACACCGATATTATTGTGCATCCCTAATTAATGCCAATAGTATCATACCTTCTTATCCATTCTGTGTGCTACAGATAAATTAACAATCTCCACTTAATTTAGCACCAGCTTGAAAGCAAAAACATAAATAATTATTTTTTCTATGTAACTGCAAATAAATTCAGGCGTGAAGGAGTTAATGTACCAAAATTTTCCAGCCCCTGCAATTATGAGCTCTGCTGAGGAGAGTGTTCTGAAGATCACAGCATTAAGCCTCCCTTAATAATTTATCTCCTGCTCACCCAACACTGCAAACAGCTTCTCTGTTCTGTATCTTGTTGCATTAATCAGCTGATGTGAAATCATCACACATTCTGTCACTCCTTGCAACAGCTCAAAGGTCACACTGGACATCTCAGCCAGTTAAAAGTGTTTTTATACGTTTAAGAATCAGAGTGCACAGAGACAGAAAAGGCCGTCTGTAATTGTTGCCTCTCCGCAGCCAATCTTTGCTTTAATCTTGACATCTGCTGCTCTTTTCTTTGGTGGGCACTTCAGCACAGAGAGGCAGCACACTGCTGTGTCAAGCTCCATCTGACATGGAGAAGTCATGTGAGAAACTGTTTGCTCCAGTGACTGTTTAGACACTAAAATGTTAAAATACCTCGTAGAGTGTAATTCCTGACTAGGCTGCATCATGTGCTGCATGGACCAGTATCTTGAGACGATGTAACATTTAGTTCAGTTGAAATTCTGCTCCTGCAAACATATCTGCTGTGTGAATCAATAATCTAAAACCAAAAGGGAGAAACTTCTATTGTATATGTTTTTTGGTGTCATGACAGCATCGCATAGTTTTTGCATGAATGCATACAGGATTCCTAAATAAACTGAGTCATTCTCACATTAGCTAATCTAAAAAAAAAACATTCTGAAAACTTCACAAATAAGTAAACAGTAGACATAGAAAACAACATAGTGTGAGAGCCTATATTAACAGATCAGTTACTCTACAGGAGAATGACTTCATCCAGTCATTCATTCTCTGCAAATTTAAAAGACACTGCCCTCTACAAATGTGAAATGCAGCACTGTTCAGGCTTGCATGGTGTTACTACAGCAGTTGAGAAACACAACTGAATTTGTGTAGTTACTTTCAAGCTAACTTTATACAGTGAAGTAGCAACAATTACACTACAAAGGTTAAAACAACAACAAAAAAAACAACTTTAGCCCCACTTAAGAGCTCATAACTACTTACTTTGTAGTCTTTCAAGTGAGAGGTTACTCGTTTCAATTAAGATTTCTAATGTCTTCCCTGATTCACTCTCTACCTCGCAGAAGCAGCTCCTGCTGTGTTTAAAGGCTGCCTGCTAGCTTCAGCATGGAACTCTAGCTCACCATTTGAGAGGTTGGTATGCACATTTCAACACAACCAGTCAAATCTGGAACACCAAAAAGAGGTCCTGGGATAAATCTGAGGCATCACAAGATGAATACAGATGCTTACAAAAAGAAAAACTAAAACACTTACACAAAACAGCACAGTATAGATTTATTAGGGCCCGAGCACGACAGTGCGTAGGACCCTATTGGAACTGTACTCGTTTTTATTATTAGGGCCCGAGCACCAACGGTGCGTAGGACCCTATTGGAATGCTATGCGTTTTTTTAGGGCCCGAAGCACTACAGTGCGTAGGACCCTATTGTTCCTGTAGTGTTTGGCGGTTTGGCGGTTTCTTTTTCTTACGCCACTTTGAACCCCAATTTGACCCCCTAAACATGCTCAAAAACTCCCCAAATTTGGCACACACATCAGGACTGGTGAAAAATTTCATATTTTGAGGGAATTACACATATGAATGGCAAAATGACTCAATAGCGCCACCTTGAAAATTGGGCTTTAGTGGAGTTAATATGGCTAGTTTCACGTAAACTCATGAAATTTGGTACACAGGTACAGTAGCCCGAGACAAAAACATTCCTGCTTTTAAAATTTCAAAAAAGGCTCAACGGCGCCCCCTAGAGCATGTAGTGTGCAGGCATTGGAATTTAACGAACTCCTCCCAGGACTTTTGTCCCATCTTCACCAAATTCGCTGTGTGGCATCTAGACCCCTCCATGATGAAAAGTTATTAAAATCTTGTGGCTGCGTCACACGGTGTGGGCGGGGCATGGCGGCCATTTTGAACAAAAAAGCTCCATTGCGCCCCATAGAACACGTGGTGCGCAGGCATTGGAATTTAACGTCACACGGTGTGGGCGGAAGAAAAGTTATTAAAATCTTGGGCATGGCGGCCATTTTGAACAAAAAAGCTCCATGGCGCCCCATAGAACACGTTGTGCACAGGCATTGGAATTTAACGCACTCCTCCCAGGAATTTTATCCCATCTTCACCAAATTCGCTGTGTGGCATCTACACCACTCCAGGATGAAAAGTTATTAAAATCTTGTGGCTGCGTCACACGGTGTGGGCGTGGCATGGCGGCCATTTTGAACAAAATTGCCATGTGGAACGAAATGGGTTTTGGAGGTGAAGGGATCCATGTAAAATCACCAAATCCAAACAAAACCTCATTAATCCCAAGACCTAATATTTAATATACAATTCAGAAATGGGCGTGGTCAAACGGCTCCACAGCGCCCCCTACAGATATTCAAATACTCATATAAAATCATTGCTTTATCCTACAAACATGAAATTTGGTGCATACATATAGTATCCCAAGACCAACAGATTTGCCCAGTCGAAATTCTAATCGGCTCTACGGCGCCCCCTAGACAAGGTCGTGTGGAGAGGAGTATGATGAGTAGCGAGGGCCCTTCCGACGCTGTTTGCAGCTTTAATTAGGGCCCGAGCACTACAGTGAGTAGGACCCTATTGTTCCTCTAGTGTTTGGCGGTTTGGCGGTTTCTTTTTCTTACACCACTTTGAACCTCAATTTGACCCCCTAAACATGCTCAAAAACTCACCAAATTTTGCACACACATCAAGATTGGTGAAAAATTTGATATTTTGGGGGAATTACACATATGAATGGCAAAATGACTCAAAAGCGCCACCTAGAAAATTGGCCTTTAGTGGAGTTAATACGACTAGTTTCACGTAAACTCATGAAATTTGGTACACAGGTACAGTAGCCCAAGACAAAAACATTCCTGCTTTTAAAATTTCAAAAAAGGCTCAACGGCGCCCCCTAGAGCATGTGGTGTGCAGGCATTGGAATTTAACGAACTCCTCCCAGGATTTTTGGCCGATCTTCACCAAATTCGCTGTGTGGCATCTAGACCCATCCAGGATGAAAAGTTATTAAAATCTCTTGGATACGTGACACAGTGTGGGCGTGGCATGGCAGCCATTTTGAACAAAAAAGCTCAATGGCGCCCCCAAGAAAATGCTGTGCACAGGCATTGGAATTTATCGAACTTCTCCCAGGATTTGTGTCCCATCTTCACCAAATTTTATGTGTGGCATCTAGACCCCTCCAGGATTAAAAGTTATTAAAATCTTGTGATTGCGTCACACGGTGTGGGTGTGGCATGGCGGCCATGTTGAATCAAAAAGCTCAGCTGTGCCCCCTGGAACACGTGGTGCGCAGGCATTGGAATTTAACGAACTCCTCCCAGGATTTTTATCCGATTTTCACCAAATTGGCTGTGTGGCATCAAGACCCCTCCGGGATTAAAAGTTATTAAAATCTTGTGGCTGCGTCACACAGTGTGAGCGTGGCATGGCGGCCATTTTGAACAAAATCGCCATATGGAATGAAACAGGTTTTGGAGGTGAAGGCATCCATGTAATATCACCAAATCCACACAAAACCTAATTAATCTCAAGACCTAATATTTAATATACAATTCAGGAATGGACGTGGTCAAACGGCTCCACAGCGCCCCCTACAAATATTCAAATACTCATATAAAATCACTGCTTTATCCTACAAACATGAAATTTTGTACATACATATAGTATCCCAAGACCAACAGATTTGCACAGTCGAAATTCCAATCGGCTCTACGGCGCCCCCTAGACAAAGTCGTGTGGAGAGGAGTGCGGTGAGGAGCGAGGGGCCGTCCAACGCTGCTTGCAGCTTTAATTTCTTTTTCTTCTCGAGGAAGAACTGTATTTTTGAGGGCTTAGACACACTCAAAAACTCACGAAAATTTGCAAATACATCAGAAGTGGCGAAAAATTTTATATTTCATGGGGGCTGCACGTGTGTGGCAAAATGGCTCTGTAGTGCTACCTTGAAAATTGGGCTCTATGGGAGTTAATACGGCTAGTTTCATGTAAATCTACCAAATTTGGTACACGTGCATCAAGACAAGACAAACAAATTGCCTAATCAATCCATCAGCAAAAGTGTACAGGAAGTCCTACATTTTGCTTTATATTTCTGATTTTTGGCAATAATCAAGACCTATAACCGCACACAGGGTAACTCCAAGACAGCTGAAATTTGGTCAGTACATACAACAGGCCTTCGTGATTAAAAGTTATCAAAATGCTCCGCAAAAGTCTGAGGGTGTGGGCATGGCGGCCTCCTGAACTTTGATTTTTCGCCATAAAACTTCTAGTGCAGTCTAAATACACTTCACAGGCTCCAATCTGCCTTAAACTTTACACATTTGATCAGAGTCCTGCCCTGATCACATCCATATGATAATATCCACCCACAGTCATAGCATCACCTCCTGGCAACAGGAAATGACATGTTTTACATTTTAATGTACTATTATTAGCCGGTTGACCGTATTCATCTGAAATGTGGTGACATAAGCCTCAAGACATTGATGATGATTCATGGAGAAAACTGTGACTGGTCGTCAAACGGCGTGTCTGTGGTGGCGTGGCGAACTTCGATGTCTCGTCATGATTACCAAAGTGTTTATATCTCAGCTGTACATTATCCGATCTGGCCCAAATTTCATGTGCTGGACAAGAGTCCACTTCTGAACACATCCACATTTTAAAATTTAGTCATAGTCAAAGCGTCACCTAGTGGTAACAGGAAGTTATAAATGGGACATTTGCCCTTACCACTGCTTCAAACTTAGTAATATAATCCTGAAATTTGGCCAGTATATACAACAGGCTTTAATGATGAAAAATTGTCAAAATCTTCCACAAAAGTGAAATGGTGCGGCCGCGGCGCCCCTCTGAACTTTGAGTCATAAGAAGGGGTTATGCTCCACTCTGCCCACTCTAGCAGCCTCTGTGTCAGTGCTGCAGCCCCTCCCCCGTCCCAAACACATACACACAGAGACACACACACACAGACACACACAGAGACACACACATGCAGGATCAGAGAGAGAGAGAGAGTGAGAGAGAGAGAGAGAGAGCTCCTGGAATGAGTTTGTCTATACCTCAAATACTGCATACTACCATGTATAATACACATCTTGCATTTAATGTTGCGCTTTAAAATAATTCATTGATTCATGATTTTAAGTTTTCTTTTAAACATACATAAAATGATCTTGTGACATGTAAAATGACAGTACAGTTGAATCTAAACCTAAAATGGACAAAAAAGCCTTAGTAAGTTGTTGTAACTCACACATGTAGTGTCCAGTCTGCTCCAGCTTTGTTGTTTCATGAAAGCTGTGTGACTGACCACATCTACAAGCTAATATTCAGTCATGCTTATAGTGCAACTAAATGGCAAGAGGACAAGACATGTTTTATACAACAGGCCTTAATGATGAAAAGTTTTCAAAATCTTTTGCAAAAGTCAAAGGATTTGCCCTTGGTGACCCCTGAACTCCGTCTAAAAAAACAGATAAATGGTGCAACACTGACATCTACTGTTCTAATCGTATAACTGCAGTTGTGTCTCATTGTAGAAAAATCACTATATTTCAACCTAGAACTGGTGGTACACTGCAGCTGCCTCCTGCAGCCAGTATGTATGGTGGCCCTGAAGTGCAAATCACATCAACAAATCACTAAACACAAGTACACATTCAAAAACACTACAACATTAACTACTGTTGACCCTGAAGTGCAAAACACTACAACATTAACCAAAACACAACTACATGAACCAAACTGGAAGAGGTGGGTACCAGTGGGCAACATGACACGTCGGAAGTGGAAGTTATTCTGACTGTATGAGAAAACTTTCAAAGGTAATACAAGTTTTGGGGACATACTACTGTTATTATGACACAAGATGCAGTTTGAAGGTTATTTGAAGTGAGAAAGTGGTTGTATAGACGTCACATCTGTGCTCATTTTATCAAGATGAAGTCTGTCTAAAAATTTACTCCGACAATGTCGGAGATGTGAGTGTAAATGAAACAGTAATGGATTTATTCTGTTATGATGTATTAAAAACAACGATATAACATCAAATATGTTTTTCAACAAGTTTAATTATACATTCGGCAATATTCATATCATCACAAATTGTAGCAAATTGTAGCTAGAAAAGCACAGACCTCCACCAAGCAGCTTCAGTCCACCCCAACACAATCTCCTAATGACAAAATATCCTTTAAAAAACACCCAACATATATGTGCATATATATGCTCTGTCCTACCACAAGGTGGCACTGCAGGGCTTTCTAACACTCCCAATGTTAAACATATTTTAAAAAATTCCTGGATCCAGACTGTGATCTGGATCACTCCCAAAACTCAATCATTTGTTCCTTGTCCCATTTCACGGGGGCTGAGGGGGGCAACTCCCACTTCATTTCATGTGCCGTCAATATGACTGCCTATGGCCGGAATAGGTAGAAATGATTATATCTTCTTTGTCTTTTCTTTAATTCATGAAAAAAAGGTAGCCTCCTGAGACCCTGCGTCCACATGCGTGGACATGGTATTTTGGCTTCCCTGCACCATAACCCCGACTTTGGAAGTTTAAAAACTTTGAAAACTGCCTGCTGTTCTCTTCAGTCCGACACTCTCCAGGAGATGTAGCCTGTGACCAGTTTATGACTGATATCAGAAGATGACTGGTGAAAACATGAATATATTTTCTGAATTAAATATTTTACTAATATTAAGTCTTGTGTCACTGAAAATCAACGCACCATAAGTCGCTTATACAAAAACAGCTATTCATCAGCAGGCATAGTGGATTAATAGCTGTAGAAATGCTGAACCAAAACAAAGAGGTGTGGTGGGACGACCAAATCATTCCATCATAGTGGGAAAGTTAGTCTGGAACCCAAATTAAAATACATAATATATATGTTAAAACAACACGGCAACATGCCAACATATATTTTGCTTTCATATAAACAAATTCACAATATTTGTACACTGAATGCAGAGATGATTATTTAATAATATGTTAAGGGGTACTTACATTTATAAAGTCTTACAATTACAACAGACCCTTTGAGGACAACCATGACGCTGATGTGGCCCAGGATGAAAATGAGTTTGACACCACTGATGTACATGGTGGCTGTGCCATGTGAGAAAGTTTGTGATGCAATCCTTGAAATTGGTCAGCTAAGTCTGAGCACCTTGAAATTTCTGCCATATCCCGACATGCACCACACCTGGACGTGCGCCACATCCCGACACGCGTGGGTGTGCGAGGGCCCATTCAACGCTGCTTGCAGCTTTAA
Source organism: Dascyllus trimaculatus (assembly GCA_024666655.1). Taxonomy (NCBI): domain Eukaryota; kingdom Metazoa; phylum Chordata; class Actinopteri; family Pomacentridae; genus Dascyllus; species Dascyllus trimaculatus. Next base: position 26,450,527 of record CM045466.1, on the reverse strand, counting down.
TTAGGGCCCGAGCACTACAGTGCGTAGGACCCTATTGTTCCTCTAGTGTTTCTTTGGCGGTTTGGCGGTTTCTTTGGCGGTTTCTTTTTCTTACGCCATTTGAACCTCAATTTGACCCCCTAAACATGCTCAAAAACTCCCCAAATTTGGCACACACATCAGGACTGCTGAGAAATTTGATATTTTGGGGGAATTACACATATGAATGGCAAAATGACTCAGTAGCGCCACCTAGAAAATTGGGCTTTAGCGGAGTTAATACGGCAAGTTTCACGTAAACTCATGAAATTTGGTACACAGGTACAGTAGCCCGAGACAAAAACATTCCTGATTTTAAAATTTCAGAAAAGGCTCAACTGCGCCCTCTAGAGCACGTGGTGTGCAGGCATTGGAATTTATCAAACTCCTCCCAGGATTTTTGCCCGATCGTCACCAAATTCGCTGTGTGGCATCTATACCCATCCAGGATGAAAAGTTATTAGAATCTCGTGGATACGTCACACGGTGTGGGCGTGGCATGGCGGCCATTTTGAACAAAAAAGCTCAACGGCGCCCCCAAGAAGATGCTGTGCGAAGGCATTGGAATTTAACGAACTCCTCCCAGGACTTTTGTCCCATCTTCACCAAATTCGCTGTGTGGCATCTAGACCCCTCCATGATGAAAAGTTATTAAAATCTTGTGGCTGCGTCACACGGTGTGGGCGGGGCATGGCGGCCATTTTGAACAAAAAAGCTCCATTGCGCCCCATAGAACACGTGGTGCGCAGGCATTGGAATTTAACGAACTCCTCTCAGGATTTTTGTCCCATCTTCACCAAATTCGCTGTGTGGCATCTAGACCCATCCAGGATGAAAAATTATTAAAATCTCGTGGCTGGGTCACACGGTGTGGGCGTGGCATGGCGGCCATTTTGAACAAAAAAGCTCAACGGTGCCCCCTGGAAAACGCTGTGCGCAGGCATTGGAATTTAATGAACTTCTCCCAGGGTTTTTGGCCAATCTTCACAAAATTTGCTGTGTGGCATCTAGACCCCTCCAGGATGAAAAGTTATTAAAATCTTGTGGCTGCATCACACGGTGTGGGCGTGGCATGGCTGCCATTTTGAACAAAAAAGCTTAATGGCGTCCCATGGAACACGTGGTGCGCAGGCATTGGAATTTAACGAACTCCTCCCAGGATTTTTGTCCCATCTTCGCCAAATTCGCTGTGTGGCATCTCGACCCCTCCAGGATGGAAAGTTATTAAAATCTCATGGCTGCGTCACACGGTGTGGGCGTTGCATGGCGGCCATCTTGAACAAAAAAGCTCAATGGCGCACCAAAGACAATGCTATGTGCTGGCATTGAAATTTAACGAACTCCTCCCAGGATTTTTGTCCCATCTTCACCAAATTCGCTGTGTGGCATCTAGACCCCTCCAGGATGAAAAGGTATTGAAATCTTGTGGCTGCGTCAGACGGTGTGGGCGTGGCATGGCGGCCATTTTGAACAAAAAAGCTCCATGGTGCCCCATAGAACACGTGGTGCACAGGCACTGAACAGGCCCTATTGTTCCTGCTCAGTTTCTTTCTTTCTTTATTAGGGCCCGAGCCCGAAAAAGGCAAAGGGCAGCGATCAGTGTGAAACACTGAACGCTGCCTTTGCCTTGCAGGGCAAAGGCCCTATTGTTCCTGCTCAGTTTCTTTCTTTCTTTATTAGGGCCCGAGCCCGAAAAAGGGAAAGGGCAGCGATCAGTGTGAAACACTGAAAGCTGCCTTTGCCTTGCAGGGCAAAGGCCCTATTGTTCCTGCTCAGTTTCTTTCTTTCTTTCTTTCTTTATTTTTCTTACGCCAAATTGAACCCCAATTTGACCCCCTAAACATGCTCAAAAACTCCTCAAATTTTCCACACACATCAGGACTGGTGAAAAATTTGATATTTTGGGGGAATTACACATATGAATGGCAAAATGACTCAATAGCGCCACCTTGAAAATTGGACTTTAGTGGAGTTAATACGGCTAGTTTCATGTACAGCTATAAAATTTGGTACACAGGTACAGTAGCCCCAGACAAAAACATTCCTGCTTTTGAAATTTCAAAAAGCTCCACGGCGCCCCCTAGAAAACGTGGTGCGCAGGCATTGGAATTTAACGAACTCCTCCTAGGATTTTTTTCCGGTCTTCACCAAATTCACTGTGTGTCATCTGGACCCCTTCAGGATCAAAAGTTATTAAAATCTCGTGGCTATGTCACACGGTGTGGGCGTGGCATGGCAGCCATTTTCACCAATTTTGCCACATGGAATGAAATGAGTTTTGGAGGTGAAGGGATCCACCTAATATCACCAAATCCACACAAATCCTCACAAATCTCAAAAACTAATGTTTGATATACAATTCAGGAAATGGCGTGTTCAAATGGCTCCACAGCGCCCCCTACAAATATTCAAATACTCATAAAAAACTACTGCTTTGACCTACAAACATGAAATTTGGTCCACATGTATAGTGTATCCAGACAAACAGATCTGTACACTTGAAATTTCAATTGGCTTCACAGCGCCCCCTAGACAATGTGGTGCTGAGACATTGGAATTTAACGAACTCCTCCCAGGATTTTTATCCCATCTCCACCAAATTGGCTGTGTGGCATCTAGACCCCTTCAGGATGAAAAGTTATTAAAATCTTCTGCCTCTGTCACACGGTGTGGGCGTGACAGGGCGGCCATTTTGAGCGTGTGGCCATGAAGTGTGAAATGCTCATAACTTGACTGCACATGGCCGAATATGAATGAAACTTGATATGCTTGATGACAGGCTATCCCTCAACACTGTGGCGCACTTAAACAGCTCCACAGCGCCCCCTACAAAATTTTAAAATTTCATATAAAATCACTGGTTTGTCGTACAGACATGAAATTTGGTACATGTGCAGAGCAGGATGAGACGAACACGAGTGCGTGCTTTAGACATTCCCATCGTCTCCACAGCGGCGTTGCGGGGGGGGGAGCGAGGGCCCGTCCGACGCTGCTTGCAGCTTTAATTAGGGCCTGAGCCCGAAAAAGGCAAAGGGCAGCGATCAGTGTGAAACACTGAACGCTGCCTTTGCCTTGCAGGGCAAAGGCCCTATTGTTCCTGCTCAGTTTCTTTCTTTCTTTATTAGGGCCCGAGCCCGAAAAAGGCAAAGGGCAGCGATCAGTGTGAAACACTGAACGCTGCCTTTGCCTTGCAGGGCAAAGGCCCTATTGTTCCTGCTCAGTTTCTTTCTTTCTTTCTTTCTTTCTTTCTTTATTTTTCGTACGCCAAATTAAACCCCAATTTGACCCCCTAAACATGCTCAAAAACTCCTCAAATTTTGCACACACATCAGGACTGGCGAAAAATTTGATATTTTGGGGGAATTACACATATGAATGGCAAAATGACTCAATAGCGCCACCTTGAAAATTGGACTTTAGTGGAGTTAATACGGCTAGTTTCACGTACAGCTATAAAATTTGGTACACAGGTACAGTAGCCCCAGACAAAAACATTCCTGCTTTTGAAATTTCAAAAAGCTCCACGGCGCCCCCTAGAAAATGTGGTGCACAGGGATTGGAATTTAACGAACTCCTCCTAGGATTTTTATCCGGTCTTCACCAAATTCGCTGTGTGGCATCTGGACCCATCCAGGATGAAAAGTTATTAAAATCTTGTGGCTGCGTCACACGGTGTGGGCGTGGCATGGCAGCCATTTTCACCAATTTTGCCACATGGAATGAAATGAGTTTTGGAGGTGAAAGGATCCACCTAATATCACCAAATCCTCACAAATCTCAGAAACTAATGTTTGATATACAATTCAGGAAGCGGCGTGTTCAAACGGCTCCACAGCGCCCCCTACAAATATTCAAATACTCATAAAAAACCACTGCTTTGACCTACAAACATGAAATTTGGTACACATGTATAGTCTATCCAGACAAACAGATCTGTACACTTGAAATTCCAATCAGCTCCACAGCGCCCCCTAGACAATGTGGTGCTGAGACAATGGAATTTAACGAACTCCTCCCAGGATTTTCATCCCATCCCCACCAAATTCACTGTGTGGCATCTGGACCCCTTCAGGATGAAAAGTTATTAAAATCTCATGGCTGCGTCACACGGTGTGAGCGTGGCATGGCGGCCATTTTCAGCAAATTCGCCATGTGTAACGAAATGAGTTTTGGAGGTGAAGGGATCCACGTAAAATCACCAAATCCACACAAATCCTCATTAACCTCAAGACCTAATGTGTAATATACAATTCAGTAATGGATGTGGTCAAACGGCTCCACAGCGCCCCCTACAAATATTTAATTAGTCATATAAAATCACTGCTCCACGGCGCTCCCTAGAAAACATGGTGCGCAGGCATTGGAATTTAACGAACTCCTCCTAGGATTTTTATCCGGTCTCCACCAAATTCGCTGTGTGGCATCTAGACTCCTCCAGGATGAAAAGTTATTAAAATCTTGTGGCTGCGTCACACGGTGTGGGCGTGGCATGGTGGCCATTTTCACCAATTTTGCCACATGGAATGAAATGAGTTTTGGAGGTGAAGGGATCCATATAACATCACCAAATCCACACAAATCCTCATCAATCTCAAACGCTAAGGTTTAATATACAATTCATGAATGGACATGGTCAAACGGCTCCACAGCGCCCCCTGCAAATATTCAAATACTCATAAAAAATCACTGCTGTATCCTACAAACATGAAATTTGGTACATACATATAGAATCCCGAGTCCAACAAATTTGCACAGTCGAAATTCAAATCGGCTCTATGGCGCCCCCTAGAAAAGGTCGTGTGGAGACATTGGAATTTAACGAACTCCTCCCAGGATTTGTAACCAATCTTCACCAAATTCGCTGTGTGGCATCTAAACCCATCCAAGATGAAAAGTTATTAAAATCTCGTGGCTGCATTACACGGTGTGGGCGTGGCATGGCGGTAATTTTGAGCAAACTTGCCATGTTGAACGAAATGAGTTTTGGAGGTGAAGGGATCCATGTAAAATCACCAAATCCACACAAGTCCTCATTAATCTCAAGAACTAATGTTTAATATGCAATTCATGAATGGACGTGGTCAAACGGCTCCACAGCGCCCCCTACAAATATTCAAATACTCATAAAAAATCACTGTTTTATTCTACAAACATGAAATTTGGAATATACACATACAAACCCGAGACTAAAAGATTTGCACAGTCGAAATTCCAATGAGCGCTACAGCGCCCCCTAGACAAAGTCATTTGGAGACATTGGAATTTAACGAACTCCTCCCAGGATTTTTATCCGATCTTCACCAAATTCGCTGTGTGGCATCTAGACCCATCCAGGATGAAAAGTTATTAAAATCTCGTAGCTGCCTCACATGGTGTGGGCGTGGCATGGCGGCCATTTTGAGCGTGCGACCATGAAGTGTGAAATGCTCATAACTTCATTGTACATGATCAGATGTGAATGAAACTTGATAGGTTTCATGACAGGCTATCCATCAACACTTGGGCGCAGCCAAACAGCTCCACAGCGCCCCCTAGAAATTTCAAAAATTCATATAAAATCCGCTTTATCCTACAGACATGAAATTTGGTACATGTGCAGAGCAGTAACACAACTGTGTACTTTAGAGATTCCTATCATCTCCAGAGCGGTGGTGCGGGTGGGAGCGAGGGCCCGTTCGACGCTGCTTGCAGCTTTAATTAGGGCCCGAAGCACTACAGTGCGTAGGACCCTATTGTTCTTCTAGTGTTTCTTTGGCGGTTTGGCGGTTTGTTTGGCGGTTTGTTTGGCGGTTTCTTTATTAGGGCCCGAAGCACTACAGTGCGTAGGACCCTATTGTTCCTCTAGTGTTTGGCGGTTTGGCGGTTTGGCGGTTTGGCGGTTTGGCGGTTTGGCGGTTTGGCGGTTTGGCGGTTTGGCGGTTTCTTTTTCTTACGCCACTTTGAACCTCAATTTGACCCCCTAAACATGCTCAAAAACTCACCAAATTTGGCACACACATCAAGACTGGTGAAAAATTTGATATTTTGGGGGAATTACACATATGAATGGCAAAATGACTCAATAGCGCCACCTAGAAAATTGGGCTTTAGTGGAGTTAATACGGCTAGTTTCACGTAAACTCATGAAATTTGGTACACAGGTACAGTAGCCCGAGACAAAAACATTCCTGCTTTTAAAATTTCAAAAAAGGCTCAACAGCGCCCCCTAGAGCACGTACTGTGCAGGCATTGGAATTTATCGAACTCCTCCCAGGATTTTTATCCGATCTTCACCAAATTTGCTGTGTGGCATCTCGACCCATCCAGGATGAAAAGTTATTAAAATCTTGTGGCTGCGTCACACGGTGTGGGCGTGGCATGGCGGCCATTTTGAACAAAAAAGCTAAACAGCGCCAACTAGAACACGTGGTGCGCAGGCATTGGAATTTAACAAACTCCTCCCAGGATTTTTGGCCGATCTTCACCAAATTCCCTGTGTGGCATCGACACCCCTCCAGGATCAAAAGTTATTAAAATCTTGTGGCTGCATCACACGGTGTGGGCGTGGCATGGCGGCCATTTTGAACAAAAAAGCTTAACATTGTACAATGGAACACGTTGTGCGCAGGCATTGGAATTTAACGAACTCCTCCCACGATTTTTGTCCGATCTTCACCAAATTCACTGTGTGGCATCTGGACCCCTCCAGGATGAAAAGTTATTAAATTCTCGTGGATACGTCACATGGTGTGGGCGTGGCATGGCGGCCATTTTGAACAAAAAAGCTTAACCTCGCCCACTTCAACACGTGGTGCGCAGGCATTGGAATTTAACAAACTCCTCCCAGGATTTTTGGCCGATCTTCACCAAATTCCCTGTGTGGCATCTAGACCCCTCCAGGATCAAAAGTTATTAAAATCTTGTGGCTGCATCACACGGTGTCGGCGTGGCATGGCGGCCATTTTGAACAAAAAAGCTTAACATTGTACAATGGAACACGTTGTGCGCAGGCATTGGAATTTAACGAACTCCTCCCACGATTTTTGTCCGATCTTCACCAAATTCACTGTGTGGCATCTAAACCCCTCCAGGATGAAAAGTTATTAAATTCTCGTGGATACGTCACATGGTGTGGGCGTGGCATGGCGGCCATTTTGAACAAAATCGCCATGTGGAACGAAGTGGGTTTTGGAGGTGAAGGGATCCATGTAAAATCACCAAATCCACACAAATCCTCATTAATCTCAAGACCTAATATTTAATATACAATTCAGGAATGGACGTGGTCAAACGGCTCCACAGCGCCCCCTAGAAATATTCAAATAGTCATATAAAATCACTGCTTTATCCTACAAACATAAAATTTGGTACATACATATAGTATCCCAAGACCAACAGATTTGCACAGTCGAAATTCTAATCGGCTCTACGGCGCCCCCTAGACAAGGTCGTGTGGAGAGGAGTGCGGTGAGGAGCGAGGGCCCGTCTGACGCTGCTTGCAGCTTTAATTTTTCTTACGCCACTTTGAACCTCAATTTGACCCCCTAAACATGCTCAAAAACTCACCAAATTTGGCAGACACATCAGGACTGGTGAAAAATTTGATATTTTTGGGGAATTACACATATGAATGGCAAAATGACTCAATAGCGCCACCTAGAAAATTGTGCTTTAGTGGAGTTAATACGGCTAGTTTCACGTAAACTCATGAAATTTGGTACACAGGTACAGTAGCCCAAGACAAAAAAATTCCTGCTGTTGAAATTTCAAAAAAAGCTCAACAGCGCCCCCTACAGCATGTGGTGCGCAGGCATTGGAATTTAACGAACTCCTCCCAGGATTTTTATCCGATCTTCACCAAATTCGCTGTGTGGCATCTAGACCCCTCCAGGATGAAAAGTTATTAAAATCTTGTGGCTGCTTCACACGGTGTGGGCGTGGCATGGCGGCCATTTTGAACAAAAAAGCTAAACAGCGCCAACTACAACACGTAGTGTGCAGGCATTGGAATTTAACAAACTCCTCCCAGGATTTTTATCCGATCTTCACCAAATTCACTGTGTGGCATCTAAACCCCTCCAGGATGAAAAGTTATTAAAATCTAGTAGCTACGTCACACGGTGTGGGCGTGGCATGGCGGCCATTTTGAACAAAATCGCCATGTGGAACGAAATTGGTTTTGGAGGTGAAGTGATACATGTAAAATCACCAAATCCACACAAAACCTCATTAATCTCAAGACCTAATATTTAATATACAATTCACAAATGGGCGTGGTCAAACGGCTCCACAGCGCCCCCTAGAAATATTCAAATACTCATATAAAATCATTGCTTTATCCTACAAACATGAAATTTGGTACACACATATAGTATCCCAAGACCAACAGATTTGCACAGGCAAAATTCTAATCGGCTCTACAGCGCCGCCTAGACAAGGTTGTGTGGAGAGGAGCATGATCAGGAGCGAGGGCCCGTTTGACGCTGCTTGCAGCTTTAATTTTTCTTTTTCTTCTCCCGGAAGAACTGTATTTTTGAGGGCCTAGACACGCTCAAAAACTCACGAAAATTTGCATACACATCAGAAGTGGCAAAAAATTGTATATTTCATGGGAGTTGCACATGTGTGTGGCAAAATGGCTCTGTAGCGCTACCTTGAAAATTGGGCTCTATGGGACTTAATACAGCTAGTTTCACATAAACCTACCAAATTTGGTACACATGTGCACCAAGACAAGACAAACAAATTGCCTAATCAATCCATCAGCAAAAGTGTACAGGAAGTCCGCCATTTTGCTTTATATTTCTGATTTTTGCTCATATTCAAGAGCTATAACCGCACACAGGGTAACTCCAAGACAGCTGAAATTTGGTCAGTATATACAACAGGCCGTCGTGATTAAAAATTATCAAAACGCTCCACAAAAGTCTGAGGGCGTGGCGGCCTCCTGAACTTTGATGTTTTGCCATAAAATTTCAAGTGCTGTCCAAATACACTTTACAGGCTCCGATCTGCCTGAAACTTTACACATTTGATCAGAGTCCTGCCCTGATCACATCCATGTGCAAATATCCACCCACAGCCATAGCGCCACCTCCTGGCAACAGGAAATGACATGTTTTACATTTTAATGTACTATTACTAGCCGGTTGACCGTATTCACCTGAAATGTCGTGACATAAGCCTTAAGACATTGTGATGATTCATGGAGAAAACTGTGACTGGTCGTCAAACGGTGTGTCTGTGGTGGCGTGGCGAACTTCGATGTCTCGCCATGACTACTAAAGTGTTTATATCTCAGCTGTACATGATCTGATCTGGCCCAAATTTCATGTGCTGGACAAGAGTCCACTTCTGAACACATTCAAATTTAAAATTTAGCCATAGTCATAGCGTCACCTAGTGGTAACAGGAAGTTATAGTCGGGACATTTGCACTTTCCATTGCTCCAAAGTTAGTGATACAATCCTGAAATTTGGCCAGTATATACAACAGGCCTTAATGATGAAAAGTTGTCAAAATCTTCCACAAAAGTGAAACGGTGTGGCAGTGGCGCCCCTCTGAACTTTGAGTCATATGAAGGGGAAATCTGTCACTCTTCTCCCTCTAGGACCCTGTGTGTGTGTGTCATTGCTGCAGCCACCATGCCCTTCCCCCGTCCCAAACACACACGCACAGGCACACAAACACACACACAGAGACACACACACATGCAGGCTCAGAAAAACAGATAAATGGTGCAACACTGACATCTACTGTTCTAACTGTGGTTAGACAATAACATTAACTACTGGTGACCCTAAAGTGCAAAACACTACAACAATAACCAAAACACAACTACATGAACCAAACTGGAAGAGGTGGGTACCATTGGGCAACATGAGACGTCGGAAGTGGAAGTTATTCTGCCTGTATGAGAAAACTTTCAAAGGTAATACAAGTTTTGGGGAAATACTACTGTTACTGTCACTCATGTTTCAAAACTAAATTTCTTTCTCATATAAATAGTCAGTGCCACCAAAAATGCACTGAGTATTCTCAATTGCTTTGGCTCATTTCTTGAAACAGATCAGACGTTCTCAACACTCTTGGTGCTTTTGCCAAAAAAACCTGGATGGTTCAGCACAACACCATTGTTCACTTGCAAAAGCTCATATCTCTCCCAAAACAGTTCACACGACTGGTCAAAACTAAATTATTTTCTCATATAAATAGTCAGTGCCTCCAAAATTCATCGTCCCTTTGGCATTGTGTGAGCACTACAAGTCAAAATGTTTAGATGTTTTGTCACTATGACAGATGACCATTGAAATATCCCTCATGTCCACCTCTCAGTCTGAGCCCAGTCCTTCATTCACAATGGTTACTGTGCTAGTTTTTGTTTGTCCAGCTAACCGAATACAATTGTGTATAAAACTGAAAAAATAGGATTTCATGGTAAGAGTAGCCTCCAAGGTTTGTCATCACACATTGCACTCATACTGCCAAAGAAATTGTAACTTTTTACAGTTTTTCTCAGGTGTTTACACACAAATACTGGTACTTTAGACAAAGTGACCACAACATGTAACTCATGCACCAACCCCCTGAACCAGTTCTGCTAAACTACAAGCACAATTCATGCTTTACACTCACATTGCAGTTCGAAAACACACTTTTTGAAAACACGACACACAATTTTCTGCATTTGGCAAAATTTTCATGAAGAAAATCTCTTGTTTTCTCAAAGAACACACTGTCATTCAAAATTCTAAAGTTGTATATTTGTATGCACTGTATGTGCAACTTTGTGTCAGTTGGGGTGTTCACTGTGTACATAGTTTTAGCAGGAAAAATAAAATATATTTGTTACTGTGCAATTATGTGTTCTGAGTAAAAATAACAATAGTCTAAAATATTTTACAACACACATATGTATGTACTGTCTGTAGTGAGCGTCACAGTGAACAAAAAAAGGCTTAAGTCCTTATGATGAATTGAGAAGAGTTGTTTTCTGTTCCTCATAGTGTTTTACACTGAGCACATCAGTGTTCAACTGGTTCTTATAAATGTCTATTCATATAATGGTTTGTGTCATTTGAAAACAAAATAGCATTTTGAGAAGAAATAACGTCGTTTTGAATGTAAAGTTTCATTTGAAGGAGAATTGAGGGCTTTTGCCCATTGTGTGTGTGTGTTTTTGACGTGTGTAGAGTTCTGAAAGTATGAGGCATGCTTTCAGAAAATGTCTGTAAACAATTGAGAAAACTGTACTGACACACATAAAGTAACTTTCATACATCAGAGTAAAAAGAAAATCTATACAGCATAACATACTGTAATATAAACACATAAACAAAAAACAAAGAACATTAAAGCTGCAAGCAGTGTCGGACGGGCCCTCGCTCCCCCCCCACGGCTGTTTTGGATACGATCGGAATGTCTATAGCACGCAATAGTATTTGTCTCATCCTGCTCTGCACATGTACCAAATTTCATGTCTGTAGGACAAACCAGTAATTTTATAGGAATTTTTGAAATTTGTAGGGGGCGCTGTGGAGCTGTTTGAAATTTGGAGTGTGCAAATCTGTTGGTCTTGGGATACTGTACGTGTGTACCAATTTTCATGTTTGTAGGATAAAGCAGTGATTTTATATGAGTATTTGAATATTTGTAGGGGGCGCTGTGGAGCCGTTTGACCACGCCCATTCCTGAATTGTATATCAATTGTTAGTTCTTGAGATTAATGAGGATTTGTGTGGATTTGGTGATATTACGTTGATGCCTTCAACTCCAAAACCTGTTTTATTCCATATGGCGATTTTGTTCAAAATGGCCGCCATGCCACGCCCACACCGTGTGAAGTAGCCACGAGATTTTAATAATTTTTCATCCTGGAGGGGTTTAGATGCCACACAGCAAATTTTGTGAAGATGGGACAAAAATCCTAGGAGGAGTTTGTTAAATTCCAATGCCTGCGCACCACGTGTTCCATGGGACGCCGTTGAGCTTTTTTGTTCAAAATGGCCGCCATGCCACGCCCACACCGTGTGTTGTATCCACGAGATTTTAATAACTTTTCATCCTGGAGGGGTGTAGATGCCACACAGCGAATTTGGTGAAGATCTGCCAAAAATCCTGGGAGAAGTTCGTTAAATTCCAATGCCTGCGCACAGCATTTTCCAGGGGGCACCGTTGAGCTTTTTTGTTCAAAATGGCCGCCATGCCACGCCCACACCGTGTGACCCAGCCACAAGATTTTAATAACTTTTCATCCTGGATGGGTTTAGATGCCATACAGCCAATTTGGTGAAGATGGGACAAAAATCCTGGGAGGAATTCGTTAAATTCCTATGCCTGCGCACCACGTGTTCTATGGGGCGCCATGGAGCTTTTTTGTTCAAAATGGCCGCCATGCCACGCCCACACCGTGTGACGCGGCCACAAGATTTTAATAACTTTTCATCCTGGATGGGTCTAGATGCCACACAGCGAATTTGGTGAAGATGCAACAAAAATCCTGGGAGGAGTTAGTTAAATTCCAATGCCTTCGCACAGCGTTTTCTTGGGGGCACCGTTGAGCTTTTTGGTTCAAAATGGCCGTCATGCCACGCCCACACCATGTGACGCAGCCACGAGATTTTAATAACTTTTCATCCTGGAGGGGTTTAGATGCCACACAGCGAATTTGGTGAAGGTGGGACAAAAATCCTGGGAGGAGTTCGATAAATTCCAATGCCTGCACACTACATGCTTTAGGGGGCGCCGTTGAGCCTTTTTTGAAATTTTAAAATCAGGATTTTTTTTGTCTTGGGCAACTGTACATGTGTACCAAATTTCATGAGTTTACGTGAAACTAGCCGTATTAACTCCACTAAAGCCCAATTTTCAAGGTGGCGCTATTGAGTCATTTTGCCATTCATATGTGTAATTCCCCCAAAATATCAAATTTTTCACCAGTCCTGATGTGTGTGCCAAATTTGTGGAGTTTTTGAGCATGTTTAGGGGGTCAAATTGAGGTTTAAAGTGGCGTAAGAAAAAGAAACTGCCAAACAAACAAACAAACAAACAAACAAACCGCCAAAGAAACACTACAGGAACAATAGGGTCCTACGCACTGTAGTGCTCGGGCCCTAATTAGACTGTAATGCCATGTGAGTGATTATTCCTGAGGTGTGATGAGCACAGTGGGCGGACATAGCACAGGATTTCTGGAGAATTTAGGACTTCCCTCTGTGTCTGGGCACCTTCGATGGAAGCATGCACCATTCAAAACACCTCCAAAGTCCTGCAGCCATGACCTCAGTAATAAATTATAAAGGTCTGGATGACAAGAAATCTCCTCCTACAACATCTCCTGATATTTTCTGCTAAGGTTATGCAAACATGCTTGTTTTGGGTTGACCTGGTTATGGCCTCACTGCTCAGGCGGCAGGTAATTAAACCTAATTCAAAGCAAACTCTTGCTCGCAATGGGCAATCATTCTTGTCTAAATCACTTTAGCATGAGTAACAAAACTCTGCACGGTAGGCTGCAAGCATGACAAGAATAACAATGCACTTTATGTTCACAAGTTACTTCAGGCTCTGATATCATAAACAGCACAGTGACACTACAATGATTATCTAGTGTTTGCAGACATTCCTAACACAACAATAACATAGCTGCAGTCAAACCTCAATAAAAAATGTTTAAAAAAACATGTGGAAAACAGAAATATAACATCTATTCGAGAGAGGTCTGCTCACTGCTCCACACTGTACCACTGATTGGTATTTGTCTGGTATACAGCTGCTTGTGGTGGCTACAGTCACTGAGGTATATACAGACATTCAGTGTCATTCAACTGCCACAGTTTACTGTCCTTTGCTGACTCCATGAGACTTTCCTCTCAGGAGAAGCAACAGCATCACTCATATCAGTAAATGCCCTAAAATGACACATACTTAGAGTAAATTGACCTAAAAAAAGGAAGCACTACATGACTGTGATCGCTGATCCGACAGGTGCTCTGCAGTGGGGCAGGTGAAAATACAAAACACAAAAAGATTCAGAATTTTCAAATTCTTGGCACCAATCATTTTCCATTAAACTAACACAGTCGCCAGCAGCCATTCCGCAAACGCGGCCAGCGACTGTGTTGAGCGTGATATGTAACAACAACCTGAAATGTAACTTTTGTTACGTTATCAACCCGTTATTACATTTTGGGTTTTAATACATTTTTTATAAAACAATTCAGGTCATTGTTACATTTTGGATCGTTGTTACATATCAGACTCTAACAGGGCTTCTGTGGACGTGGTTACAAACAATTTATTGAAATTTAATTTGGGGAACTTGGACTCAGCGGTTTATTGACAAAAGTAAACACACCGCACCTCACCAGGAGACGTGTGTTTGAGGAATTAAATGTTACGCTTTTAAAACCCTTGTCTTGTTGCCTCAGTGGCGGCTGATCAGCAGAAGGTACGTTCTCATATTTCTCATGCAATTGGCAATTGTTTTCATGACTGATTCATCTGATTATTATTTTTTGATCATTCATTCAATTGTCCCAGACTAGTTTTAAAATAAGCAGTTGATAACACAACAAATTTAAATTATGTTTTATTTGTCCAGTTTCCTGAAACCTAAAGATATCCATTTAACAAAACCATTTGGAGAAGCTGAGGCAGCAAATGTTTTCAAATTCTGCTTGAAAAATGACCAACACCATTAAACAGTTATTAAAATAATTACTTCACAGATAATTTTTCTGTAAATCAAGTAGTCAGCAAATGGTTTTTGCTCCGGTAAGATGGAGTGCTCCATAGAGTTGTGGTGAACAAGAATTGAGGAATGGATACTGGCTCATTAGAGGTGTGATGTGTTCCCTGTTCTGGCTGGTATTCCAGATAAACGAAAGGACAGAATTCATGCCGTTTTCATGTGATGCTGATATCACAGGAGACAGGGGTCTGAAGAGTTGACAATTAAAAGCATCCCTTTCAAAGGCACAGCTTCAATCAATGAGCGCTCATCAGAGCTGCAGAGAGCCCATCATGTCACTGAAATCCTGCTGCACCGAGGGCAGCATGCTACCAGAGAGATTGATCACTGGAATCCGGCGCCGGCCTCACAGTATCTTTGGACAAATCGCACACTAATTGCAGTGGCAAAGCACACATGATAATGAACAAAGATGAGAACAAGAGGAGAGGGAGACGTGTCAAATCATTAGTGATCAGAGCATGGCTTTGGGACAGTCAGACGGCAGCTGCTTATTAATTGTACACCCACACCCTTCTCGCCCACCCCACCTCACACACACACAGAGCTAATCTGATCCACTCATCCCTCCATGTGTGATGCCCCACTGTTCCTAACTCTATTTCAAGCTGGCCCTGCCAAAAGTCTGCCCAAGCCAACCACTGTGCGTGTTTATATGTGGTGGTGTCAGACTGTCCCCTGCCCCTCATCAACTCGGTGCAGTTCAACAGTGTTGCACCATTTCCTGTCAAAAGTCAATACTCTGGAATGCAGTTGCAACTGTGACTCCTCTAGGAATACAAAGCCAGTCACATTTTTTTCAGAGTTTTCTCAGTCATTAAATGTAAACCCTCTATGGGTGGTATTTTTGGAAATTATTGTCGTGTTAATAAGATTAAGCAGTTGTGGTTGAATCAAGTGTGAATGACAACACCACACACTCCCTTTGTGGAAGGCCCTGGATCCAAATGGAGAGATGCCGCTGACCCAGAGCTGCAAGCTTCAACACGGCTCCAGTGCAAACCAGTGGTTGATGTCAAACCTCATTCCATCCATCTTCTACATACAGTCTACGAGCCTCACAGATAGTTCTGATTTTATTTTCTCAAAATTCAAACATCTCTTTGTACGATTGTTTTTCCTGCACCCTAAAGGAATACCACTTGTTGATGATGAGATGTGCAGAGGTCACAATAATCTGAGCTCCTAAACGTCCGTACAAGCTCAATTTATGGGCAAGTTTCTAGTATGGGCAAGTAAAACCACAGACCTTCAAATCAGAAATCCGCACAATTCACATTGTTAGCACAATGCTATTAGTTAACCCCAAGCAAAAAGTATTAACAGTCATCTGAGTCATTAAACAAGAGAGCAGGGGATTTTACACAGAGAGGTGTAACCAAAGACTCATAACAGACCTAAAGACAAACACAGTAAGCTGTTGAATTTAAATCATAAAGTTGAACTAAGAAAAAATACCGGTAAACGGCAGTCATGATGATGAATATTAATTTTGCATTAAGTTTGTCTTTGTTAAATATCCTTTGTTTTCTTGTCTTCCTGTAGAGAAGAGCAGACTATACGTATATGACTCATACAACAGCACCACTTGTCCGTTTCAGTTATACATAAAAGATGATGAATGCAAGAAAATCTGTGACTGTCACAAATGGTCTTCCATATCTTGAACATGGCACTTCAGAAATAATCTGTTCACATGAGCAGTTCATTCATGTTGTCCTCTGTGAACTGGGATCTACTTTCTACCAAAGAAATATTTTTCAGTGCTTCAGCAAACTTCAGACTGTTCACTTGCATCATATGACACTTCAGCTCCAATAAGCACTTTCATCATTTGCACTTTAACCACTTCACCCTCAGTCACTACCTCCACTTCAGCTACCACTTTACCCTATTTAAGTTGTTACACTTAAGCCACCACTACAACTTAACGTCTTTTTTTTCCATTTCACTTCCACTTTGTGCTTCACTGAATCTTCATCTCCTTTCAGCACTTCCACTGTAACTACCACCTCAACTCCTTTCAGTTCTTCATACCTCAGTAGAATGTAAGGTCTTCCCATCTTCTTTAGTTTTAGCCATTCCATAAAAAAATCCATTTTAGAAGCTTTTAAGAAGAAACATGAAAGTTCTTTTGGATGTTACAGCTGCACCATTTAGGGAATGTCAATAGACCTACAATGTTCTCATTTTCCATTTTAACACTGGCGCTATACCACTGACTTGACCTTACAGAGGTGAATTGTTCTACTGTTTTTAAACACAAAACTATTTATCATCCTATCATTTGGTTAGTTACTCATTTAACAATTAGTTTTCGTGTGTATATTTGAAACAAAGCCTGAAAGCTAATTTATAAACTCAACCCACGCCTGCTGCTTCACTCAAAGCGCACACAACTTTCCAGCACAAACTTCTGGTAATGGCAGCATGTTGTGCTTAAACTTTTGTTGCCCTTCCTGCTGACATTTCTGCTGCTGTCCATATAGCATTTCATAGCAAGTAAGTACTGTACTGTCCTCTATGCAGGCATGATGCATGAAACAGTCAAACACCTTTCTTTCATTACAACTCCATAGACGGTATCCAGATTTGTCCACAGGTTTATTAATTAGGAAAAGGTGAAACTGATGAATGCAGAAAATACAATTACAATCAGGTTGTCGTACAGTACGACAACTAAACCTGGCTTATAAATATAAGCAATTTCCCTTTAACGTGTTAAATCTGCAATGTAAATAACAATGACGATGGAGCACTTATCTCCTGATTATTATAAATCAAATGTAGTTGTAAAGAGTTAACAAAATATAGACATTATGCACATTAGTGTATCTTGAGCAATTCACACATTAGCGTCTTATTTTTAACTTATAAACGTTGCCATCTCTTCAGTACCCATGTAGAAACAAAATTAAACATGAAATAAAATATACATACTGACGATGCTGCCACAAAACATAATGCTGGAGCAGATGGATGCAGATTATACCAAGTTGTCTCTCTGACCACATCCCTCTCTTTAAAGCACAATACTTCCTTAATCAAGTCACATGCCATGAACACATGAACAACTGAGGAAAATATCAAGAACAGTCACCAGGAGGTGCTATAACCAACAAATCTTAACTGTGACCAAACAAGCACATGTTGCTCATAAAGAACCTTTCAAATATGTCAGTTTCAAAGTACTTTCAGGGAAACTGGACAGGGCCGCTGTATAGCTCACTGAGTAAACGCGTTACCACATGGGCGTAGGTCGCCAGCAGCTGTCATGAGTTCGAGTCCGGCTCGTGAACCTTCCCTGCGTGTCTCTCTCCTGTCTACCCCCTTTCACTCTGTCTATCAATAAAACTTCAATAATTCCCCCCAAAAAAACAATATATTTTTTTAAAAAAGGAAGCTGGACAGAGAAAGTGTGAACTCAAAATGCTTCAAAGATAGTTGATTTCCTGTCAACTGTACAACCCCTGGTTTTAGCCCTGTTCTTTCGTTGTCTGTAGTTTTAGATACAGCTGAGCTTCACCCCTTTAAGGAAGAAGACGCTCTTTGCATCTGTGATTGACAGCACAGATGGTTATGGCTACACATTACGGTTATGAAATTAAAATTTCAGTGGTTAACATGTAGTCTTAGTGTAACCCTCCCTTTTGCCTCTATCACGTGCAGATGTAATCCAGATACAGGAAGGAGGTTTATTAGGCATATATTGATCTGCCTATTTAAGCAGACTTTTTAGTATTCACCCCCAAAACAAACAATGACCACAGACTGTAAATCTTAGGTAAACATATTGAAACACAATATATAAAATTGACCTTATGAATGATGAAACAAGCAAAAAATGGAATTCAATAACAGTCCTCAATAATCACAATTCGGTTCACCAAACAGTTTCAGTTTGTTTTTAAATGTCTCTGTTCAGCCACAACTGGCTGTCAGGCAAATCAAACTCAAACCCCTGAGACAAAACAAACAAAAAATACTGAGCGTACTCAGAAAGTCCTACCGCCCATTTACAATGAATGTCCAACAAGTCGGTCCGAGGTAATGGCCGGTTCCAGTGTAATGGAGACGGAGATGGAAATGTGGTTGTAGATGGGCATCAACATAGTGACAGATGGATGAAGACTGAAGTTCCACTGAGGAGAATCCCAGAAAAAAAAACAGCTGACACAGATGTGCATGGCAATTACTCATACAAGTCTATAATAAGTGTCCATTACCATTTACTTCAATAAAGTGACCATTCTGCCAGTCCTTTCTTAACTCATAACAGCCTTTACACATAATAATACAACTTCCAGTATACTCCAAAAACATAAATGGACAACATAAACTTTTTTGAATTACAATACATTCTTCCCTCGACCTACAGCCAGTAATGCATCATAACAAATTTTACAGTTCAACACATTACTAAGACTCAATAACTTGAAGTTTAGCTGCATTCTAAACTGTATGCTAGCATTAGCACATGCGCGCACTTGTGCACCTACCTAGCCAGTGATTTTCCTTCATTTTTCCTTGCAGTAAATTATTCAAGTAGCAACCACATACAACTGAGCAATCACATAAAACAGTTATCAAATATTAACAGAAAATCATTTGATTTTACTCAAAGTTATCCCGACTGGTTTTTACACAGACTACAGGGCTTATATTTCACATTTTTAGCTTTGCTTTGCTAGTGTTGGCATGCTAAGACAACAATTTGAACGACAGCCACAACTCACCGGAATATCTATTTCTAAGTGGTTCAAAGAAGTTTTTTTTGTCATTTAAGTTTTTATTATTGACTTTTCCTTTTCAACAGACAAGAACAAAAGCATATTCAAATAATAATAATAAAATAAAAAATAAAAATTAAAAAAAATTAAAAAAAACAAAAAAACCCCACACGAACAGAATGTGGCACAATCAAGTTATTCTAATGACGGCAGAGTCTTTTTTTCTAATAAATGACATAAAATATATCCATGTTTTGTTGGTTTTATCCTGGACATTATGAAGCTTGGAAATGAATGTCTCGTAAGTAGCGGTCTCAGTCATCAATTTCACCCACTCCTCAATTTTGGGTTTATGAGGGCTCTTCCAGATCCGTAGGATTAATCTGGCAGCCACCACAAATGCAGCGACCACCAAGCCGGACATTTCTTTGGTGCACTCGGGGGGCATGAGAGATGTGTCTCCCAGCAAGCACAGCTGAGGCACAATTGGGAAAGACAAGCCTGTCCATTTCTCCAAGTTCTTGACAACTTCAGTCCAAAATGGAAAAACTAAAGGACATTCCCAGAAACAACGGAGATATGTACCAGTGTCTGTTCCACATTTCCAGCAAGTATCATTTTGTAATAAGCCCATTTTAAATAACCTCGAAGGTGTAAAATAATATCTATGCACAGTTCTATAGTGGATAAATTTACTTCTTGCATCTCTAGTTGCCCATCCTATTTTTGAAATGATATTCTTCCAAGCCTCTTCATTAATCTCAGATTGTAGATCCCTTTGCCAACTCAATCTTAGACCATCACACAGAGATACAGTACCTTGATAAGACAAAAGTTTCCTGTAGAACACCGATGCTGACTGAAGATGACTTGGTATATCCATCCAATCCTGCAATGTATTTTCACATTGTATCTGATTTAGACCGAAAACTGAACCCACACTGCTCCTAATCTGTAAATATTTCCAGAAATCCCCTTTATCAGTCAAGTTGAATGTTTCTTTTAACATATTGAATGTCCTAAAATTATCATTTTGATATAAATGTTCGATTTTTTGCACCCCCTTGTTCAAGCCACTTCCGCCACAAAAAGGAAGATTTTTCGATGTGCACTAATGGATTATTCCACACAGAAGAATAAATCTGTTTATAGGGAGAAGTTCCCAATCCCTTATGAGCTTGTGCCCATGCCCACTGTGAATGTTGTAAGATTGGATTCTGTTGTAATGAATTTGTAGACTTTTGCGAGAGAACTTGGATGATATTAAACGGAGCTGCTATTTTCTTTTCAATCTTAATCCACCCCACATCTGCGTCTTCATCTTTCCAATGTCTAGATAATTTGTGCATTTCAAATGCAAGATTATATAATTCCAGGTCAGGAAGAGCGAGACCTCCACAATCCCTCACAGCTGTGAGTTTTTTAATCCAATTCTTGCTTTCTTACCGTTCCAAAGAAATTCTTTGATCAGCCCATTATATTGCTTCAGAAATATAATGTCTATTATTATTGGAATCATCACGGATATATAATTAAATTGTGGAGCAACAAGCATTTTGATAGTGTTAATTTTTTCCCATAGGGTAAGATTCAATATTTTCCACTTATCCAAATTTGTTTTCAGTTTTGGCTGTATATTTATTGAGATTATGTTAGTCAACTCCGAGCATAAACTAATTCCTAAATATTTCCTCCTATTAGGAACCCACCGAAACTGAAATGGAGAAAGAATAGGTTGTAAACATCCCTTTGATACAGGCATGACTTCTGACTTCTGCCAATTTATTTTGTATCCTGATAATTTTGAAAAATTATCAATAGTTGGTTCAAAGAAGTTTGATGCTTCTCATCAGCTTCCATGGTTAACCTTAGTATCAAAATATTTCATTTATAGCTTGTTTTCTATAGTAAATCCAACTCTAGCTCAGACGAACATCCACACAGGACTGGGTGCAGGAAAGACAAAGAAAAGATGGCGCATTTCATTAAAATGGCCACTCCCAGCAATTTTTCGCGCACTGAAACAACTAAACTCGATCTTAGAAGCAATAACGGTTTTCTGCTACAATCTTGTGGTCAATTTGAAGGGCTGTTTCTCCTGAGAGAAAAGGCAAATTCAGGAACTAACTCGTAACACTGGGTAAAAAACACACCATTAATAACCTGGGGTTATTTACCCCGGTTATAACCCAGATAACACACATACGTCTGGCCGACGTCAGCCTCACATCAAACGTCGGCATTCTCCTCCTAACATCTGTAAATGCGTCTGAGAAGCGTCGGCCCATAGCAGGGACATGGTTTCCCAGGGGGCGGGTTTATGTGCTCTATGTCAAACTCGGAGATCGGTCGGCTGTGGATCGGCCCCTTGCAGGTCATCCAATTGGCGCCAACGGAACAAAGACCCAGCGTTGGAGACGGAGAATGCTCCCTCGTCTCAACTGGTCTTCAGGTAAGCCCTCTTTAAGCTCACATAAAAATAGTTATTTTGTGAATATGTCATTCAATAAAGTTGCTATAGTTTCTAAGCCCCAACCGGGTGTGCTGGTATAGGTGAAGAGGCCAAACTCCTGTCAAGCTTGCTAGCTAGCTAGCTAGCTTATAAGGTTAAATCGCAAACTCGATTAGTAAACGCCATTGCTAGATAGCTATAGGTTTTCCAGCACATGAACAGTCTCCTTCTGGATGATAAATTAGTGTTGAATTGAAATTGAAAGGATCAGGTAACGTTAGTTAGCGTTAGGTGTTGGTAGCCGGAGGGCTTCGGTGTTTGTACAGCTCCAGAGCCAGCGGTTAACCGGCAGCTAACGAAGGGAAGCGCTGGGTTTGTGTCTTTATTTGACACGGCCCGGTGTTAGAGTTTCTCATGGTTCTGTACTGGTTATGGGTTATTATCGGTGTGTTCTTACTGAAAGTAAAGCTAATGTCCCTCTCAGGGTGTGTTTGAGTTTAGCGCACCATCTCTGGAAAGGGCAAGAGACTGCAGTTGTTTCTGTCATGACCCTCCATTTTACAGTCCTCCTCCTTTCTCTGTACATCTGTGCGTTCATGAAGTCCAATCCGAACAGAACCGAAGAAGAGCTCCACTCTGCCTCCGCCTCTCCTCCAGAGCAGTCTGGAGTTCGGCAGCTATGTGGATCAAGCTCGGGCTGTCTGTGTTTTCTGGCTCCTATTTGCTACCGGCTGAGTTCACTGGGTGCTTTTATTAATTGGTTAACGATCACAAATCGAGGGCTGGACCCGAATGTCCTAATATTCGGTCGCTGTGGTGGTATCCAGATAATAATTTTGATGTCCGATTACCCCCCCACTGTCCTGGCCGCTGAGCATCCGTACCAGTGGTCCGCGGTT
The DNA here is from genome assembly GCA_024666655.1 of Dascyllus trimaculatus. Lineage (NCBI taxonomy): Eukaryota > Metazoa > Chordata > Actinopteri > Pomacentridae > Dascyllus > Dascyllus trimaculatus. The sequence continues at coordinate 26,427,697 of CM045466.1, read as the reverse complement.
CGGGAGGAGGAGAAAGAAAGGAGCTGACAGAAAGGCATGATGAACGGGGACACTGCTACTGTGCCACCGCCAGCAGGACATATCCATGCTAATGCCGTCGGACTCCAACAGCGAACGTTCCCGCAACACCCACGCTCTGCAGCAGCCTGTGAATGCGAACGAAATCTGGAACCTGTTTCAGGTCAATATCATGACTTTGAAAACACCAAATGACTTGTTCTAACGAATTTCGTTAGATTAAAATATGTAGAACTGTAAAATGTCACTTACATGAGGCTGTTCAGTCAGAAACAGATCACAGCATTTCATCCTGTCAGATCGTCTTACACAGATCAGCAGCATGACAACTGGAGCAGCTGTACTGTTTGTGCCTGTGTGTTTATCGGGATCCAGAAAAAACTAGGATTAAACAATTATGATTTCTAATAATTTTTGTTGTTATTTTAGATGACGTTGAAAAAATAGTAATTTTGATCATTGTGTTCTTCGAGGCACACCAAACACTTCCAGGCCTGAGCTTCCAACTCAGCCTCTTCCAGCTTGCCAGTACACAACTCAACATGGTAAGACATATATTCATACTAGAATATAGTATTCCTTCTCAGTGTTTTTAACTGCAGAAGGTAATTTTTGACACCACAAACATCAGAATTTGCCTTTAAGGTTTAACTAGTTTTCAGTGTTTCAGCTGTCACTGTCAAGGTGGGTATCCTTGATCCTTGGAAATTTCCTGGATTTGCATCTATGTTGTATCAAGAAAACACATCATTGGTCTCAAAGACTCACTTCTACAATGATAAAGACATGTTAGTTTGATCTTTTCAAACATTTCCTTCAATTCATAACAGAGAATTTGCAGGCCAGACCAACATCCAACAGCTGCCATAGTTCAGTTCCAGTCTGGCAACCTGGCAACATGGATTCCTCCCAGTGCAAGAGAAATGACATAGTGATTAAATGAATCAATGAAAAATTTACTGGCGATCATGTGTATGAAATGATCTGTTTTATTTTGTCTTTAAAAAAAAAAAAAATTCAAGTCACAACATTGAGTTGGCGGCAAGAATTGGAGGCTTCACCAGGAGCAGACGTCCATCAACGGCCAACTTACACAGAATGTAAGTGTCCTTTACAGATAGTTTATACCCTGAACAATTTTCAGAGTTGATAGGTTGATATGGACTGTTTAGCAATTTATCCCAAAACTATAACTGACAACAGTTTGATGAATAAATTAATTATTAATACATTTTTTCTTTCTTTTTTTCATCTCAAGTCACAACATTGAGTTGGAGGCAACAGTTGAAAGCCAGAGAACCAACAGGCTCCCATCAAGGGCAAACTTACACAGAATGTACAGTTAGGTCCATAAATAGTTGGACATTGACACGATTTTCAGCATTTTCAGCATTCCAGCTCTGTGCACATCTTGATTGTTTCATTTGAAATGAAACAATCAAGATGTGCTTTAAGTGCAGACTTTGAGCTTTAATTTGAGGGTATTTACATTCAGATCAGGTGAACAGTGTAGGAATTACAATACATTTTATATGTGCCTCCACCTTTTTAAGGGACCAAAAGTATTTGGACAATTGGCTACTCAGCTGTTCCATGGCCAGGTGTGTGTTATTCCCTCATTATTTCATTTACAAGGAGCAGATAAAAGGCCTGCAGTTAATTTCAAGTGTGGTATATTCATTTGGAATCTGGAGAGGTCATCTCTCAATATGAAGTCCAAAGAGCTGTCACTATCAGTGAAGCAAGCCATCATTAGGCTGAAAAATCAAAATGAACCCATCAGAGAGAAGCAAAAACATTAGGTGTGGCCAAATCAACTGTTTGGTACATTCTTAAAAAGAGAACGCACTGGTGAGCTCAGCAACGCCAAAAGACCTGGAAGACCACGGAAAACAAGTGTAGTGGATGACAGATGAATCCTTTCCCTCATTAAGAAAAACCCCTTCACAACAGTTGGCCACATCAAGAAAACTCTCCAGGAGGTAGGTGTATCTGTGTCCAAGTCAACAATTAAGAGAAGACTTCACCAGAGGAAATACAGAGGTTTCACCACAAGGTGTGAACCATTGGTGAGCCTCAAAAACAGGAAGGCCAGATTAGAGTTCGCCAAGAAACATCTACAAGAGCCTGTGCAGTTCTGGAACAACATCTTATGGACAGATGAGACAAAGATCAACTTGTACCAGAATGATGGAAAGAGAAGAGTATGGAGAAGGGAAGGAACTGCTCAAGATCCAAAGCATACCACCTCATCAGTGAAGCATGGTGGTGGTAGTGTCATGGCGTGGGCATGTATGGCTGCCAGTGGAACTGGATCTCTTATATTTATTGATGATGTGACTGCTGACAAGAGCAGCACAATGAATTCTGAAGTGTTTTGGGCAATATTATCTGCTCATATTCAACCAAATGCTTCAAAACTCATTGGACGGCGCTTCACAATGCAGATGGACAATGACCCGAAGCATACTGCGAAAGCAACCAAAGAGTTTTTAAAGGCAAAGAAGTGGAATGTTCTGCAATGGCCAAGTCAGTCACCTGACCTGAATCCAATTGAGCAGCATTTCACTTGCTGAAGACAAAACTGAAGGGAAAATGCCCAAAGAACAAGCAGGAACTGAAGACAGCTGCAGCAGAGGCCTGGCAGAGCATCACCAGGGACCAAACCCAGCGTCTGGTGATGTCCATGAGTTCCAGACTACAGGCTGTCATTGACTGCAAAGGATTTGCAACAAAGTATTAAAAAGTGACAATTTGATTTATGATTATGTTAGTTTGTCCAATTACTTTTGGTCCCTTAAAAAGGTGGAGGCACATATAAAATGTGTTGTAATTCCTACACTGTTCATCTGTTTTGGATGTAAATGCCCTCAAAATAAAGCTCAAAGTCTGCACTTAAAGCACATCTTGATTGTTTCATTTCAAATCCATTGTGGTGTTGTACAGAGCTGGAATGCTGAAAATTGGGTCAATGTCCAAATACTTATGGACCTAACTGTACATCCTGCAGCTGACCTTGAACGAAGAACTAAACACAAGAGAAGTAAACAGAAATCAGTTAAAACACAAAGCTAACGAACAACAAAAAACAACTAAACTCAAAACTGGCCACAAAGGGAAAAATCAAAGAACACCACAAAATGAGACTAATACAAAACACAACTACAAAACTCAAAAATACTCAACAGACAGACAAGGCGGAAAACAAACTACACCAAACATTAAATGTGACAAATTAACAAAAGGCTCTAAACATACAAACAGAATAATCAACGAAACTACAGGCTACAGTCCAAAACAAATCAAAACCTTAACTGGTGACAGGCAGGATCCAGGCAGGGAGAGTGACGCAAAGGCAGGGGGGGGTACAGCAAACAGGTTACAGGGAAGCAGGCAGAAGACAGAGCAGGAACAGACAGTGAACCGGGGAAGAATAGTTTTATGGTCTGGCAGAGTTTTGGTGAAAGAACCAGGCTTTTATTGAAGGTGGTGATTACTGGCAGGTGAGTGGTTGTTCGCAGCTGTCTGGAATGAGGGTAATCAGGGTGCAAGCAGAGCAGGAAAGAAAGTGAGGGAAGGCAGGGCTGAGTGAGAGAGGTGGAAAGCAAAGCTGAGAGGGGGAGAGAGAAAGGGAGAAGAAAAGAAGAAGAAAGGGGGAGACAGATGGGGCTGAAGCCGGGATCATGACACAAACTGGGGGTGTGTCAATCACCATCTACTGTAAGTATTATGCTGTCAAGTATCTCATACTGTCCCAGACCAAAAAATAAATAAATAAATAAATAAATAAAAAATCTGAACTATCCATTTAAGATTTAGCTTGGCACAAAAGTTTATATATCACGTGATCACTGTGGGGTGTGAATCTTGCATGGTCAAAACAAGGGTACAAATAATTGAATACTAGCTTAATATTTCTAAAACTCACAGACAAACCCAAAGGGTGACCAACAGTCAAAATAGGCTGAATAAAAATGATAAAATACAGAGATACAAGTCCCCACCCGAAAGTGACAATATATCAGACATGCAAACACAAAAGGCATGAAAAAGGTGACCAAAAAAGCCCAGATCCTCCCCCAGAGAATTTTTTATTTTATTTTAACACATAAAATAAGCCATCTGGAACACTCTGAAAAGTACAATAAGGCAAAATACACATTAGCATCCCCGAAGGGTTTATATTTAAACAATAAGGAATGGTGTGTGTTATTTATTAAAGAGCAATGAAATCCCAATTTATATCAAATAAATTTCAATTGACTATGAAAAAAGGCCCAAACAAAAAAATGAGTAAATGAATGAATAATTGTGTTTTTTAATCGTTTTAACCCCTGCTATGAACGTGTGCATCCCCGCTATGATATGGAGACCAAATGTCCTGTTTTCACAGGACATGTTCTGTTTTCACTTCCTGTCCTGGCCGTCCGGGGATTTTTTTCAAAAAGCGATTAAAATGTCCTGATTTTCGATTTTTAGCAATCGTGCGCGACCCCGACGTGCTCTGATGAGGGGATTTTTGTTACATCTTCTTGAGTGAATTTACTTTGAGTCATACAATCAGCACTTGTATCTTTTTGGCCTTTCTTGCCAACTCTTTATGTTACAATTTGTGAAAAAGTAAAACTTGTAATTTTGCATAGTTGTAAGTAATTCTGTTCCAGTAGATTTATGCCAAGATTAGCAAAATTGTTTAGTTGGCATAACAATTTCATTTAAGTAATTTTATAAGTGATCTGGATAGTGTATCTCATTTGCCTTATGTATTGACAAAGTTAGTAATATTTAATTGTTATGTTCAAAGTCACTAAATCAAACAAATGGTGCAAAAAACAAACTGCGTCTTTAAGTGCTTCAAATGCAAAAATAGGGTCACAGTATCATGCTTGTCCAATATGACATATATAATGAAACAACTTTTTTGAAGAATATAACTTATCAACTCACTTCTTGTAAATGTAAAAATCTTGAACCTTGAAAAAGAAAAAGTCAAGAGAACTAGTGTACAATCATGTCAAACATATGAGCTCAGTCATCTTCAAACAGCGCTTGGGTGTATGAAAAGGAGGGTGTGTGTTGCTGTAAGGTTTCATGTGATTGGGGTGGTGTTGGTGTGTGTCGGCCAGAGTAGCTGGATGTTTGACTTGGAGTGTAAATGAAGGCTGAGGTATTGGGGTGTGGGTTTAGGTGCATGTATGATGGTGGGTGTCCCTGGAATTGTCCATATACACTGCTGCTACTGTGGGGGTGTGCAGTGTGAGGCTGCAGAAGCAATTCCCTCATCAGAGAAAACCCTTCCTGTATGGTTTTGGTGATGCTGGTAATATTGTTATTTATCTGTTGCATGTTGTCTGTGTTGCCTCTTGTCGACTCCTCCATTAGCTCCAACATTCTCTTTTTTATTTTTTATGTCTTCTTGTGCTGTATCTGCAGGAACCTTTCTTTTCAGCCTGTCCCCTCTGTGACTGTTCAGCTTCGCCTTAAAAGACATACAGAGCAAAGCATTGGTATTAACATGATGGCAAAGGTTTGCTGTTACATGAATGTTATAAGAATTTTTAAAAAATATTATTTGAATACCACCACAGTGACCGAATATTCAGATATTCGGGTCCAGCCCTAGCATGTGCACGTCTTTGCTGATTCTACACTGTAGGAGTACACCACAAAAGTGGAGGCGATCTCCAACTGTTATCATACCTAATCAGAGCTGGACCAAACTTAGCCCCGTTATCTTAGAACAGAACAGAAACTCAGAACATACGTTAACATACATTATTTCACAGTTTATTTATCACAGCGTTAAGACAGTAGACAAAACATGAGTGATTTTACAGTTTCCTTTAACCTATTTGGTGAAATTGATAATGGTGGATAATATTTCTTGCTATAAAAAAAATTTAGGAAACTATCTAAATCTAATTTCGCATCATCGTCTGGACAAACACAAGCAGTAAGAGGTGCACTTGCCCTCTGAAATGATACTTTGTATCACGTAACATAACGTTAGGCAATCATCTCTCTTCCCTCCACTGATAAGGCCTAATATAACATATATTACCTTGGCAACACGTCACAACGAGAGACATTAAATAGTCCACTCAGCCGCTCCTTGTGAAAAACTTACGATTTTACGGTAAAAAAACAACATTAATGTATTATTAATTGATTTAAAATTTATTTCTTTCGTAAGTGACCATGGTATAAGCGGGATAATGCCCAACGAGGTGTCCATTATCAGAAATGAATGTACGTCACGGAAGCAACCGTCGGACGGTTGACACCCTCGCGTCCATTCATTTCTGATAATGGACACATCGTCGGGCATTATCCCTTACATAGTTCATAGTGCATCAAAGTTGTGATCTACCTGCAGCATTTCTATGCGCTGTCTTAGGGCTGGAGGAGCCAGCAGACTCTCGGTCTCGGACGAGTCTAGAGACTGTGGTGAGTCAGCGGGCTGGTCCAAAGTCACCTGAACTCTGTGTGGAAGACGACAGGGAATGCATCTCAACCAGGTCTGCCGTCTCAGTGCCTGAACCCATGGAGCCCGTTGCAGGCGACCCTCCCCAGATCTCCTCACAGAGTTCAAAAAACAAGAGTAACACGCACCCACAGCCACTCCGTCGCCCACTGTCCACTGCCTGTCTGTATTTTCCTCTGATGTTTTTAATTTTACCGGTTACTTGGGCTTTTGTCATACCTGTGGGGTCATGTGGAAAATCCCTGTCTGTTGACTCCCGTGGATATTGTTCCTGAAAGGCCGCCATTATGTCAGTGTATTCTGACTGACATGTCTCCCAATCCACACTTTGTTGCAGCTTGTTGGTTTTATAATCCAGTGTGATCCGAAGTAATAACTCCACCTCATCGTCAGTCCAGACTAGAGTCGTACCAGCTCATCCACTCGTATTTGCCGCCGCCATGTTCGATGTTTATGTCGTTGTTACGACCTGGCTCGGGGGGAAAGGGAAAGTAACATAAACCCAATGTGTTTGGTAAAAATGAAGTCGTTTATTTATCAGGAAGGTTGAAAAGAAAAGTATAAAGTTGACAAACTGAGGCAAAGGCTAAGGAAATGGACCGGTGAGTGCTGCTCAAAAGAAAGAAAAAGCTAAAACACAAGGAGAGTTCTCATAAGGAGAACTTAACAACTCACTAGACAATAAACTAACACCGCACTTAAACAAAATATTACAAAACAATCTTCTATATGACAAATGCTAATGGAACTTAAAACACACCGGAGACAGCACCCCTTTTACCTATTGAACCTAATACAGGATAAAAGAAGCTACGTGTGGTATCAGTCTGTCCTCGTCCCTGGCCCAAACCCTGCCAAACACACAGCCTCAGTAACCACACAGAGAACACGGCGTGCTGCACCCAGCCGCCTAGCTGAAGGGTTGACTCGCGGGATTTGATGGAGCTGGTGGACGATGATTGGGACCCTGGAGGACGCCGCACCAATCACAACCCACCGCCAAGATCACGCCTCCTCCATCACCGTCCACTCCCCGTCGGGCAACCGCACAGCTTATTTGCATACCCAAACCACACAGACTATAAGAAGTAGGCGCTGGCCGTAACAGTCCTATACAGATTTCTGTGCATGCCTAAAGTCCCGCCGCCAGTTTCCGCTTGCTTCTGTTACTGCTGTTCTGCTAGGCCTGTTGGTGGCGGTATCATAGCGCCACCAACAGGCCTAGCATGTGTTTTACATTGTGTTCAGGCATATCAAGTGAATTTGTGTGGACGGACACATTTACTGAAACGGCTCCATCGTTATGGAGAACGTTTTTGAAACGATAAGCGTTTTGGCTTCGTGTGGACTGGGCCTTAATTTAGGTTGTACTGAAACACAGAAGGCAACAGAAAAGCACAGTTCTTGTTTACTAGTTAAGCGTGCAAATGCAAAGGCAGTCTTACTTATGCCACAATGTTTGGCATCTCATACATCCTGCAGCTTTCAGAAACCCATACAAACTATATATCTAAACATGTGGCATGTTCAGGAATGGTGTGCTATGTGATAGCAACTCGTAAAAAACTGCCTTAAAATCAGTGAGGGAGTTTGATAATGCAAATGTTTATCTGGCTGGACTGGATGATGACTGGATATCCAGTTTCCAAGTAAAGAAACTATACAAAATTATGGCTTGTAAAATGGAGAGGCCATCTCGTCATGAAAGGGGTGGAGAAATGGCAGCAGTAATCAATTTCATATTCCCATAGTTTTTATTTTGCAACTCCATGTTTCTAAAACATAAATACAAAAACACTAAAAACAAATGTCTGCACATTTTCACCACATATGGCCGCCAAAACTAAAGCAGTTTAATAAGCAGATCATAATGGATTTTACAGATTTAACATCTCTAAGACTATGAGGTCATTCTTGGTGCTTTGAATAACCACAGGTAAAAGCACACTCGCCTTTATTATGAATTCTTAGCCTTGAAACAGCCTGGAGTCCCTGCTCTGAACACTTGATAGTAAATAAATTCAGAGGGGCCTCATTACGTATTGCCTGAAAATCAACCCGAAAAGTGACTGGGAGTCAACAGAAGCACTGAAAGTGGTATATAGTTCCATCTACATTGTGTTTTTGTTAACAGCCTTGCTGCTGAGATGTGAACCAGTTGTGAAGATGTGGAAAGCAGGTAAACGAAACATCACAGTGGTATCCACCTGCAGCCTCCAAATTCAGGGGAAGTTATTACAGTAACTCTCCACTCCCTGCTGTGCTTGTGAGTGCCAAGGTCAGAGCCTAGAAACCTGATGTCAACACTGTGCATGTTCTCTGTAAGCTGGCATTTTGAAATATCCTTGCTTTATATATACTGTGATACATATTTTATCATGAGTAAATGAAAACATAATAATTATCCTGTTTTATCATTTTGCTACAAAACTTGTGTAACAACTGCACTGCCACCAACAGGAATTAATACAGCTCTGCCCTAACTGTCCTAACTGTCCTACCAAGCCGATAAGCCACCTACAAGAATTCATTAGTGTTGGCTCTTAAGTCTTTCAAGCGACAGTTGCAATGTAGCTGAGTGTCCCAGTTCTCAGTCCCCTCACATGTGACACAGATCTGATGTTTTTTAATCAGTGTGAGCAGCAAACAGCTTCGCCGACTTTATTTTTTTTTTTTATTATTATTCCATCTGGACTACATGGATATGTAACACACGGTGCCAAGTCTGATCCCTGAGGCAAGTGACCTACATGCAAATTCCATTTGAACACTCTGATCTTAATTTGTCGGCGCTACCATGACAATAAGTGATTCTTACATCATTCACTTGAGGCACCTGGCATACTTTGACAGTTTGACTGAGCCAGTGTTGAGGACAAGGAGACAGATCAATGGAAAAAGAAAACATATACAAAAGGGCCATTATTTCCAGAGACAACTGCTTTTACTTGAAAATATAACACACAGTCTTAAAATATGGAATACCAATTCTGTTTACCTGCCAAATATGTGTCCATACTAGGCAATTTAACATGCGGCGCGATTTCCACTGTAACAGTTTTTGCAGAGGCTTTTCCACCCTGACAGGAATAGAAATCTTGGGGAAATACTGGTGTGTGTAGCAGTGAATGCGTCTGTGAGCAGGAGAATTTGTATGACCGTATGTGTCAACAATACAGCCAGTGTAAGGCAGTCAGCCAAGCTAAGGCAGTGCTCAGCCCACAGCAGCTGTTTGGCAAACAAGCAAAATGCCACTGCGAAGCAAATAAATAATCCATGCCTTTAATTAGCCCCCCTACTTCCACCACCACCCCCTCCTCCACCTCCTCTTGATCTCTTGCCTTTTTTGATGTCAAGGGCCGGGGACAGGATTTAGTTTTCAAAGAGAATATGAGAGCTGCCACCTCTATAGTTCAAGGGTGATCATAACCCAAAGCACTTAGCCTCTTCTGTTCGAGGGCTAGAGCGCGTTCAGTAAAGGAAAAAGTGTTGGCATTGTCAAGTGTTGCAGGGGAAAGGCAGGAGGCGACAACAGCCTTGGGAAAAGACTTTGTAAATAATTTCAGTTGACAGCCTTTGGGACAAACGATGGTGTTAGCATTTTATTACAATGATGACACTGCAACCCTCATGCTGCTGTATGTTTGTGACTGAAAACCCTAGACAAATCTTTATCGATAAATGTGAAAATGAAATAAGATGAAATATTATCGATCTTAAGGAGAAACTGAGTTGTTGCTGCAGGAAAGGTCACAGGATACCACTGGGAAAAGACTAAACATCCAGCAGAAAATTAATAAGAACACAGTGTGTACCATGATGGAGGCTTTACATACATGTGCCTCACAAATTAGTTCAAACATAAAAGGAAAATATGGGAGGGAGCTACACTTTTCAAATGATTTTAATTCATATATAGTCCCAAGTTAGCAAATATGCCGTATCAAATATACGGTGGGGCTTTCCTTTGTATTTCCTTGTCCTTTGTTATACTTGGCATTCAAAGACTACTTCGAGATCCACCTCTTAATCCAAACTTAAGACATCTTCTTGTCTGTTTTCTCTCTGAAACTGGTGCGACTAAATAATAAAAAAAAAAAACTGGAGCACAGATTAACATTCAGGGACAGTTAAATTTCTTGAAGCAATATGATTAATGTATCAGTTTTTTAAACATTAAACATACAGAATGCATAAGACGCAGGGGGAAAAGACCTAACTAAGAGGGTGCTAAAGATTTCTGAAACACAAGATGTACTTGGGACCAAGGTGGATTGCACTGTGCTTCACAAATGTCCCCCTTTTCAAACTCCACTGATTCTTGTTTGGCTTTTTAAAGTTACTAAAATTACATATAACTAGAACTCAAAAGATACTGTTGCAATATGCAGGTTGAGAAGACCGACACATTTTAAGTTACTGCCTAATTAATGTGCACAACCTGCAGCTACAACCTGAAAATGAGATAAGAACTTAAATCATCCAGAATGAAATCTTAATACACGGCAGCAGAAGATGTTAAATGTTGATTAAACATTTACACAATAAAATAACGTCTTTCTACTGATTTTGGCTTGTCTCATTTTTCAAAAGCTACTTGTTCCAATTATTGCAGCTCGTGATTCGCATCTAAAACTTGGATCAAAACAGTCTTTGACTGAGCTCAGACTATGGTTAGGTATTATACTCAAGTACAGCTCAGAGATACTTGTGCTTTGCTTGAGCATTTTACTTTAATGCATGTGCTTTACTTTTTACTGTACTACATTCATTAGACAGATACAGCCACTGGTAATAATGTCTATATGGTGGTTTTTATATTCTGGAAGCATTTGTACTGCTCATGAGCAAAATTTGTAGTTAATGCCATGACTGAGCGTTTCAAGATATTTGGTGTTTGAATTGTATGATCAGGGACAAAGTTACAGATGACCATTCGGTTATAGATGACCACAAGTCAACATGCAAACGGAGTCATCACATTTTGAAGGAAAGGCGGAATCATCTCAACCTTATCTAATGGCAGGTGCATGCTACAGGATAATCGGGCCTATTTTTGTTCCGATCTCCCCTTTACGATCAAGCCAGCAAAGGCCCAATTGTCTGATGTCTGCAAACGACATCGTGTCTGATTTTCCTGAGGTGTGGGATGTGTTAAGAGTGATTTTGTTTGGTCTGATCCACTCGGAAGGCCTCGGAAAGAGAGATCGTAAATAATGAACATGACTAGAAATCCTGTAGTGTGTGGGGTGCTCCGAGAGCAGCTGAGCATGCACAGTGTGTAATGTCACGTGTACCAGAACAAAAGCCAATCAAGATGCAAGCTGACTCAGCTGACTGACGGAAGGAGAAGTAAAAACAAAGCATCCAGCACACAGCCCTGCTCTCCAAGCTATGTGTAATACTTGTGACAATTTTTACTGACCTCTAACTCGTGCTGTAATGCATACTGTTACGGCCCTGGCCGTCTTGTTTGTGTTGCTATGTTGTCTTGTGGTCGTCCTCTGGCTTCCTGTCAGAGTGGGCGCTCTTCCTCTTTCCAGTCCAGCTTTGCTGATCCTGCCTCCTCCAACTGGTGTCCTGGTCTGATTGGTCCGTGCTGCCGCCTCCTGGTTTTTAAATCCCTCGTTTTCCCTCCAAAGATGGGCAGACTCGACTTGGCAGCAGTGGCTTGTGGTTTTGTGATTTTCGCTAGTGAAAGAACTTTGTCCCCAGATTGGTTGTGTCCTTAGATAGTGTTGGTGTTGTAGTTTTGGGTGGTGGTTTTGTATATTCTCTGGAAATTTGGATGTTTGGTTTATTATTTGTAGATAGGAGCACTGTACATATTTAGCACTGTTTTGTTTTTGTTTTGGCTTTGGCCGTTGTTTTGTTACCTGCACAGCAGGCCTCTTTTTGTTATAATAAATTTGTTGATTGTTAATTTGGAGACAAAGTTTGCCTTTTTTTGCACTCTTTTATGTTGCGTCCCTGACCCCCTAGACTGGGGCGTAACATAAAGTGGGGGCTCGTCCGTTCCTTTTGATACAATTGGTAAGTTTTTGGTAAGTTTGGTTTGTATTTTCTCATTCGACAGGTAAGATGGCTTTTGACTTTGATGATTTTGTGCAGAATCCTGCGTTAGATAAGCTGGAAAAGTGCACAAAGGCAGACTTGCTTTTGATAGCAAGTTTTTTTCAAATTGATGTGCCTTTGAATGCCCGTAAGGCTGAAATTAAACTGTATTTAATTGTGAAGTTGGTGGAGAAAAGCATTGTGAAGCCTGAGCGTGCGGCGGACAGTGCGACTGACGTTGCAGATGCGGAAGTGGGAGCGGAGGCTGCCACGCCGGCAGTAACTGTCAGCGACCAGGTGAGTGTTGGAGCGAAGGTTCCTTCAGTCAGTCTGGCAGGCACAGATCCGATCGCTCTGATCCAGGCTGGTGTGGATACGGAGGATCTGAAGCTGGCCCTCCGCCTGAAAGAGGTGGAGCTCGAAACAAAAACCCGCGAGGTTGAGCTTATGCATCTCCGCATAAGGGCCCTGGAGCTCGATCCGTCCAACCGGAGAACACCCCACACCGTGAGTATGCCTCTCTCCTCAACTTCTGAACAGTTTGATGTGAGCAGGCACATTGCTCTAGTACCTCAGTTTAGAGAAAGTGAGGTAGATTCGTACTTCAATGCTTTTGAGCGCATTGCAGCTACTTTGAAGTGGCCCAAAGATGTTTGGAGCCTTTTGTTACAGTGTAAGTTGGTGGGAAAAGCGCAGGAGGTCTGTACAACGTTATCAATTGACGAAAGTCTGGATTATGATGTGGTGAAAGCCACAGTGTTGAGAGCTTATGAGCTCGTTCCTGAGGCCTATCGGCAAAAATTTCGTTCTTGTGAGAAGTCTGCGAACCAAACTTACGTAGAGTTTGCGCGTGAAAAATCTCTGCTTTTTGACAAGTGGTGCGCCGCCAGTAAAGTGAGAGACTTTGCTCAGCTTCGTGAACTGCTTTTACTGGAAGAGTTTAAGACATGCCTTCCAGAGAAGATTGTTGTTTATTTGAATGAACAGAAAGTGGATTCATTGTCCAAAGCTGCTGTGTGTGCGGATGAGTTTGCTTTAACGCACCGTGTTGCCTTTTCACCGGTGCAGCGTGAGCACACCCCGGCTGTCAGCCCCGGTAAACATGTTAAAACGGCACCGAAAAGTCCACAGCGCTCTGCCGCTGCTTCTAACAGCCGTGAATGCTTCTACTGCCACGAGACAGGCCATGTGATTGCCAGTTGTCCTGCTCTCCAGCGTAGAGGGCAAAGCCATGGCGCCAGAAAACCTAAGAGTGTAGGTTTTGTGCAGCCTGCTCCTACCCAGCCTCCAGTCAACTTGGGCAACATGGGTGATGATGTTGACGAGAGTTACCGGCCTTTTATTTTTAAGGGTTTTGTCTCTCTGACAGGGAAGGAGGAGGATCAGGTGCCAATTACAATCCTGCGTGATACCGGAGCTACACAGTCTTTAATGTTGCAAACGTTGTTGCCTTTTTCATCTGATTCATTCTGTGGTTCTGATGCTCTGTTGTGGGGAGTGAAGATGAGCGTTTTGAGAGCTCCACTCCACACCGTGTTTTTGCAGTCGCCGCTTGTTTCTGGCTCAGTGCAGATTGGTTTGCGCACTAAGTTGCCTGTGCGAGGGGTTGCCATGATCCTCGGCAATGATCTGGCAGGGGAAAAAGTTTTTCCAAACCCTGAAGTAATTGAAACCCCCGTTGCCGATTCGCATGTTTTTGTTCCTGCTGCTGTCAACCCGACTTCTGTGTTCCCCGCTTGTGCTGTCACACGCGCACAGGCGCGTAAATTTGGTGATGTGTTGGACTTGTCTGATTCTTTTCTGTGTCCTGACAATACTGTGAGAAGTGCTAAAAATACAGAAACGTCGACAGAAAAAGGTCAAATGTCTGTGTATGATAACCTGTTACCAGCTGATGCTAACATGTGTTTTTCTGTCAGCAGACCAGAATTTATCAAGGCTCAACAGGCTGACCCGTCTCTGGCTGACTGTTTCTCATCTGTGGCCAACACAAGCACTCAAAGTCCCTCTGTGTACAGCGTTAACAATGGTGTGTTAATGCGTACCTGGTGTCCTCCTGCATCTGTAAATTTGGGGTGGGACTCAGTTCAACAAGTGGTGGTCCCTCAACAGTTTCGCTCTGAAGTAATTAGTTTGGCACACGACAACTTTGCAGGCCATTTAGGAATAAAAAAGACTTACCAGCGCATCCTGCGTTATTTCTTTTGGCCAGGTTTGAAAGGTGATGTGACCACGTTCTGTCGTTCATGCCACGTTTGTCAGGTTTGCGGCAAACCAAATCAGGTAATTCCTCCGGCCCCATTGCAACCAATTCCAGTGTTAGGTGAACCATTTGAACACATAATCCTTGATTGTGTAGGTCCGCTTCCGAAATCCAAATCCGGTCATCAGTATCTGCTGACTTTGATGTGCTCCGCTACTCGGTATCCCGAGGCTATCCCGCTGCGCACACTGAAAACCAAAGCCATTATCAGGGCCCTCGTAAATTTCTTTTCCACATTCGGGTTGCCGAAATCCATTCAGACAGACCAAGGCTCAAACTTTCTGTCAAAACTGTTCGCTCAGGTCCTGGCGTCGCTGTCCATTCAGCACCAAAAATCTAGCGCATATCACCCACAGTCCCAGGGCGCACTTGAACGTTTCCATCAGACGTTAAAGTCGATGCTGAGGAAATTCTGTCTGGAGTCAGGAAAAGAGTGGGATGAAGGTTTGCCATTCCTCATGTTAGCTGCACGAGAAAGTGTGCAGGAGTCCACAGGTTTCAGTCCTGCAGAGCTGGTGTTCGGACACACCGTGCGTGGTCCTCTGCGTGTGCTGAGGGAAAAGTACCTGTCGGAGACGGCTGGCTGCAG
Source organism: Dascyllus trimaculatus (assembly GCA_024666655.1). Lineage (NCBI taxonomy): Eukaryota > Metazoa > Chordata > Actinopteri > Pomacentridae > Dascyllus > Dascyllus trimaculatus. The sequence continues at coordinate 26,412,289 of CM045466.1, read as the reverse complement.
CCGAAATGTGCTCGATTATGTGAGCTCTTTCAGAGAGCGTCTGCACAAAGCCTGCGAGACCGCGCGCAGTGCTCTTTCAGTGTCTCAGGGGAAAATGAAAAATAAGTTCGACAGGAAAGCTGTGCGGAGAAGTTTTGAAGTTGGAGATAAAGTGTTGTCTCTTCTTCCAATCCCCGGTTCCGCCCTCCAGGCGAAGTTCTCTGGTCCTTATGATGTTGAGAAAAAGTTAAGTGAAACTGATTATGTTATTTTTACCCCTGACCGTCGGAGAAAGTCCCGTGTGTGCCACATTAATATGCTGAAGCCATATTATGTTCGTCCGTCAGTTTCTCCCTCTGTTCCTCCGGCCGTAGTGTCCACGGTTGCGCAGGTGCCTCCGTCTCAGTACAGCCCTGAGAGCGATGGTTTACATCTGAACCATGGAGACTCGTGCACTCGTCTCCAGAACTCAGAGTACCTGAAAAATTTGCAGCATCACTTAGTACATTTAGACTTGCCCGCTCGAAAAGATATTTGTCAGCTTATCGAAGACAATTTACCTTTGTTTTCAGATACTCCGTCTCGTACCACCGCCATCTGTCATGATATTGACGTGGGAGAAAACGCTCCTATTAAGCAGCACGCTTACCGGGTTAACCCCACTAAACGCGCGCTTCTCCAACAAGAGGTTAACTACCTGTTGGAAAATGGACTAGCTGTCCCCAGCTCCAGTGCATGGAGTTCTCCCTGCCTTCTGGTCCCGAAAGTGGACAAAACTCCTCGTTTTTGTACAGACTTTAGAAAAGTCAATAGTGTGACGAAGGCTGACTCCTATCCTCTGCCCCGTATGGAGGACTGTGTGGACAGAGTCGGTGCTGCCAATTTTGTGTCAAAACTAGACCTGTTAAAGGGTTATTGGCAAGTCCCTTTGACTCCCCGTGCTTCTGACATCTCTGCCTTCGTGACTCCAGACAGTTTCCTCCAGTATACGGTGATGCCCTTTGGTCTCAGGAATGCGCCAGCCACTTTCCAGCGCCTGATGCACAAAGTCCTAGGTGGTGTTAGGAACTGTGAGGTTTACCTTGACGACATTGTAGCATATTCTGACACGTGGTCTGAGCACATTAAAACCTTGAGCAGTATCTTTGGTAGGTTGAAGCAGGCTTCCATCACCTTAAACCTGGCCAAGTGTGAGTTTGGTTGTGCCACTGTGACCTATTTAGGGAAAGAGGTGGGTCAGGGTCAGGTGCGGGCCCTTGCTGACAAAGTCCAGGCCATCCTCGACTTCCCTGTGCCTCGGACACGGCGTGAACTGCGCCGTTTCTTAGGGATGGCTGGTTATTATCGCGGTTTCTGCAGAAATTTCTCTGATGTTGTGGCTCCACTAACTGGTTTAACTAGTACCTCCCGTCCATTTGAATGGTCCTCTGACTGTACAAAAGCCTTTCAGTCCGCCAAAGCCGTCCTCTGTAGTACTCCTGTCCTGGCCGCTCCTAGCTTCGAGCGCCCCTTCAAGATGGAGGTGGACGCGAGCGCCAGCGGTGCAGGGGCGGTGCTGCTGCAGGAGGATAATGGCGGTATTGACCACCCTATTTGCTACTTCTCCAAGAAGTTCAATAGGCACCAGGTACAGTACAGCACCATTGAAAAAGAAGCCCTTTCGTTGTTGCTTGCCTTGCAACACTTTGAGGTTTATGTAGGCTCTAGTCCGTTGCCTGTGGTGGTCTACACAGACCATAATCCCCTCGTGTTTCTGGCCCGGATGAGGAACGGAAACCAGAGACTCATGAGGTGGTCCCTGTTGCTCCAGGATTTTAACCTGGAGATTAAGCACAAAAAAGGTGCAGAAAATGTGTTAGCTGATGCTCTGTCCCGTGTCTCTTCCTGAGGTATCAGGCATTGTAGGGGAATGCCTGATATTTAGGGAGGGGGGTGTTACGGCCCTGGCCGTCTTGTTTGTGTTGCTATGTTGTCTTGTGGTCGTCCTCTGGCTTCCTGTCAGAGTGGGCGCTCTTCCTCTTTCCAGTCCAGCTTTGCTGATCCTGCCTCCTCCAACTGGTGTCCTGGTCTGATTGGTCCGTGCTGCCGCCTCCTGGTTTTTAAATCCCTCGTTTTCCCTCCAAAGATGGGCAGACTCGACTTGGCAGCAGTGGCTTGTGGTTTTGTGATTTTCGCTAGTGAAAGAACTTTGTCCCCAGATTGGTTGTGTCCTTAGATAGTGTTGGTGTTGTAGTTTTGGGTGGTGGTTTTGTATATTCTCTGGAAATTTGGATGTTTGGTTTATTATTTGTAGATAGGAGCACTGTACATATTTAGCACTGTTTTGTTTTTGTTTTGGCTTTGGCCGTTGTTTTGTTACCTGCACAGCAGGCCTCTTTTTGTTATAATAAATTTGTTGATTGTTAATTTGGAGACAAAGTTTGCCTTTTTTTGCACTCTTTTATGTTGCGTCCCTGACCCCCTAGACTGGGGCGTAACACATACAGCCCACATTCCCGCCGTCTCCATGACTTTTCCATAGACTTTTTCTTTTTTGTGTTTTTTTGGAAAGTGAGAGGCCAAAAACAACCATCATTGTTTCTTCCTGTTCGTCCACCATCTTTGTTTACACTGAAGTCACGTTTGACTACATGAGATTTGGAATATTGAGCATAAAGAACCTAATACTCTGCTGAAGAATTAGTTAGTGTGTGGTGTGCTCCGTAGTGCAAACCACACACTATAAGATCAGAAGAGAGAGATCTTGTGCGATCTGTCTTTTGTTATCATCAAGTGTGTGGTCTCTAAATCTGTGAAGGTTTGAAGAATTCTGGAATGTGTGCCAGCTGACTCAAAGACAGACTTCCGTCGTTGCATGCAGTTTCAGTCTAGTTCACACAGGCACAGAGTTAGGCCAGTCACACAGTTCTATGCTGTCCAGTCATTCTCTTATTCGGTCCCTATTAGCCCGTCTTATAACTCCGCCTGCTTTGTGCTTGCCACATTGCTGCTGCATCAGCCTTCATTGATTATCAACCTTCTGAAAGCCATTGTGTCACCAAGAGAAACACAGCAGGTTATAAAAGTCAGTATTTGGACAATTATTCTTACCTTGTGCATTCCAACGATGTCCGGGCTCCCTGATCCATCCTCAGAGGAAGAATGCATCCTGGACTTCCAAGAGAACTAAAATTTGTTTGAGGTTGAGGTTGAGGTTCACGATGACGTGTCCCTCATTCCAAGCATTTGCTGAAGCGCTCGCTTATTGGGCAAAACTCCTTCCATCTGCTCTTGGGCTTTTCCAAAAATCCTGAAGGAGCTCTTCAACTGTCAAATTCAACCACTGACTGGCATAAGTCACAATGAACTTTTTGAGCTCTTTTTGTCCACTTCAGAGCTATTTCCTCCAAATCCTCATTGTGAAATGTCAGCTGCTCCCAGCCCTACCTATCCTGCCTGTCCACCGGCTCAAACTCCTGCTCCTCCGTCAAAAAGCAAGGCAAAATCCAAACACGTAAATCCCACTCCGGCTCTGAAAAGGCCTCATTTTCAACCTCCTCTGTCCACGTCTCCTGCCAACATCAATCTCGTCCTCCTCATCCTCAGTAACGTCCAGTCATCTCTTAATTCCATGGATTCTCGAATCCAAGCTCTGGAAAGTCAAGCATCTCCAGCTCCTGTCGCCTGCCTCCCTTCCACTTCCTCGTTCACCTTCCTCCCCGTGGCTTTTGGAGTGTTTAGAAATGTGATCTGTGAGGCTTACCCAGAGCGCAGACCTGAGCTTGACACATACTTACATTGTTTCCTGTCTGACCTTGTCCCACTCTTTTCTATGATTAGTTAAATCATTCTCTGCCAAGGAAACCACCTTCCTGCAGAAATTTAATCAAAGAATGAAATGTTCTCAAGTTGCTTTAGTAAGCAGACACTTCACCAGCGATCATGCCATCTCCTGCTCATTCTGTGGAGCATTCTCCCATTTCTCCAGCCTCTGTCCAAAAACGTTTATCAAATCCAAACCCACTGCTTTAATCCCCCTCAGCTCTCTTAACGCTGAGCCCACCAAGGTGAATACTAAACCCCCTATAGTTTTTCCTCTGTGTTTTAATTTCAACAAAAATGTCTGCAGGTTTCCTAACTGTAAATTTCTGCATGCTTGCAATTATTGCGGGAACAGCCTCCCAAAGTCTGTGTCCTCGTCACAGGCCTTGTCTGTCTGCAATGAAAAAATAAATAAACCATCCACTCTGATCAACGTCTCACAGCTCTCCAAAGCGCTGAAAAAGCACCCTGATCGTTGTTTTGTCTATTATGTTTTGACTGGTTTAATTAACGTCTTTTTTGCTGGTCTTTCCTCACTTCCTATAAAAACTCTGATCTGTTAAAATCTCTGTTCGTCATCCAAGAGCCAGATATCGTTGATAAACTCCTAGCGAGAGAGGTTGAAAAAGGTTACATGATAGGTGCATTTTCTCAGTCTCCACTCTCCACCTACCGCTTTAATCCCATTGCCGTTGCCACTCGCAAATATATTTAGGGAAAAACACATAATTATAGACTTATCAGCTCCCCCTGTTCACCACCGACTCTGGGAGGGCTATGTCCAGGCCTTGGCTCGCAGCTTGTCTTCGCATCCTGTGCCAGCAATGTGGACTCTCCCCTAAGCAGTACATGACCTATTCCTTCCACATTGCCACTGCTATTACTGCAACTTCTGTAGTTCCAGACTACACTCCCAAGGCCATGGGCCACTGGTCCTCCAGAGCACACCAGCAATACATCCACCTAGATACCAACGAAATATTATCAGCTCTAAAAACCATGAGTAGGGCATTTATAATGTATCAAATTCTCCGTTTGTATGAAATTCATTTGCTGAGAACTTAACTGTACTCTCCACACAGCATATTTGCTTCCATCGTACACTGAAGTAAGGTCTCACCAGGTGTCCAACTGCCATTCAGCATGGCACTGAATCCCCGTTTTCCGCACTAGCACAGATTCCTAGATTGCATCATGCTTGACACTCCACTCATGTAGCTCATGTAGATCATTTCCTTTGTGTTAAAGTTCTATTACAGCGTCTTGCCAGATGTTCCTCTGAACGTGTTCAGCATGCCGCCAATCCCTCACATGCAGTTCGAGAGGGTTATGTATGCCTACATGAACCCAAATAAAATATGTCACGCTTGACATCACACACAGTCTCATATCTCACATGCCACATGTTCTCTGCTGAATTCAGAGTGCCACTGATCCCTCACATGCAGTGAGAAGGTCATGTATGCTCGCATGAGTTCAGAGGAAATGCGACATGTTTGTCGCATCACGTAGCCATTTCATTCATTTCATAAGGCAGTGACTCTGCTTATCTGCTCCTGTCAGGAGCGTGGTTTGTGATCTCAGGGACTGTCTGTGTCATGCTTGCACAGATCTTTCCAGAGCATCACTCGAGCAGAGTCACCGCCAAACACAAAGGCATGTCAGTCTAAAATAAATGGTTAAATCTGGTGAAGTGTCTTGTTTGAATTTATATTAACATATCATCACATTGCTCCCATCCTGAAATATTAGTGTTACTGTTCATTAAGTGAAGTGGGCATGCTATAGTGGTCTTACATACAAAACATTCAGCAAGGCCAATGATACCTAATTTAAGTCTAACTTAACTAAGTCTAACTTAACTTTAGCCGGTTTATGGTAACTTTATGATAGCACACATTCATAGTCTGTAAATAAAAGACAGAAATGGTGACCATGATGTCACGCATTATTTTGTAAACTCCCATTTTAACCTTTAAGTTTAGAATTTCATTGTCGCCATCTTGGTTTTTTAAGACCGAATGAAAGAGTGAGGGGTTGGTAGCAACCTGTCAAACAAAGGGTAGCCTCACCCAAAATACACTCTGCTTTATAATTTGTTTTCCTTATAATGAGATTATGATTTACAAAATGAACATGCGGTATTCACAAAGTCTCAGAATCTGCGACTGAGACTATAAAATCGTGAGGAAACTGATTACTGAAGTAACAGGTCAACTGAGAAATATGGTCATTTTCTCATAGACTTCTATACAATCAAAGTTTGTGTTAAAGCAAGAAGAGTTGCCCTCTACTGCCTGTTGGAAAGCATGCAGGTTTAAGGCACTTCAGGGTTGGTGTTACAACCCAGTTGTCTAGGGTCGGCTGGGAATAACCAAAAACCAGGTGTTACTGGTTGGGAAAAGCAATTTATTGTTTATTGACAAAATTAACCAAAAAAAGTGATATACAGAATACAAAATAAAGAGAGCTAGCAGGTGCTGCTAAATTAAAGAACCAAATAAAACCAAACAAAGGCTAACAGAGTTACGAAAACTAGCTGAACAAACAAAACTACTAAACTTCTTAGCCAAAGTTAAACATATTAACAACACCCATAACCAACAACAGAAACTTAACAAATGAGCACCTCAAAACCAACGAGAGACGAGTAACTTCAAAACTATGGGTCACTAACAGAAGTTACAATTTACTCAAAACACAAAGACACAAGAGGCACCAAGGCAAACTGTTCCCATTAAATCACAGCCGCCCTGACTGTGTGGTTGGTTGTAGATTTATACTCCCCAGTGTGGTGATTGCTGCAGTTGGATTGCATAAAAGTGGAGGGAACTGGGTGGTGGCCCAATCAGACAGGTCCGGAGGTGGGGAGAACAAAGGCTGGAGTGCAGGTCTTCAGCTCCCGGGTAATTAATTGAGGTGACTGACAGCTGGAGTTCTGGATCAAGCTCTCAACCCAGCCACAGAAGGGCCTACACAGGCCATGTCCCTACATGAAGGTCGCAGAAGTCCACACAAGCAGACACACAAGACACACAAGCACCAGGGCCGTAACAATTGACTTCACTTTTCAGAGGTACTAAGTCTATCTTTTATACACAGTGCTACAATATAAACTGGGGGCTGTTTATGACATTATGAGCAACTGTCATTACTGTCTAGTCTGGCAGAAAATAATGTTTGTGTGTGTGTGTGTGTGTGTGTGTGTGTGTGTGTGTGTGTGTTAGCACACTGTGCCCAACATTGTTTGTTTTATAATTTTGACCTACATTTACATACATTAATTTGTTATTTTCGTTATCAATTTGGTAAATGGTTAGCACTGTCACCTCACAGCTAGAAAGTCCTGGTTTTGAACCCTGGCCAGGAGTCTTTCTGTGTGGAGTTTGCATGTTCTCCCTGTGTGGGTTCTTGTTAGTCTGTCTGGACTGGTGACCTGTCCAGGGTTCCCCACCACAGCCCTACAGAGGATAAAGCAGTGTATCGATAATGGAGGAAAGGAAATTTGGTGTTAAGAATAGTTGGAGTTTAGTAATATTGATACTTACTAAATTCCTGGTGATATCCCCAATGCAATGATCCAAATTTGACTAAACAAACAGTATGAAAGGCAGTTAAATGATCTTCAGCTTATGTATTTATTACATCAGTGTTTTGGCTTGAGTACCATTTTGAAAGCAAGCCTGCGAGGTAAGATCTGTTTCACAATATAGATTTTTTTTCCCTAAACCTCAGTTATGTTATGAATGACCTGAAAGAGAATGGAAGTCTTAAATTTGTACATATTTTTTCCACAACAACTGGTTACTTTTGTGTTACTTTTGTGTGTACACTATATATACATCTATATCTCCACTGGAGATCAAAATTAGAGAACAATCTACATTTTTTTAAATGTCAAGGTCACCACGTAGTCATTTTTGAAATTATTCAAACAGGAGTAAAAGAGCAATATTTTAAGCATATTGTGAGAGTTACATATATTCTGAAGCACAGTATAGAAAGCTTAAATGATATAATAGAAAAAGAACACTGATCAAAATTAGAGAACACTTTCAGATACCTTCCAGTTATTGGTGGTAATCTGGCGCCTGGTGCTAATTTACTTAATTATCTGACAACCCCTATTTAACTGGCAGCCTAACTTTCAGTTTTCACTGAGTCTGGAAGATGGTGAGGCGTTCTAAAGTGACTGAAACTCTCCGGCAACAGGTTGTCTATGTGGCGGGGCGCGAGAAGTTCCTTCCTACACGTGTGTATGTACACCATACACGTGATACAAGTTCAAAATTAAGTCAGGTGTCCGACAACGCCACCCTGGGAATTTCACCCAGGAATTTATTTTTCCTTTATCACCAAAGGCACACAGGTTCATCACTCATGAGGCTGAAGACGTGGTTCCCAATTAAAACAATTTATTTTAATTATCTAAAATAAACAAGTTAAAAACATATTAAACACCATTCATACTTGGGGCAAAGGGAAAGAAAACAAAAGAAAATCTAACCAGTTGCTGGCCACCAGGTGAATGGGGCCAGTGAAGGGGATGGGAACACCCCAAAATAATACGTAAAAATACACCCCAAACACACGTGACATACACTCAGGAGGTGAATCAATTTCACGACACACAGAAGGAGGGGGAAGCCACCACCCGGACACCAGCACCACCACCACTGGCCGTCAGCAACTGTAAAAAAGGAAACAACAAATTACTGGAAAGAAAAGAACAAGAAATACAACACAATATATCAATGAAACAAAATGGACTAAAAAGGAAGGGTTTAAGTTAAACTCTACAACTCATACAAACACTAACAGCCCCAAACAAAGGTCAAATAAACAATAAATCAATTAACAAAATAATCTAAATCAAAACAATACCGTTCCTCACTCATACAGTTAAAATAACGTTCATTGATACATTAACTGCACCAATGTGTAAACAATGATTAAAACCCTGCCCACAAATTAGGTCCACACTGAATCAGCAGTGAAGCACAGTGGAGACAAAGTGACAGGAAGCAGAGCGTCACGAAGACAAAGCGACCACACGGAGACGAAGCAGCTGGAGACCAAACAGCTGGACGGAGACAAAGCAGCAGCGGTCCCACTTTGCCGACGTCAGTATCATGCACGAGGAACCAGACCTGTTGAAAACAACGTTAGCATTGCTACGCTAAAAGTGCTAGCAGACAGCGGTTACTATATTTAAATTTGCACGTACCTGTCAGTCACAGCACGCACACACACACACTTGAGGAGGGAGGGCGAGAACCCAGGCAGCTCATTATGTTTCCTGCGACCACAGGAGGGTTAACCAAGGATAGCATACAACATAAGCAGCACGAGAGAGACGACACCTACCGCAATACAGCCAGGAGCGGGTGACGCACGCACACACAAAACTTAGCTAGTGCACCAACTGAAGCCACCAGGCGCTCTATGATAGAAACAAAGCAGGCGCTGTAAGCATACCAACAGAGAAGCCCCATCAGAGAGACAGAGGAGCAGACATACCTGTCGCAAGGAAGTGACGCAGCCGGAACAGAGAAAGAAACAGAGGAGGGGCCACACCTTAAATACTCAGTCCCTCTTCTGTGATTGGCCACCAGATGCACAGCATCAAGTGAGGCCACACAGCATCCAGAAATGCAACATTAATGCTGCTACATTCTACCCCCCTTTTTTGCATCATCACCCCGACGATGGACAAACAAAAGCAGACAATGCAAATCAGCTCCAGGGTCTGAACAAAGCAGACACCGCATTGGACACAAAACCAGAGGGGTTAGCAGCCGGCGCATTCCCAGCTGGACGTGGGAGATGGTGTACATTAGAGTGCTGGCCAGCAATTGACCTTGGGGTCCGACGTGTAACCAAGGAGTCAGAGGCAGGACAGTTAACTGGAGGAGCAGCCGAAGATGTTGATTCTCCAGTATGCAAAGCTGTTGAGCCACACTCAGAGACGTGGAGTGAGCCAGTGGCACTGGCATTTGGGGTGCCGTTTGGGCTGTTGCAGTCAAGCTGGTGGAGGGTGCAGCAACACTAGCCACTGGAGGTGTTTGGCCAAGAACCACAACATCATATTCAAATGAACAGTCACTCTCAGAGGATGGCTGTTCTACAGGTGTAGAGTTATGGTCACGAGCACACCCAGGCGAGTTCACACCAACCACAGCCTTCAACATACTACGATGAACTTGTCTAGCCTTGGTCAGATCATCAGCTGGCCCGATGATACACACAGAGCCACCTTCGTTAGGTGCTCTCAACACACGATATTTCGCCGAACTCCATCGGTCTCGGGTCTTGTGGGGCCCCCGAGCACCGAAGTCATGCAAGAACACCAACTGACCTTCACTCAACAGCAGACCTCTCACATGCTGGTTGTGGGCTTGCCGCCGGTGATCAGCAGCCTGCACCAAACATTCCTGCGCACCTTCAAAGGCCACCTGCAGTCGAGCCTGGTGCTCTTGTATCCATTCATGGACAGACCCACTCACTGGCCTCTCAACCCTGCCCAAAAGAAAGTCCACTGGCAGTCTAGGTTCCTGGCCAAACATCAGGAAATAGGGGGACTCTCCAGTAGTCTGATGAGGAGTTGTGTTATAGCTATACAGGACCTGAAGCAGACATGCATTCCAGTCCCTCTTTCTGGAGACAGGGAGTGTGCAGAGCAAATTGTGTAGCGTGCGGTTAAAGCGCTCACACTGACCATTCCCTTCAGGATGATAAGGAGTAGTGCGGGATTTCACAATACCATATAAGCTACACAACTGCTGAATCAGAGAGCCTTCAAAGTTACGGCCCTGGTTGGAATGTATCCGAGCAGGGACGCCAAACTTATAAAACCACTCCAACACCAGAACCTTAGCCACAGTGGCAGCACGCTGATCCCGCGTTGGGACAGCTACAGTGTACTTACTGAACACGTCTGTCATCACCAAGACGTTCTCAACACCATTCTGGGCAGGCTCCAGAGTGGTGTAGTCAATAGCCAGGGTCTCATTTGGGCGTGACACTAACAAATGCCCCATAGAGCTCTTAGCTTTAGGGTGGACATCTTTGGCCACCTGACACCTCTCACATGTTTGACACCATTGGGCCACGTCAGAGGACATACCAGGCCAGTAGCATCGAGATCGTAGAAGCGCTAACGTTCGCTCCACACCCTGGTGCCCATGCTCCTGATGGACTTTGGTCAGGACCTCACAACACAGTACACGAGGCAACAATAGCTGAAGCACAGCTTCAGCACCATCGGAGCGAAACACCTGCCGATACAGGACCCCATCCTTTTCAACCAGGTGGTCCCACTGCCGGAGCAGTGCCAGCGCAGACCGGGACAGCTGTTCTCGCTCCTCACGGCTAGGAGGCTGTTGTCGACCCCAGAACTCCAGCAGTTCCTGGATAACTGGGTCAGCCTGTTGAAGGTCATGAAGCTCTGAGAGAGTGTGTTGTGGCAATGCTACAATGGCAGCTTGAGTTGCCGCCACCTCCCTCATCCTCAGGGCTTGCTGCAATGGCTTGGGCACAACAGTACCAGAGAGCATAGCCTCCACATCCTGGGAGCCAGGCGGGTGCTGACGGGAGAGAGCATCTGCATTTTTATTACTTCTGCCTGACCGATACTTAAGCTCAAAATCAAAAGAGGCCAGCTGGGCTGCCCATCTCTGCTCCGTGGCAGCTAATTTAGCAGATGACAAATGACTGAGGGGGTTGTTGTCTGTGTAGATAATACACTTATTACCCAACAAGTACTCTCTAAATTTCTCAGTCATGGCCCACTTAAGGGCCAAAAACTCAAGTTTCATGGAACTATAGTTGGTCATGTTCCTTTCTGTGGGCCTCAATCCTCCACTAGCATAAGCTATCGGCCTCACCTTCCCGGCCTGCTCTTGGGAGAGCACTGCTCCCAAGCCACCATGGCTTGCATCAACCTCCAAAATAAATGGGAGGGAAAAATCTGCATAGGCTAGCACCGGTGCAGTGGTAAGCCTAGTTTTCAGTGCTTCAAAGCACTGTTGGCATTCATCAGTCAAACACTTGATCACCCCACGATCGGGCTTCCGGCCAGTCCGAGTGCTACCACCTTCAGCTACAACCTTGTGCAGTGGGGCTGCCAACTTGGCAAAACCCTCCACAAAACGGCGGTAATAACTGGCAAAACCGAGAAAAGACCGCAGATCCGAGACAGTGGTGGGAATCGGCCAATTGGCTACCACCTCAATTTTACTCGGATCTGTGGAGACACCATCACCAGAAATCACATGGCCCAAGTAGCGCACTTCTTTCTGAAAGAAAGAGCATTTACTGAGCTTTGCCTTAAGACCCTCACACTGCAGTCGCCCTAGCACCACCTTCAGTCGCTCCAGGTGTTGTTCCACGGAGGAGGAATACACAACAATATCATCCAAATACAATAATAACGACTGGCACTGCTGGTCACCAAAGATACGCTGCATTAACCTCTGGAAGGTGCTAGGAGTGTTGCAGAGGCCAAAAGGCATTCGGTTCCATTCGAACAAGCCAAAAGGGGTACAAAAAGCGGTTTTAGACCGATCAGCCTCTGTAACTGGCACTTGGTTGTATCCACTGGCCAAATCCAGGGTCGAGAACCAACAAGCACCAGACAGGGCATCCAGGGACTCCTCTATATGTGGTAGAGGGAAGGCATCTTTCCGGGTCTTGCTATTGAGCTGTCGATAGTCAACACACATGCGCATTGTACCATCTTTCTTTCTTACCAACACAATAGGAGATGCATAGGGGCTACTACTCTCCCGAATGACTTGAGATGACAGCAACTGGTTGATGTGTTCCTTCACAACCTCATATTCGGAGGGTGGAATGCGCCTGTAGCGTTGTCTGACAGGAACCTCATCGACCAGGGGAATGTCATGGGAGATGAGGTTGGTACAACCCAGGTCTCCATCATGAGCAGAAAAAACGGGGGTGTATTGCCTAAGCAGAGACCTCACCTGACCCTGTCCCTCGGCAGACAATGAGGACAGATCTACGTCCTCCACCTGCTGTTGTACAGTCGGAGAAACCGTCTGGGATGACATTGTAGCCACCCCTGAGGGCACCTCGGTAACTCCTGCGGGGAGACTGACGACATTAACAAAATCCAGTAAACCAACAGCTGTACGGGGGTGCAACCACACATTGGTGGAACCAACATTGACAATAGGTATGTAGGCTGTACCTCCAATTACTCTGACAAGTGCTGGGGAGGCCAGCAATCCAGCAGGCAAACCTGAATCGAGGGGCTCGAAGAGGACAGTGGAGCCAGAGTACTGTTTAGAACATGTTGCAGTGACCACTTTCATGACACCACCAGGAATCAGCCATGCCTTCTTACCCCGGACCTTCACCCGTCCTGGACTGTCCCGAGGGGCCTGATTACTAGCATCCTGACACTGCTGCAGTGCCTGCATAACAGGCTTCGGGGCCTTCAAGACACAAAGCTGGTAAAACAAGTCTGTTCCATGTTGCAAAAAAAGCTCCTGGTAACACTTATTGATGACATTCATACCTAAAACACCAGGCACTTGCACTGGCCCACCACCAGGGGGGTCCCTTACAACCAACACTCCACAGTGGGGCATCACTTTGCCACAGAGTTCTATCTCCAACTCCAAGTAGCCAATATAGGGGATGGCCAGACCGTTGGCAGCCTTAAGCTCCAACCAGTGACACGTTTGGAGACGCTCCTGACCCAAAGGCTCATAATGCTGGCGGAAAAAGCTCTCACAAATTGTTGACACCATGGAACCAGTATCCAACAAACAAGGGACCTTAATACCGCCCATGTCCACATCTAAATGAGGACAAGAAGAAATCAACTTAGAGGCAGCTAAGTTATTTGAAACCTCTGGTGAGCCGGTAGTGGCCCCACCCAAACTGTGGCTCTGCAATTTGGTGGGTTCTAGTTTTCCGACCCTGAAGCAGTGTGGGACTGCCCAGCCAAATTGGATGATGTTCAGAAAGGGACATGTGTAGCACGCACTCCATCACAGTGTCGGGCAATATGGCCAGGTTGATTACAGCGCCTGCATATTAAAGGGCCAGTACGAGGTGGGCGACTGGGCTGGGGGTTCTGCAGTCGAGCAATGCTTTCAGTGAGCTGATTAAGCTGCTCTTGCTGACGCCGCAGCATCTCTTTCATTTCACTCATCTCCGACGCAGAACTTGAGGGGAGCGACGCACGAGAGCCACCTTGAACACCATACTGGACACCAACCACCGAGGGGACCGAGTAACTGCGGCTCCTCACACCACCAGGTAAACCTTCACGCTCCCACTGGATCGCCTCTGCTCTGACATCAAGCAAGGTGGAATCAGGCTCTCTACGTACCAACTGCTTCAACTCACGGTGCAGGGAGCTATCCAACACATGTTCAACAAACTGGTCTCTCAAAAGGGCCTCAGCATTTGGCATAGTTACAGGTGCACATTGCGTCACCTTCTCCATGAGGCCTCTCAAAGCAAGAGAGAACTCCAAAAGAGTTTCTCCCTCTTCCTGCCTCCTGGAGAAAAATGCCTCCTGCAGAGCAACATAGGAATCCGAACACCCATACAACTCCTGTAAAATGGCAAATATGCTATCAGGGTCTGCCGACGTCAGTATCATGCACGAGGAACCAGACCTGCTGAAAACAACGTTAGCATTGCTACGCTAAAAGTGCTAGCAGACAGTGGTTACTATATTTAAATTTGCACATACCTGTCAGTCACGGCACGCACACACACACACTTGAGGAGGGAGGGCGAGAACCCAGGCAGCTCATTATGTTTCCTGCGACCACAGGTGGGTTAGCCAAGGATAGCATACAACATAAGCAGCATGAGAGAGACGACACCTACCGCAATACAGCCAGGAGCGGGTGACGCACGCACACACAAAACTTAGCTAGTGCACCAACTGAAGCCACCAGGCGCTCTATGATAGAAACAAAGCAGGCGCTGTAAGCATACCAACAGAGAAGCCCCATCAGAGAGACAGAGGAGCAGACATACCTGTCGCAAGGAAGTGACGCAGCCGGAACAGAGAAAGAAACAGAGGAGGGGCCACACCTTAAATACTCAGTCCCTCTTCTGTGATTGGCCACCAGATGCACAGCATCAAGTGAGGCCACACAGCATCCAGAAATGCAACATTAATGCTGCTACATCTAGATGAAGGCCAAAGGGATGACCCTATCAGCCATGGCAAGACAAGTTGGTCGTTCCAAATCCGTGATTACTAGAATATTGTTTTTTACAATGTCACAAACTCATTCAAGTCCCCCCAGAAGGCTGGTCATCCACGAAAGACAAATGCAAGAGAGGACAGGATAATGCGGAGGATCTCAATGGGCAATTGTTTCAACACTGCAGCAGGAATTGCTCGCCAGTTCAGTGTTGAACAGGGTAAGGATCTGTCTCGTCACACAGTGTCTTGACATTTAAGAGCATTTGGACTGAAAGCCCACTCTGCAGTGACCAAACTTCTCATTAGCAGAAAGAATCAAAAGGCTAGACTAACCTTTGCTGAGGAGCATGTTGTGTGGATAGAGGAGAACTGGTCTAAAGTTCACTTTAGTGATGAAAGCAAGTTTAATTTATTTTGGTCTGATAGGAAACATTATGTTCGTCATCAAACTGGGGAAAGACTGAACCCAAAGTGTATAAAGAAGTCAGTGAAAGGCGGAGGAGGAAGTGTCATGGTTTGGGGAATGTTTTCTGCAGCAGGAGTTGGGCCTCTTATACAGCTACATGGCACAGTGAATGCAAATATTTATCAGAACCTTCTTCAACAACATATGGTTCCTTCCCTGCTTTCATCACCCAATCAGCCAGCAATTTTCATGCAGGACAATGCCCCCTGTTACACAGCAAAATGGGTAAAGCAGTTTCTTGAAACTGAAAACATTAAAATAATGAAATGGCCAGTCCAGAGTCCTGATTTAAACCCAATAGAGAACCTCTGGAAAATCCTTGGCGATAAAGTTATGGCCAAGAAACCCACTACAGTCACCGAACTGTGGAAGAGACTGTAAGAAGAATGGACCAAAATCACACCAGAGCAGTGTGAGAAACTCGTGATGTCCCGCAGATGTGCTGAAGTCATTCAAAGCAATGGCCTGTTCACCTCCTACTAATTGTTGACTGTTGTTAACCTTCAGAAAATTTAGTTGTAATCTTTCTCTGTGCTGCAGTCATTGTTGTTCTCTAATTTTGATCATTGTGTTTTCTGCAAAATAAGGTTTTCGTTGAAGTGCCTTGGTTATTTTGTAAAACACTGTCCTAGTAGCATGGTATAGCCACAACAAAAATTCCTTCAACTGTTGAGCAATGAAGATTACATTATTTCAGAAAAAAATCAAATGTTCATAAATTTTTCTCTAATTTTGATCTCCACTGTATATATCTATCTATTTATATATATATGTGTGTGTGTGTGTGTGTGTGTGTGTGTGTGTGTGTGTGTGTAAAAATCAGTTTATATATATATATATGTAAATGTGTATAAAAATATTGCTATACAAATACTAAGAAGCATTCATTTCAATACACAAATGTAGGAATATATCAAAAGCAAACAATGCTGAATGTATATATCAGCAGCTATACAACATCTAAAGAGAAATTATATCAGATGTTACAGCATCATACATGTTGTGAAAATGTGAACACTCTTATTGAGGAATTGGTTTAAAGAGGCGGGCACATGCAGACTGCTGGTCCTTATTCCTTGGGAAGTTACTGTTACATTTTTTGTTGATGCATATGGAACTTTTGATTGGCAGTCTTTTAATAAGTGAAGCAATTTCTTTAATTAGGCACGTCTGCAAGTTCATCATCTGATCATTTGAATTTAGCATACTCCTCCCCACTACACTTCAGTGACACTACATTCTTCCAGTCCATTCACAAATCATCCTATTAGCGGTCATTTATTTGAAAAGGGCATTAAAGAGATATTGTATTTGTAAGTATATCTATAAAAGATTAAAAGTACAGCCCTCTGAAGGAAAAGTAGGCCAAAATCAAGTCTGTGTCACATTGCTGTCTACATAAGAAATGACAGGGCTTTTATGGAAGACTACACAGCCTTCCACATCTCTAAAATCATCTGTGCTACAGAGATTTAGCTCCTTCCACTTCAAGTGCAGATCCCAAACATATCCTCCATCCCCATCATGGCCCATTTCTCCAGGTCTCTCCATCTCACTGAGTCTGCGCCTGATTTATTATTCGAACTCACCGGTGTCAACCTGTGGTCGGCTGCTCCGTAGGGACCATTTGATGATCGATGGGAGCCCGGAGGTCACACAAGGCGGGGTGCCAAAGAGATGCTTGGTATTCAGCAGACCTCCTGAAACCAGCTTGATGTTTGTGAAATTGTACTTAACTCAGAAGAGAAGAGTGTAATAGGACTTGAAACAGCCAGCCTCACTGATCATCTGATGTTGAAGGGAGATGGTGTTCACACCACATCAGGTTCACAGCTTATACCTCAGAAACAAGACGACTCATCTAAAGGGTTTAATGCTAAACTGAACACAATTTGCTATATTTCAGTGCCTGTACGAGTGGTTTAGGGCCAGAATACACACAAAAATCATCTGTATTATGCTATAATGGCTCATGTGGCAACGTCAATATAATGTGCATTTCTATTACACTGGTCCCATCAGTACAAGAGTCATACTCACTAGTTTCTTTCTTTCTTTAATTTTTTAATTGGCTGCGAATTTCGGACAGCTTTCTCCTCCCCTTCCTCTATCTATGTGTTACCGTTTCAGTGTCCACCTCACTCCTGGGAACAATAACAACAACCTTGGCAGCAACTTACACACTGAATATTTCCTGAAGTAATGAGGCAATCCTGCAGTTTTTATATGTGTGCGTGTGTGTGTGCACTGCCCAAGACAACAGCGCCATGTTTTTGGTTTAAAAAACAATCAAACAAGCCAGAGCTTTTCTTCCCTTAAAGCAGAATGATAGAGAGGTGTAGCTATGCTCACTCATGATATAGTATGAATCTGTTTTTTGTGGCAATATTCCTGTGCTTGTGCAATGGTAGCAAGGCATTTTACTTTAACCCGCAATGACAGGGGAACTACCTTCGCCATGAAGACATAGGAGGCTTTAGGCTGGGAGTTTGAAAAACAAGGAAGCAAAAACCCAATTAACAAGAATCTTCGCATTCACAAGAAGGATTACAGTCTAAGAAAGAAAGTGATGGGCAGTGAGGTAAGTGTGCATTAACAGTGTTTGTATAATTACTGTCACTGCCAGAAGGGGGAGACAAGTTATAGAGTTACACCTGTAGCGTAACTACACTTTACAATGAAATTGCACTCGTTAATGAAGGGGCACCATCTCAGATTACTGAGAAAATTATCATTCTAGATTAAGTCTCAAAGAGACTTTAATTGAATGAAGTTGATCAGTCTGTTAGCTGAAAGTCGTAAATTCTGATTGAATTGACCTCACAAAGAAAAACACAGAACCATGAACTGGTCTAAATGAATATATTTATTAACTATTCTAATAATATAACATACATGAGCTATAGCAGTTGAGTCAGAGTGTGTGTATGGTGAATGTGTGATGCCAGATTATCAAACAAGATGAAGAGGATGATGGTGAAAGAAGGGTATTTAGCCAACAATCTAAAGTTCTGATTTAGATTCACGACTAATACGCTAAAATTAACCCTGTTATCAAGTTATTACAGCATCAACCCAATCAGGAGCAAATAGGAGAGGTGGGCTTTGCCTACTTTGAACAGAGCTGTCTGGTCGGAGCCTCCGTGAGCTGGAACGTTAGGTTGGAAGCCTTGAGCGACGAGTCTTGGCGGATGTTTTCGAAGCGTCGTGGTGGTTGGTGGTAGTTGGTGGTAGGCAGCCGGGCGCGGAGTGCGCAGTCGTCCGGGTTGATGGAGAATAACTTTATTAACTGTGGTTCTGGTTAGATTTGGCGGCGTTTGGTGTTAGCCGCAAAATCTCTGAAAAATTGTTCTGTTAAAACAAAAATCGACTTTAATTGATTCTTGTTGGTTTGGCTTAAAAAGAATGGTAGTGACGCAGCTCAAACTTAGATGAGGGTGAGCATGATTTAAATTAAAAAACGTCTAAGATTAATAAAGAGCCACAACAGTAAAACGCGCAAAAATTTGATTTAAAAGCTGAGCGAAGACAAAAAGGTAAAGCACGGAATATCAAAAAGCGCAAAATAACGGAAAAATGGCAAGAAAGCCAAGTGACAAAAATGGCAAGAAAGAGTAGCGAGAAATAATGCAGAGAGAGAGAGAGAGAAAAAGATGGCAAGAGAGCCACGAGAAAAGATGGCAAGAGCCCAGGACAAAGCGGTCCTCCACTTTTTATCCTCTGGCCTCTGGTACGTGTTTATTTTGGGCGTGGACAGCAGTTTCCCGCTAATACTTGCAACCTGACTCTGCTTCTTTGTCTAAGAGGAGAGAAAGTTGCCCTTTTAGATTGAAATACAAAAATTAGGTTTCAACAATTATGTGCGTAAAAACGATCTATCCATCTCTCACCATGACCTGTCAATATGAAACAAAAGGTTGACAACATACATATACATCATAAGACAGTAGACTACACAATAATAGGAATGAAATATAAAAATTCTTATATGTTAATATGCGATTGTGTATATGTCATGTTTATGTTATCACTGGTGAATATAACACATTGGATGAAATGCAGCAGTAAAATATGATCGATTTTCCCCACTATCACTTTTAATCCATGACAACATATTGCTACAATTGGTTGTCTAGTGCCGGCAAACCCGTGTATCCGATGTCGCTAGATGGCACTGTGGGTCCATGTTAGAAATGTGAATATTCTTGTAAAACCTTAACTTTGCTCCCATATCACCTAGAAATGCGATTTTTGGACAGTTGATATAGGATACCATGTTGAGGCTGATGTAAGTACAAACACATTAAACAAATAAATAGGACAGTAGTTACTCAGTCCGTGCCTTTGTGAATTAATGAGGGGAAGACACAGTTCCAGGTCTTCCACTGGTATGCGGCCACAATTTATGGCCTCTCCTTATCAGTTAGGAATGGAAAAGGGGTTGACATGTGTCCATGGGAGAGATGCAGCAAAAGCATTCTCAACTCAGTGTGAGTTGCAGTCCCTTTGAAGGTGAGGGTTCCAAAGTGTCAGTGTTCCACAGGTTATCTCATTCCTCTGCAGGAGGCATGAGATTTGTGTTAGAAGAACAAAGAAGTGAATATGGCACCATTTGCTCCAGTGAGTTACCAGTGGTGATTCTTCCTGAGGACAGTTGGGTTCACGGGCCTGGGTAGTGTTCAATGTGGCAGTTTAATGGTGGGAGTAGACACAAAGTCTACCCAAATGGGTAGACTTTGTGTTCGGGAATATAAAAGTATTCCCGAACAAAAAGCTCAAGAGTGCATTAATGAGAAAATTAAACAGGAGAAGGGAAAAGGGGAAAAAACATTGCATATTGCCCACTTCTTCAAATTTAGAGGTCAAAAAGGCTCCCTGCATTCTCAGGTAAAAAGAACTGATTATATACCTGTACTTATGGGCTCTTTACAAAGAAGTATTTTTTTTAAAAAGCACATTGCATTTACTCTTTAAAGACAAGCTGCAGCTCTCGCTGCAGGGCAGGCTACCCTCTGACACATGCGCCAAAAGCATTTACAGAGTCCAGATTACTGCAGTGCACATAAATAGTCTAATCTCCTGTAGAACCTGACTTCTGAGTAAACTGGTTTCCTAGTTTCTAATAAAATAATATGTTATTCCTGTCATTTCCAGAAAGTTAAATGTTATTGAATCCTTTAACTCATTATATGAGAAAATAACTGTTATTACAAAATAAACCTGTTGTGGTCTCATGTTAAGGTCACAGTTTACAAAATTATAATATAATGTTTAAAAGAACTTGCAATGGACCTACAGAACTAAAATGTAACAGTTAGGAATTTCTTATGCACAGAAAAGAACATGAGACTAACAGAAAAACAGATATTTTGAAAGAATTTCTCTGATTTCAAAAGATTATTACAGCTCAGTATACTGATCGCCGATGTATAAATTGTCCACATCTATCCACATCTCCACCTGAGGAAGACCATCTGGGTTTTTTCTATCTATGTCACAATACAATTAAAGTTGTCTGCCTTTTGTCACATGCATCACCTACTGTCTTTTTTTTTTCTCTGTATATCAGACTATAGGAATGATGAACCTAAATGTTTAATAATGTCAAATGGTTGCTCTTAGCAGTCTGACTTGATATTTACACTACTCAGAAAGCAGTTGTAGACCCCCATAGACCCACATGTTAAAATACCCAACTTTACAGTAAAAGTAAACATGCTTACAGCCTGGTACAAATAATTTTAGTCTCTATAGCAAATTTAGAGCTAAATGTGCACAGGGTGAATTTGTATTTACCTCAGCTTGTATAACTTGCATAACTAAGGGCCCCTTTAAGTGACAAGTGAATGCTATCACACTACGTCAATGGCCAATAGACACTAACATGGTTTGATTAAGTTCTACTCACCTTCCACCTCTCTCCAGTTTTGGATTAGCCTTGAATTAAATGAAGACGGCCGGAGTCATCACACTGAACTTTAGCACCACACTTTAGGAAACCTATGACTTATATCACAGAGGACCACCTATCCCAACACACAGTCAGTTTCGTCAAATTTCAGTTCAATTCAATTTTATTTATATAGCATATATTTACAAGATATGTCATCTCATAGTGCTTAATAACACTGTAAGGTATGAATTAACAGAAGAACAGAAAATAGAAAACCCAACAATCCAAAGTTGCTTTTGGATTCCCTATGAGCAAGCAGTCAGCAACGGTGGGAAGGAACCAAAAAACCCCTATGATAGGGAGGGGGAAAAAAAACTCAGACAGAGCCAGGCTCCAGGAAGGCGGCCATCTGCTTTGACCTGTTGGGATAGGAGTGGGGATGAGGGAGGAGGTAATGACAGGAGAGGTTGGGGTGGAGATAGCTGGACAGCAGGTGGTTATTCCAGCGGCTGCAGATCAAAGACGTGTAGCTCCAGATCCAGATACATCCGCAGAGAAAACAAGCACAAGACCTAGGTTCAGGAAACACAGAATTAATGATATGTAATGGTGATATATAACAGTACAGAGAGAGAAGAGGAGAGGTTTTCAGTCCATCATGAGTCCCCCAGCAGCGTAAACCTATGGCAGCATAATTAAGGGACATCTCAGGTGGTCCTGAGCAGCCCTAACCATAAGCTTTATCAAAGAGGAAAGTTTTTTCTTAATACTTAGATTTTATTAGTGTTTTTTTGACAAGACAGAACAGACAGCTAAACATAACACAAAACAGTACAGTACAACAATCAGAGTTGCCAAGCACAATGCTATGCACAAAATTTAGTCCCAGTTTAAATTGGTAAATGTTCAGAGGCATATTTATATGAATGCTACAAACTATGAGTCTAATTCTGTATGGCTGATAAAAATATGCAGAAGGTGGACTGTGAATGACACTTGAAATGCTCAGAGAAGTTCTAAACCATTAAGAGGGGGCCCTCAACCACACTCCCTATCCTGACAAGTATTTTATCCATTTTGTCCATCTTGCAGTATACACATCCTTTCTCAGTCTCAGAAGGAAGGTCAGTCTTCCCATCTCATGAATCTCCTGAACCACTTCCATCCAATCATCTACTGTAGGTGGGATGGATTGTAACCATCTACGAGTGATCGCTTCTTTTGCTGCTACGGTTAATATTTTCAGGAGGTATTTATCGTTTCCTGACATTCCTTCTGGTAGATCACCCAAATAAAGTGACATGCATGTCATTGGAATCTGTTGGTCAAGGATATGCTGCATAATTCTCCAAATATGTTCCCAAAATATTTGAATCTTAGGGCAGCTCCAGAAAATGTGGTGGTGACCCACCCCTTCCTCCCCACAATCTCTCCAACATGTACCTCTTGTTGGTGTTAAGTGTGCTTTCATTTTAGGGGTGACAAAAAACCGAACAAGATTCTTCCAACCAAACTCGCGCCAATACATAGAACATGATGTAGAAAAAATTGTTTCACACATATTCTCCCATTGTTGATTGGATATTTTATCATTTAATTCTTTCTCCCATCTCTGCTTGATGTATGTTGTGGTAGTTCCTCTGCATTTTGTGATGTTCTGATACAATTTTGATATGAAGGATTTAGGCCCTGCAGTGTCTGCCTGTACCACCAGCTGTATTATGCCATTTAGTTCTGTAGTTGCTTCTTTTTTCCTGATTTCTTTTAAATAGTACTGGCGTAGCTGTAAGTATCTGTAAAAGTCATAATTTTGTAAACTGTATTTTCTCTTGAGCATCTGGAAGTTATGCAAAGTGTTTTTCTCAATCATAGTACAATAAGCAGTGATACCCTGATTTGTCCAATATCTAAATCTAGAATCTATACTGTTTGGTTTAAATTCTGTATCGTATCCAAGCCATCTGAGTGTTTTTAACTGGGTCCATATAATTGTTTTATAAGCTCGAACCACGTATATAAGGTAAATAAGCTTATGGGGTTCAGATGGTCTTGGTAATTTGACATTAATTTAAAATCTCCAATCATTGCTTGTACTGGGACCCCCTTGCATTCACTCTCTATCTCCTTCCATTTAGCCTCATATCCGTTATCACACCAACCAACAATTATTCTTAACTGGGCAGAATAGTAATAATCTCTCAGGTTAGGGAGAGACATACCACCTCCTTCCCTACTGATCGTTAGTGTTCTATATTTAATCCTTGGTTTCTTTCCATTCCAAATAAATCTGGAAATTTGTTTGTCCCATTCTTGAAACTGACTCGTTGGAACTTTCACTGGAAGTGACTTGAATAAATACAGTAATCTAGGTAAAACTGACATCTTAACAATGTCAATTCTTGCACTAACGGACAGCAGGGATGTTGACCAATTATAAAGATCCTCTTTAATTTTCTTATTCACAGTTTCATAATTTTTTTTATACAAAGCAGTGGGACAGTGTGTTAACCAAACTCCAAGGTATTTGATTGCTTCTTGAGACCATTTAATTGGTTTTGTTTTACCTCAGGTGCTGGGTTGTAATTAAATGATAGTACTTGCGTTTTTTCTATATTCAACTTGTATCCTGAATATGTACCAAATATGTGCAGGAGATCTAAAAGGGAAGGAAGGCAGACATCTAGGTTTTGGACATATAATAAAACATCATCAGTGTATAATGCTATTTATGTTCCTTATTATTTATCCAAATTCCCTGTATATTACAGTCTTCTCTTATTACTTGTGCCAAGGGTTCTATGTAGAGTGCAAAAAGGGCTGGTGAAAGAGGGCATCCCTGACGAGTAGATCTTTCCAATTTTATGCGGTCAGTAAGTCGTCCATTTATCCTGATTCTTGCTGTAGGAGCTGAATATAAAGTTTTAAATATATTAATAGACTTTTCATCAAAACCAAGTTGTTCCAAGACCAAAAACAAATATTCCCAATTCACACGATCAAAAGCTTTTTCAGCATCTAGACTGATCAGCACAGCGTTTGATTTTGTTTTCCTGATATTTTCAATTATATGAAGAGAACGTCTAATATTATCCTGTGTTTGGCGTCCCCGGACAAAACCAGTTTGGTCACTGTCAATTAGATCCGGGATAAAGGAGTCTAATCTTCTGGCCATAATAGAAGCGTACAGTTTGTAGTCTTGATTTAAGACTGAAATTGGTCTGTATGAGCTACATAGAGTTTTGTTCTAGCCCTCTTTTGGGATGACAGAGATGACAGCCTCACTTCACGAGGGAGGGGCTGACATTTCCTTAAGAGTCCAATTAAAAGAATTCAAAAGTACCGGAGTTAACTCTTCTCTAAACATCTTATACCATTCAGCTGGTAGACCATCGCTTCCTGGTGTCTTATTATTTTTTAATTTATTCAGTGCAGTCTCCAGTTCCTTTTTTGTGATTTGTGCTATCAGGTTCTTGTTCTGATGTTCTCCAATTGAGGGCAAGTCCAATGAATTGAGAAAAGATTTTATATTCTCTTTACTTTCTTTCTTTGATTGTCTATACAGGGCCTTATAGTATGTCTGGAATGCAGTATCAGTTTCATCTAGGTTATTAACTATTTGTCCGGAGTCAGGGTCTAATATTTTGTATACTGATTGTGAGGTTTGTTTTTTTTTCGTATTTTCATGGCTAATAATTTTGTAGCTTTGGAACCTACCTAGATTGTTTTAGGAATTTATATTTTTTCTCTGATTCTTCATTATAAATGTCTAGGATCTGATTCCTAATTGCTTTTATTTTATTCAATATCTGGGAGTTTGAATTCTCACTATGTTGACGTTGCAGTTCTTTCAGGTTGAGTTCAAGCTGTTTAAGTTTACTTTCCTTTGCTTTCTTGAGTGCTGTGCTAAGAGTTATTAATTTACCCCTGATGACAGCTTTTAAGGTGTCCCATATTATACTAGGATTCACTTCCCCATTGTCATTAAATTCGAGAAAGCTCCTAATTTCAGATTTTATTTCATTTATGATTGTTTTATTGTTGAGCAAGCTTGTGTTTAGTCTCCAGATTGTGTTTTTTGGTGTACTGTCTAATTGTACTTTTAAATTAAAAGTAAATTAATTAAACTCCTCTTCTATGGCCAGTTTTATAAGTGCTATAAAAAGTATTCTTGTACCCAAATTTTTTCAATTTTTCATGTTCATTTTGAGATAGGTGTGTTTCCTGGAGAAATATGATTTGGTCTTTTTCCCTTCTCATTTTTGACATTACTCTGCTTCTCTTAACTGGATTATTTAAGCCATTCACATTCCAAGAAGCTAGTTTAAAGTTACTGAACCCCATCACAAGTAAATCTGCATGTGCAGGCAAAATAAACATGTACTGTAACAAGAACAAGCTGTACTAACAAGAACATTAGAAAACAATATAAGGAGGACTTCCAACCTCAGGGTCTTACACTGCCCTGTCATCCACACAATACCTTTAAGCTCTAGTGGAGAATCAGTCCTACATCAAATAGGGGCTCCCTCTTTGCGATGCAAAGTCTCTTTTCCTCGAGCCAAACAGTCATTTAGTCTCTTCCTGGTCAAATGTGTTATTGTCCTCCCATTGTGGATTCAGGAAAAAGTGAAGGAGAAAAAAAAAAAAAAAAATAGATGAAGAGTGGAAAGCTCGATGATTTGTGTGCATACATGTAAAACAACATGTCTGCGTGCGATTACCTTTGTGGGTATGTTAACAGTCTACGCACCATTTTTTAAATTTATTACTAGAAGTTGGGCCAGTAATACCTGCTGATTCTCGTTGATGATGCTTATACTTGTTGTCTTGGGAAATCCCTGAGCCTCTCTCAGACTCGGTCGGAGCGGTCTGCTTCCTTCCTATTCCAGTGTGCGCCTGGTGTCAGCTTCTGCTCCCATCTGGTATCGGACGTTTGCGGGCGGTCCACGGTGTAACCTCTCTTCCTCATGTCATCGGCTGCTTCTGTAGCGCTGTTATAGAGGCGGGGACCGTTTTCCCAGTGGATTTTCATCCTGGCAGGGTATGGTGTTTGGAAACGTAGCTGCTTCTCCTTAAAGATTTTCTTTATATCTTTATATTCTCTGAGTTTATTGTTCACTTTGGTAGGAAAGTCGTGTGCAAACGCCACCAACTTCCCCTCACAGGAGATTTTCTTTGTCCAGGCTGTTTTCAGTATTTTGTCTTTAATGTCGTATCTCTGGAAGTTCAACAGAATAGATCTTGAGACGGCATCATCCTGAGGTTTAGGGCCGATTGATCGGTGTGCTCGCTGAACTTGTAAGTCCATGTTTCTGTCGAGCCCCAGCTCTGTCTTCAAAAAGTTATCAATGAACGTTAGCATTGAGCTTCCTTCTGTGCCTTCTCTAATGCCGTATATGCAAATATTATTACGGCGTGATCTTCCTTCGAGGTCGGTTACCTTGGCCTGGAGGAGTTTTTGTTGTTTGAGGAAATAAAGCAGGGCGTCTCGTAGTTCGGTGTTAGCGGACTCCGTTTCCTCCACCCGCTGCTCTGCTTCAGTTAGCCGCACACCATGGTTACGAACATCGCCGATAACATTTTGCAGCTTTTGGTTTATCTCCGTCTTGAAACTGCTGAATTCTTGTTTAATATCGCTTCTGAAGTCATTTTTGAAGTCCGTCAGTTCCTGTTTGAGTTCCGTTTTCAGGCTTTGTATGTCTCTGCCTAGGTTCTGAATAGCTTTAGCGGTAGTAATGTCCCCCTCCTCTGCGTCACGCTCCATGTTCCCCACACATGTTGTGTTGTCGAGCGCCACTCTTTTTTCTTTAGTTTCACTGTCCTTACTTCTTCCCGAAAGCGCTTTCTTGTTTCTAACTCCACTCATTCTAAGTAATTCGGTGTCTTAAAAATATAGCTCTAGTGTTTCAAAGGAGTTTTCTTAATAAGTTGACCAGGAGAGTTTTGACTTACGTCGCCATCTTGTAACGCTCACCCGGAAGTCCCCAAAGAGGAAAGTTTTAAGCCTAATCTTAAAAGAAGAGAGGGTGTCTGCCTCCCGAACCCAAACTGGGAGCTGATTCCACAACAGAGGAGCTGATAACTGAAGGCTCTGCCTCCCATTCTACTTCTGGAAACTCTGGGAACCACACGTAAACCTTTAGTTTGAGAGCAAAGGGCTCTGTTTGGATGATAAGGTAAAATAAGGTCTTTCAGATACGATGGAGCTTGGTCATTAGCAGTTTTATATAAATCTCTGTTTGGCCACCAAAGCTCAGTTACTCAGTTAGGTCTGGCAGGACAGTGCGGTTTGAGTAAAATACATTTTTTCACAACATCAAGCACTCGTTAGAAGGCAAATTTGTTGGTGAACTTGTTGCTGAATTTCTGAGATTGCTGCAGTGCTGTAAACATATTCATGAAAGAGCATGGTTGTGTGTTTACAGAAATCTGGGATCACAGATCACCCGTACCTTTACCAAATTTGTGATGTATAACTGTATAAAATAACTAATGAATAAAAGCAATGTGATGAGTGTGTCTAGTGTTCATACTATCTCAATATATTCCATGTTACTATGAGAAGAATCAAGAATGACAAAACTATAGGCCAGGATTATGACTATTTGTTGACCATCAACCAGGTCAACTGTCATCTAGAAGTTGGCCTTCCTCATTGCCTTTTTTTGCCTGCTGTCTGGCCATAGCATGAATAGTTACTTGTAGATCAGTGTAATACATCTTTGTACAACTTGGCTCTGATGAGAATTATCTACAAAGCACATAGTTCAGATTTATGTTTCACACCTTTAAGTTGTGCAGGTTGTTTATCAACCACACACTTAGGTCAGAGGTAACTGCTTGGTTTTCCCTCAGGATCCTTCTCCACATAGTGAGGCACAGCATTGAGGAGCCCTGCAGTCACAGCAGCTCTGAGGATGAGACAGATATATGAGGCCAATACAGTATTGGCTTCCTGTCCAAAGTTTTATGGCTCCACTGTATATCATCTTAAGAGGTTTGGTTACAGCAGTATGGCCTTGACCATGACGTTACACAATCACCTAATTGTCAAAAGATCATTGAGTGAATTAAATGTTCACTGTACTAGACTGATAAGGCATGACTTATTAATTTGAGGAAATCAGAAAATTATTTGAACTCTAAATGATTCTCTAAATTAAACTAATTTATTTCTCCTCTAAAGCTTGTGGAATGATTAATCATTGATTTTTAGATTAAACTGATGACTTGTTGTCAACATGTTACTCCACAATAAGATGTTTTGTCATCACTTTTACTGCTGCTATACAACTGTACTTTATGTCTGTGACAGAGTGAAGGCTGGTGAGCAGAGCCAGCTGGCTGAGCTGTGTTCCAGTGACTGTAATTTCCAAGCTCTCCCAGGCCAGATGTTGTTTTTAGTCCTGCAAGTGGCTTGGCTCTAGAGATTGCTCTAGAGTCAGTCTACCACTTTGGTCCACATGGAAATATGTCAACACCGTGCTGTGAAATTTTGTACTGGCATTCATTGTCTCCTATCGATGTCCTACATCACCTTCTTTTTATCTCGAATCACTTGGTTTGAGTCTTCACTTTTCCATGAAGTAGGTGGATCATGATACAAAAAGAGTTAAATACCCTGCACTCTTCTGGACAGAGATCTCAGATGTTGTTCCTGGGATCTGCTGAAGCCACTTTACTAGACTTGGGGTCACAGCTCAGAGTGCTCTGATCCCCACTGGCACCACTGTTACCTTCACTTTCCACATGTTTTCGAGCTCCTGTCTCAGTCCTTGGTATTTTTTATTATCTTCTCGTGTTCCTTTTTCTGATATCTATCACTACCTCCTTCTTCTGCAAGATATTGATCACCACAATATCTGGTTGATGAGCCACCACCAGTTTATCAGTCTGAATTTGGAAGTGCCACAGGATCTTGGTTAGTTGGACATTATCTGTCTTTAAAAAAAACAAACAAAAAGAAACAATAGAAAACATACACCCACAACTAAGTAAAATTCTTAGAAATACCAGACAAAAATAACTATCAATGGAAATAATATTTCTTAAGGGTAACAAGAGCGAGGTGTGTGGCTTGTGATAATTAAACTTGACTTTGAACTTAACAGTGACTGTAGGTGTCTTTTTGTAAGACAGTTATTTCATGTGTTTGACCTCAGTATGTCAATGAAATACCAGAAAGCGTTTCCACCTCGGCTTGCTGCACGCCAAAACTGCTGGTCCTGCTGCTGCACTTTCTGTCCTTTTCTCTCCATGCATTGTTGTTGACTCTGTATTTCCGTGTCTCATTCCACGCCTCTTTCATTTTCCAAGAATGTTATCCGTCTTCCACTGGAAAAGCCTGAAGACTGTAATATACTACAGTTGTGTGCGAAAGTCAGGGCACCCCTTTAAAAACAGCATATTTTATACATTAAAAAATTAATATCCATATTTATAGTCTCTCTGGGATATGGGAAAAAAAGACAATATTATCAGGAAACATTAATGCATAGTTACATTTTATTTTATAACTTGAACAAAATTACAAAAACAAAAAACATCATTTTGGCCTGTGCAAAAGTCGGGGCACCCTACAGCGTCAGTACCTTCAGTACTTAGTAAGACCCCCTCTGGCAGATATCACAGCTTCTAAACGCTTTTTATAGCCAACGACAAGTCTCTGGATTCTATCATTTGGGATTTTCCCCATTCTTCCTTGCAAAAGGCTTCCAGTTCTGCAATATTCTTGGGTCGTCTTGCATGCACAGCTCTTTTAAGATCTACCCACAGATTTTCAATTATGTTTAAGTCTGGAGACTGTGAAGGCCATTCCAAAACCTTCAGCTTGCGTTTCTTGAGGTAGTCCATGGTGGATTTTGAAGTATGTTTTGGATCATTATCCTGTTGTAGAAGCCATCCTCTTTTCAGCTTCAGCTTTTTTACAGATGCTGTGATATTTGCCTCCAGAATTTGCTGGTATTTAATGGAATCCATTCTTCCCTCCACCCGAGCAATGCTTCCTGTCCCACTGGCTGCAACACAACCCCAAAGCATGATGGATCCACCCCCATATTTAACAGTTGGCAAGGTGTTCTTTTCATGAAATGCTGCTCCTTTTTTTCTCCAAACATACCTTTGCTTATTGTGGCCAAAGAGTTCTATTTTAACTTCATCAGTCCACAGCACTTGTTTCCAAAAGTCATCAGGCTTCTGTACATGTTCTGTTGCATATTTTTGACGTTGTATTTTATGATGAGGACGGAGGTAAGGTTTTCTTCTGCAGACTCTTCCATGAAGGTCTTGTTTGTGCAAGTATCGCCGCACAGTGGACGGGTGCACTACCACTCCTGAGTCTGCTAAATCTTCCTGCAGGTCTTTTGACGTCAAATGTGGGTTTTGATTTACCTTTCTGACCAGCCTACGAGCTGTTCTGTCCGAGAGTTTCCTTGGTCTTCCAGATCTCATCTTGACCTCCACAGTTCCCCTCACCTGCCATCTCTTAATTATACCTCGCACTGTGGAAACTGCAAGCTGAAAACGTTTTGCTATCTTCTTGTAGCCCTCCCCGGCATTGTGGGCATCAATAACTTTCATTTTTTCTGTCTTACTTAGCTTCTTAGAGGAACCCATGATTGCTGTTGTTTGCACAGGTTTGTGGAGTCGCCATATTTAAGAAACCCTGAAATACACACCAGCTGGCGCTCCCTAATGACAATTGTTGACACATGCTTCAGGACTAATGAGCTGGTAAAGGTCTGAATTTGTTAAAAGAATCTGACACATTGAAACTCTCAGGGTGCCCCGACTTTTGCACAGGACAAAATGATGTTTTTTATTTTTGTAATTTTGTTCAAGTTATAAAATAAAATGTAACTATGCATTAATGTTTCCTGATAATATTGTCTTTTTTTCCCATATCCCAGAAAGACTATAAATATGGATATTAATTTTTTAATATATAAAATATGCTGTTTTTAAAGGGGTGCCCTGACTTTCGCACACAACTGTATTTATGAGTAAATAGCTCTTTCCCATGTGGAGTTTAAATATGTTTGAGTTAAACATAGTGGTCATAATTATAAACTTGGAGTATATAACAAAAAAGTACATTCTTGTCCAACATCAAATGTCAAAAGATTCTAAATTGAGAAATGGAGTATTTGGGCTTGTATTACAATATCCTATCTCTGCTCTGCGTAATCAGGAGATATAGAACGACCCCACTGATAGTACCACTAATCAGAGCCACAGTGGCCATGCTCCTAAAATGACGCCAAAGACAGTGCACCACTTGTACAATGTAGCTCTGAAAAACAGACAGGCAAGTGCTTCAGACTTAGCAAAGGGGTTATCAATGAAAATCAGAGTTGTTGTGTGAGCACAGCTCAGTGTTTAATGCTAAGCCCTATTGATGTCACTCAAGGAAAAAACAAAACTTGCTTGCTCTTTGGCACAAAATTACAACAATAAACTTTTCTTAAGAACATGAAAAGAAGCCTGATGAACAAGGTGAGACAGCAAAGATTGTGTCTCATCTGAGCACAGTCTTTGCTCAGATGAGATGAAGATGAATTTGTTTGACTCAGACAGGGTCCAGCATGTTTGGTGTGAACGTTACTAGGTGTACCACAGTGAATGTATTGTCCTGATGGTGAAGCACAGAGTTGGGAGTCATGCAAAAAGTTGTTGGGGAGGTTACATTTATGGATGCCACCATGAATGCCTGTGGATGCCAAAATACTGGCAGGCGCTTGACAAAGCTTCTGCAGACTAAGCCTAACCCATATTCCAGCTTAAATGCAACCCAAAGCGCACTGCCAAAATCACACAAGAATTTCTAATGAAGACAAAAAGAGAAAACTATGACCTGGCCAAGTACATCGCCTGACTTGAATCCAGTAGAACACTTTTGAGCGAACAATTCCTCCAGCAAAGAGCAGCTGAAAAATTGTCTTTGAACAATGGCAGTACATCTATTTGTCAATACCAAGGAGAACTGAGTCTGCATAGTAAATAATATAGTAAATAGAAATTGTTATTTTTTATTTTTACATAGGAGCAAACCCCCTGCTGTTCACCATATTCATGATCATGACATCAAATCTATACAGTATTTTTAGCAACCCATGTGAGAGAACAGACTTAGTGTGATGCCACCAAATCGTTGTTCACATTTACACACAAATTGCACTACAGTACTGGAGTGTACCAAGGAGAGCAGCATGCTGTAACACTCAGACAGTAGAACACAGTAATGAAGGGATCAGATCTTGATGGGCTTTATTTGAATGGATTCCACCTGCTGCTGCAGTCGGAGCCCTCCCTCACTAACAGAATGTGTGAGGTCAGTAGCAGGTGCAGTCTACCAGATGACTGTTTAATGTGTTACAACCCAGCTAGCCACACAAACACACACTTTGTTCTTGTTCAGAGAGATGCCTCGGACCAAAGTGTAGGTTTAACAGGAGCACTGGTTCACCTTGGCTTGGGCAAAAGAACAAAAAAAAAAAAGAAAAAGAAATCATTTTGTTTGCGTTTCAGCTTTGTTTTTTCACTCAGCAAACCACCCATAGCCAGAAACAATGCAGAAAATTAAAGCCAGTTGCAGACTGGAAGCACTTGAGCTGCCCACTTAATCACAAAAATAAACAGAAAATAATGATATCGTGAATGCTTTAATTAAGCTATTTGTTGCATTAAGTGGCAAATATTTTTAACATGCTGCCTTTGTCTAAATTACAGTCATAACACTGGAAAAAGTATGGGAATATTATGGCAATATGAATTGGATATGAATTCTGAGGCATTAGTATAATATGAACTGGAGAAGTGGTTTCATCAAAATCTCTTCTTCCTCATTAGTATGCAGATTTATGCTGCTATGGCTCTTAAATCTAATTAAATAACCTCTCCATAGGAGGGTCCTGTGGTGCAGCTTCGATCATGTTGTTGAGTTATTTCACAAGAATGTGTTCAAAGAGACAGATGCCTCCATGACAACATTATGGGCCACAGTGGTGAGACATAAAAAGTAAAATAACAAGCTGTCAGTCACTCCTGAGTACCATCTGACGGCTACTCAGGAGGTAAAAAAATTGCATCTGAATGATACAGGTTAAATAATTTTTTTAAAATGATTAAATAATTTAAATAATGATTATCTGAGAGACACATTTCCATCCATCCATCCATTCATTATCTATATACTGCGTAATCCTCTGTAGGGTTGCGGGGGAGGGGCTGGAGCCTATCCCAGCCAACTCGGGTGAAGGCAGGGTTCATCCTGGACAGGTCACCAGTCTATCACAGGACAATTTAGAATCATTAATTAACCTCAGCTTGCTTTTGGACCGTGGGAAGAAGCCGAACCCACAAGCAAACTCCACACAAAAGACCCCAGGCGTCCTAACCAGGACACGAACCAGGAATCTGCTAGCTGTGAGGCGACGGTGCTAACAACCAAGCCACCATGCAGCCCCCAGCGATACATTTCAGATAAGTTATTTGAAATTCTGTTGATTATTTCTTGTCATTATTGCAGAACTCAACTCATCTGATCAATGAGCAGCTAAAAGTACTTGTAGATCAAGGAAAGCAATCAATCAATTTAGCTCTTTTATCCTCTAATAAAAGAATCCATTCACATTTGATTGGAAAAGCACACAGCACAACAATCATTAGGGCATTACAATACATTTTAATGAAGTGTCTGACATGATTACAAAGGGATTTGAGGCCTGCAGATTTCTTTGTCTGCTTTACTCATGTAGATGGCTAAAGGAAGTGAAGTGGAGAACCACTGCACCACTACAATCTTTCATTAGTACCCTGACAGACGCCGTAGAGACAATTGATGAGTAACGTGACTCAATCCATAAGGCAAAGTACAGATAGATGCTAACAGCATAGGTCAAATTAAAGTAGATAATAAAGTTGGCACTAATGCCACAAAGTAACAACCTGAATAGAAACAAAATATACTGTGAAATTTCTACTTTTTTTAAAACCCTGCTTTTGTCTCCTTCACTTTTGTAATGGCTTCTTTACTAGAATCTCTGAACATTGTCCTCTGACTTTGCCACTGCCAAAATCCAGGTGAGAGAAGAGGAGCTGATAAAAATGCAATGCCCTCATTGGATTATGAGCTCACAGTGATAAGCTTAAGAACCATGGGCTTCGCTTCTCAGGCCACATAGAATCTGTCTTTCCTTGTTGGACAAATACCCATGTGTTCAAAACTCATAATACCATGCTATATAGTATGCTGGGAAAAGATTCAGTATGTCCAAGGACGTAGTGTGTCATTCACTCTATACTCGGTGGTGCTAAGCTACGTATGTAGCCACAGCAGCCCTGGGGTAGACTGATGGAGACGAGGCTGCCAGTCTGCTCCATCGGCTCCTCCAACCACCACCAACCACTCAGTGTCACACTGCATTCACCCAGGCTTCCTGGTGTTCCCCCACAGTCTCCCATCCAGGTACTGACCGCTTCGCTTCCCAGATCTGACAGGGCACCCACAAGGCAGTATGGCCATAATGGTCTTGTGTGAGCATAACCAGACTTGAGCCACATAAACACATGACAGCTCATTACTTGCTACAGACTGACAGATACATGAGCAAGACAGATAAAGTTTATGCCAGAATATTATGACAAAGTCGTATGTCCCAATTGTATGCATCAATTGTATGCATACTGCATTCAACAGAACATCCTTTGTAAAGGCAGCTGCAGCACATACCTAAAGGAGAAAGAAAAAGAGTGCCATGGAACGTAGTCATAGTTTACTGGGGCATCTGAGAGGAAGCCCTGCAGACACGATTCTGTGATGAGGACGGAAGCATCTGTATGTATTTCAGGAAAAATATCTGTGTTTTAGAGTTGGCAGTATACAGATATGCCTCCATTAGCACAACAATAACACAGACAGTGTCTTTAGAGAACTGAAAATTGGAATAGCAGACATTACATGGAATCACAAAGACAAACATACTTTGACTCTCCATGGGAAAAGTGTTTTTTTCCTATATAAATGATCCAGCTTTGTTCCAATTTAATGGTGGATCTGTATGTTAATCTGCCAGATATGTAGAATAATTAACAGAACACAATTCTGAATGCTTTAATGTTGAAGTCCAATATAACATATGTTGACATTCTCCCTGACAGGACAGTGTATAGTTGATATTTATGCATTTACATCTCAGTATCTGACCTCCAGTGACCTCCTCCAGACTTGGCAGCAGAGAC
Source organism: Dascyllus trimaculatus (assembly GCA_024666655.1). NCBI lineage: Eukaryota > Metazoa > Chordata > Actinopteri > Pomacentridae > Dascyllus > Dascyllus trimaculatus. The sequence continues at coordinate 26,376,712 of CM045466.1, read as the reverse complement.
TGTGATGCATTTCTCATTTTAATTCAGCTGTTACTTTGTTTTGCTTTGATCTTGCTTGATGTGAAAATGTGAGCAAATATATTCTACTCCATTAACTGATGCCGTCATTTCATTTGATCGTTTAAACTATTTCTGTTGCTACTTTATGCTTAGATTTACTTACACCTTGCAGGGATATTATACACCCTTATGTCCCTCAGAAATCTGCAGAACAGGTCTAAGAACAGCACGCCTATAGAAAAAGCACATCCTTCCCAGATGGGGAATAATGGATCCTCATGAGAAGAGATTCACATCCTTTTAGTCACTGGAATAGTACAGATGCATCCAAGTGTTTAAAGGAACCATGACCTCAACTAAAAATGTTTGTTCTAAAAACATCCTCAGAATATTACAATGCAATGTTAAAGTGATGTTTCCAGCAGGAAGGCTTTTTATTAATTGTTAGAACAATTTGCTCAAATATTATTAAAACACTTTCAATCTCAAGCTCTTTTTGTTTGGTTTCAGGACTGGTATTATTCTATATATTATGCTGTAACCGTCCTAAAGAATAAGCTACCAGTAATTAAATAACTTTTTAAAAAAACAGCAATCCACAAGCAAGCACACAGGTCACAACTCAGTTTAGCTTTCTAAAAGGTGTATTCATAAATGTGGATGTGTGTGTTCAGAGTTCAGTCCACTCAGGCAAGTCCATCAGTTTTACACAAACCTACCACAGCTTGACATAAACTAAAGCCCCAGTCAGAGATAACAGGTATTGTGAAGGTAGTTATCAACTTTCTTTGTTTACTCAGGCTTTCTGCTTCACAGTCTGTGTGTGTTCACAGAAAAGTTGGCATTTAACGTGTCATTTGACTCTTATTCTGCATAAAGAGGATCAATGGTGTCCTGTCTACTTCTGTCAGCAGGTTGTTTTAATGGAAAGCTACAAGTAATATCAAATTTGATCACATTAAAAAGTGGAGCTGCTACTGCAAACAATGTAAGACATGAATGCTGGTAGGAAACTGTTAATTGTGAAATAATTTATTTTACTCATCAATGCAGCTTTTTCCCTTCTCACAGACAGCTGCACATTACAGCTGTTAATCTTCAGCAGGATATTTAAGCAGGATATTTATGACTGGGGTCTTGAGTTCTTAAAGAGGGGTGGTGTCATGGCAATTGTTGCTTATTATTATTGTTTTCTTTGCACCAGTCTGTGGAGCAATGTTTGAAGTGCCATAACTTGAGAAATAATGTAGCTGGAGTCCTGACATTTTGCAGGCTCAACAATATGTACATGGTCTTCAATGATACAACCCCGCTTTGATAGAACAATATAAACCATTGCCTCTTAGAGTAAAAGATAAAAGTTTTATGGTTGATGGAATATTTAAAGTTTTAAAAATGATTTTTTAAACCAAATTCACACCATCATTTGACTTATGGTCTACATGTACCATTGTAGACCATATGTACGTATCAGTGAGCCTGCTAAATTTCAGGAGCTACATTAATTCTCAAGTTATGGCATTTCAAACATTGGTCCACAGATTTACACAAAGAAAAAACGGACATGACCCCACCCCTCTTTAAAAAACTTCAACTCAGAAATTAATGTTACCTTTAACCCAACATTGCACACGTCTACTTAATTTCATATGTATGTGCAGAAAAAAACATCAGATAAATACAAGATGGTCAGGGGTGAACTTCTTTTAATGTTTGAGATGGAATGAACCTGAACTAACATATAGCTCAACAGGTCTGCAGATGTAATACATTCCTTAAACTGACAACCAGAATCACTCATAGAGAATATGATCAGGAAAAGCACTGGGCGAAAGGGAGGCGCTTCTTACTGCCAGTTTAAATAAGTCTTAACATAATGTGCTCTGTGCAAACACCTGATGATCAGGAGGAAAACAGCAGCTATCACCTGCTGCTGAGAGACAGTTGGTCCGGATGGTCAAGAGTCTACAGTCAAGTGTGTTTTGCATAGCCATGAGTTGTGTGGCAGCCATGCAAGGAAGAAGCACTTCCTCTAGATGCAGCACCTTAAAGGTCATCTGAAGTTTGCTATTGTTCACATAGACACAGAAAACCTTCTGGAGGAAAGTTATGTGGTTAAATGAAACACAAAATTAGCTATTCAGCCACAATAACTGGAAATAAGTTTGGAAGAGAGAAGGGGAGGCCCTTGACCCCAAGAACGCCAACCCTCCCATCAAGCACAGTGGTAGTATTATTATCGGAAAAATCATCAGCCAGCAGGTTTGTTCTTGGATGCAGTTGGGTGTTCCAACAAGACAATGACCCCAAACAGACATCAAAAGTGGTAAAGAAACGGCTGGATCCGTCTAGAATTAAGGTTTAAACAGGTCTCCCCAAAGTCCTGACTTAAACACCATCAAGAATCTGTGGACTGTGATGAAAAAACAAGTCAATGTGACAAAAAGAATGCATATTTCTGTTGGACACAGATCATTAATTGTGAAAACATGCAGTTTTCTGCATCAGATTTCATGTAATCATGTAATTTCCTGACTGATTCCAGCACTTTACCAAACACAGCATTTATACATATTTACTGATACTAAGTTAACTGAATATTTGAGCAGTTGGTTGTCTGTTTCAATTTGTGCTTTATCTTCAGTTGTTTGTACTGTGCTTTTTAAGCAATACCCTCATATATATATGAAAATGTGTTGAAATACACACCACCTACTGACAAAGTAAAATGACCTCTACATATTGACATTAAACTACTGTTCAGTCCATGAAAAAAGAATGTCAGACAGCACATTGATTTCTGTACAACACAATATATCCGTATACTGTATGTTTACCAAGTTTACAACAAAGTGAGACACATCATCTCTGTATTTTTCTTTAACTCTTCATCATTGCTTTCAGACTTTAACTGCTGAGGACAGCAGCATAGCAGCAAAATGGAGCCCTAAGTACCGTGACACTCAGTCATCTTCAGTGTCTTCGTCTAAGCTTTAATGGAGCTAATGGCTGAGGATCCATCAGAATCAACAGTGACAGCATCTGAATCAGCAGGTACAGAGACGGCTGCAGCTCTTTCACTTGTTGAAGGGTTTACTTTACTGAAGATTTGCAGTGATAGAAGACAGCCTTGACCCATCTTATCATCAACAATTCAGTAATGGCTATATGAGAATGAAAAATACTCCAAAGACAGCAGCAAAAATACTTCGGTAAATTTAGAGATGCATGTAAAGTGCACTTTATAGGTTCTTTCCTACACCAGCACTGCAATAACTATATTTTCACTGGTGTTTTTTTACCTCTCAGCAGTAGCTCACAGAATGTCTGGTAACAATCCTAACTCAGCCTCAGCAGGGGCTTGTAGTGGTGTACCAACTGGCCAGAGGAGCACATGACGATCTTTTCAGGTAGAATCATGATCCATGATCTGAATCACAATTCTCACTGCAGATTTAGTTGAAGTCATGGTCATGGTTGATCACATGATTAGACGAGAACATGGTTGCCGGGATACAAAGCCTGTCACATCTGCTCAAGACTAAAGGCCCAATTCATAGATCTCTTTCATTCTGTTCTCACTCTAATTTTATGAAATCACTTCTGATCAAAATGGTGAATCCTATCTCTGCTGATTGATGCTACTTTTCAGGATGGTGATCTTCTCTGCATTGTTCTTTGTCACACTGTTTGGGCTGCCAGGTTGTGGTGTTGTGGTGGTCCTTGATGTCATTCAGATGCCTCTCCAGGGAGCAATCATGGGCTGCACCTGGTGGAGCAGTCAGCTATGTCATCACAGGCTCCTAATGACACAATCTGTTCGATTCATCTAAAAAGAAGATCATGAACAAAATAAAGATCATCCATGGTGTAGGACTGTCAGACTGGCCATAATTAGTAACTTGTTTTTTTTTACCACAAGCATAATTAAATACCATATGCTATAAATCCTAGTACACTGAAATGCCATGCTGGCAAGATTTTTGAAGTAGTTCTGATGTCAATCCCTCATATGTGTCACTGAACAGTTACTGTGTCAGCTACCACTGAAATGGTGTTGTATTCTCATTAGGTCTATTTCAAAGTATCTGTCAGTCTTTCTTAGTCTGGTGAAGACTGTTTGTCTGCATAAATGCATTTATAAATGTACGTCTAATCTGACTTTGCACTTCTCAGTATTACTGTAATTTCTGCATTACAGTGCTGCTGTCAGCTGTCACAGCAACACTTTAATATGTGTTCAGCAGGAGCAATGACTCTCTCTGATGATGCATTAAGGGAACCTCTTCAGAGGGTTGTTCGGGCTTTTAATTGAGATAATTTTCAGGGCTCCATTGGGGGATTCTCTGAGTCAGCAGGTACAGCGGAGGCTGCAGCTCTGTCAGGTGAACACGCAGCAGCTAAAGAAGCAGGTGGAGCTCCATCAAAGAGTGCAGCAGCAGCTCAACCTTTATCACAGGACCAGTGACTGAATCCCGGTGTGGTGCTACAAGTCATCTGCCATGTGAGTGATGGTGACAAAGTGGGGCTCCAGAGCTTGACTGGGAGTTTTACAACTCTCAGCATTCAGATGTGGAAATTGTTAAAGCAGCTCCACCTGCAGCAGCTAATCGTCATGCTCAGTATCCCTCACTTTCTGTGGGTAAATCTTCATCATATCTTCTGGAATATTACCTTCTTGCTGCAGGGTCCATCATGCATGCATCCTGAAAGCCCATCACAGCTGCTACATCTAGATGACATGAAGAGAAATAATCTCATCCAGGCCCTGCTGACTGTAAAAGACATGAAGAGTGCATCTAAATATTTCATTTAGCACACTTTATGATTGAATTTATAGGTTTATGGATACTAATGCATTTATCTGGATTTGGATGCTGCAGAACAATTAAAATATTTCACCACTTAGATGACATGTTTATACTACATTTCTAGACTGTTCTAGAAGTAGAATTTTAAAGTGAATTTTGGATGGAATGAATTTAGCCAGAAGACAATGTTTCTTGATGTCCTAAAGGGTATTTGGTGAGATAATAAAAAGGAATGATCCCACAAGAACCTCCTCTGTGGTTTTTGAAGATCAAATTTTTCAGGTAAATGCCAGATTTTCTTCTATTTAGCAGCAAATGAGTGGACATTCTTGTGAGATTACTGTTCTGTGTATAGATATAGAACTGGAATGTTTAGGAAGTGTTGTTGGAATGAAGGAAAAAATGTCACCTGCAGAAAGAGCAGCTTATACGTAGAAGTAATATTGACAGGTTACAAAGCCACAAATAAGCACAATAAGGTGTTAAACTAGGTTGAGATCTGGTGACTGAAGACTAAATCATGTGATTCATGCCACTTTCAATTAGCCATTCAGTGAGTCTTCATGTCCCGTGCATGGGGGCATTGTCATCTTGAAAAAGACCACTCCCATCCAGATAGAAATGTTTTATCATAGGATAAAGCTGCCCCCCCCCCCACCCCGCACCCCCCCACCCCGGGGGGATCAGATTTTTCTTTGATTTTTTCACCTGTCTGTAAATATTAAACTAACAAAATATGTTCTGTGTGAAAACAGACACCGAGTGCGTGTTCAATACTGATGAGTAAAAAGTGTTTCTGCAGGAAGATGGTTTGGAGGTAGCTAGTTGAGTTTAGACAAATGTCACTCCTTAGAAAGACAGGCACGTCAGACAACGTGGATTCAAGTTGCTGACAATTTCGTTTTTCTCTCTGTTTGACGATGGCAAACTCACACTGCTGTTAACATCCTCTGCAAGGTTTTCCAGGAAAGAACACAACTTTTCCACACTGCAGACTTTGTTCTGCTAATGCACACAACTGTTTGTTTTAGCAGTTTTCAAAGAGCTTTGCCGCTCAGCAGCCATTTGCATAACTCAACAAGTTCTTCTGGCACTGCGGTGTATGAGTAATACACAGTCATCTAGATGAAACGAGGAGAAATCCAGCCGTCTGGATGGAAAGTGGGATCGAGAGAGGGAAGGCCAAACAGGGAGAGAGTGAAAAAGACAAGAGAGCCCGAGTTGAATGAGGACGCAAAATGCAACAGTCTGTTGGTTGTTTGCAACTCTTACAGAGATACACTGTGTCCTAGAAAGTGAACAGATGATGGTGTGAACACAATTAATGGTCACTATATTCAATTTTAAGAATAAGAGATACTTTTTCAATCAATGTGAAGGAACAGCTTTTGGCTTGGCTTTAGAAGTTAAGGCATTTTCATGAAGGTGTCTCAACACCAAAACTTTTTTATCGATATATTTACTTGCAGAAATGCTTTCAGACACTGCACTTTAAGAGGAACAACTCTAAAAATATACGAAATGAAAGGTGGTGCAGTGGATACCACTGGCACCTTACAGCTAGCGTTTGTGGAGTTTGCTTGTTGTCTGTACCTGTGTGGGCTTTCACTGTGTGTTGTGGCTTTTCATAGAGATGTTTAGGTTAACTGATGGCCCTAAATTTTAGAAAGTGTGACTGTCCTTGGTTGTGCATCATTGTCTGTCTCTCTGTGTTGGCCTTGCAATAAATTTGCAACCTTACCATTCACCCTAAGTCTGCTGAGTTACGTCGCAGCCACCCCATGACCCTCTACAGAATAAAGTGGTGTATAAAAAAAGGGCTGGACGGGATGAGTTCATCCAACTCAAGCACGGCATGTTTTCTACATACCTCCAGATATTTAGGTAGTTAAGATAAGCCTTTATTAATGCCACAGTGGGAAAATTTGCACAGTGGGCCAGGTAGTTTGTAGGTTTATTGATGTTGAACAGTCTGTCAGTGAAAAGAAAAGGTATCAGTTTTCTTTTTGTTAGATAAGCTGCAAACAAATTTTAAAAATTATATGACACAATATACAGTGTAGTCCAAAAATACTTATAGCCATGTCAAATTTTGATGTATCATGGTTTTTTATCTGACAGATGGGTTTCTTCTGGCTGGAAATGATATAAACAAATGAAAAGAGACAGTGAGACTTTGTGCTAAGATTGTAAAAACCACTGGACAAGGCAATTTTGAAAATGAATTGCAAAGAATGCAGTTTCTGTACCATTTCAAATGGATTTGGTCATTTCTGCCAAGTTTAAGAGCATTCTAATTCAGTACAAATTGAAAGCAGCCGTAGTAACAGTAGTTATCTCATCATTTACTAGTCAACTGCAAGCCATGGTTAAAAATCAAAGAGCTTAGTGAGCCTGCTGTCTGGGTCCAACACTGGGAGAGAGGCTTGTGCATTTTTGGCTGCTGACAAGACAGCAAAGGCTCTAAAGCCATATCTATACTTGTTTTCTAGGGCCAATGACCACGTTGCAAAGTATCAAAGAGTACAAGACGTTCAACTCTGTGACAAGAGGGTTCACCACCAAGACCATCCTGATGAATCTGACCAGTTCTGATAGCCCCATGTCAAGGCACACACACTGCATGGACAAGGAGGAGGAGGATATGGTCAGGACAGGCACAAAAAGCTCACATGGACAAAGTATGGTCATTAAGTTTGTGGTCGGACAGGATAAAAATGGATTTGTTTGGATACAGGGCTTTTGTCTGTTGACAGAAAACTATATCAACAATTTGGAACAGCGCTGAATCTCATCAAGAATCTGTGGAGGAACTGCAGACCAGAGTGATGAGAATTAGGCCTTCAACCAGAGCTGGAGATCATTAGAATAAAGGAGTGGAACACAGTCCCAGCAGAGACAGACAGAGAGACTGCTTGCAATGTCACAGTGGGTACAGAGACTCAGGCGCAGGACAACAAGACATGACAGACCAGAATCAGTTTTAAGGACTTTAATGAACATGAAATCAGAGCTAAAATCATGTAGCGTAACTACAGTTTACAATTAAAATTGCATTCATTATTGAAGGGGCACCACCTAGACTTACAATAATAGGCGTCGAAGAAACCTTTATCAACAATATTTTATGTTGAATAGTCATAAATTTATCAAATCTACTTCTATTAATCAATCTCATTACCAAAAGTCGTAAATTCTGATTTCACTGACCTCCAGTTCCCAAACAAAGAAATACACAGCAGAAACGATGATAATTATACACAAACATTTATTAACTAACACTACAAACAAACAATAAACAACAATGACATAACAACAGACAGTGAATGAACGAATAAATGCGGATAAGCTAATTAACTGTGATCGTCACTGGAAGCAGCTGATAGAAAGGTGATGAATTTAGAATCACTTTGGAATTGGAAGCCAGTCGTAATTTATAAATTCCCCTGTTTAGCAGAAGGAAAATGATACTTGCGTAGCCCTTGATGGAGGGAGAGGAAGGCTGCAGGATGTCCAGCTGTGATGATGAGTCCGATCAGAAACGCAGAGACAAGGAGGCACTTGGGTGTAGTCATGTTGTAAAAATGTGCCAAAGTACAAACACTAAGAGTCGAAGCTCATAGTTAAAAGAAAATGTCTGTGCTGTTGCGTTATTAAAGTTAACTTAAGAAGTCTAACTTCAAGTTAATCATAGAAAAACCAAGCTCATGTAAATAAGAACCCTTGTTTAAAGTTGAGCTGTGTAAAGAAAAACTCTGTAAAGAGCTTTTGAAAAAGCCTGTCAAGTAAATGTCCTGATTTAAGAAAAAACAAAAGAAACAAAGCCCTAGCCTTTAAGAAACAAAAGCACAAACCCAAAAAAACTTAAAAACCCAAAATAAAAAGTCCAATAAAAGCCAAATTAAAAAGTCCCCCAAAGAAAGCCTAGCCCAGGTTGCATTCCAGTGGCTTTCTTTTATATAGAAAGTTTTTGGAGCCAAATTCAAATCAGCATCTGACCAATCGTGGCTGTGTCCATCATAGAGCATACTTTAAGATCATTTCTTAAACATGCAAACCCAACTGGTAAATATCTATGATGATCACAGATCTGAAATCTCACTAAATGTGTGATTAAAACGACACCAAACATAATATTTTTATCTTACGTGGTTCCAGAGATAATAATAATAAAAGATATAACACAAGAATAATTTCACAAATAGTAGACTTTTAGGCTACATGTAAGTAAACTATTAATGTAACTACAAATACATGCATATACATTCAATTATAAGCAAAATACAACTTAAAAGTATACATGCTGGGGATAAAAGATCTCTTTCTCTCGCTGTGTGTCTTTATGGTCTGTGACCGAGAGGAGGGAGTGTTGGTGTCTCATGTATGCGTCTCAATAAACACTTCAGATTCAATGTGTTCTCCTTCCATGCTGGTCCTGATCAACCTGGTATCACAGAGTCCAGATGTTGGGATCATCACTCCAGAGATGTTGAATTCTTTGATTTTATTATTTAGAAGTGTTTAGTTCAAATCATAGAGTTTTCTTTGTGTTAGGAGGAATGCCATCTCTTCTTCTCCCAAGGTGTGGTTTTTGTCACCATTGGCATTTTTATGACCCTTATCAGATTTTGGTGCAGGAGGGAAACATCCCGTTGTCTCCAAAAAGGGGGTGATTTGGGTTAGCTGTCTCCTGAAATGGTTTCTTACCCAATTTACAGCTCTGAGAAACAGTCTCTGGATTATCTGTGTGTTGACTTGGAATGTTCTGCTCCTTGGTACGCTACAGTCGAGACAGGTGAATAATCTGAAACAGACCAGAACCAGGTACGACCAGGCTAGGAATGATGAGCTACATAGCTGAGACTGACAGACACTGTTGTCTTCCCCCCCTCATGCTCCAGTTTAACTGGAGCATGAGGGGGGAAGACAACAGGCGGGCCGGGGGGAAGACAACAGGCGGGCCGGTTGTGTAATGGCGGCGGGCAGTCGTCCCTGTGATCTGGGAGACAACAGTCTGAGTAGCGGCAGGAGAAGACAGACAGAGTGGCGAAGTGGGTGAACGGAGCAGGCATATGGAAATAGGTGATCGATCCGTGCTGAACACAGAGAGAGAAACCATTAGATGCAAGCCAACATAAGGAGCCAAATAGAGCAGGAATCAAAATAATGCCTTGTCCACACATGGCCAGGTTTTTGTAAAACCGAATATCCTACCCCCTCCATCTAGAAAAAAAAATTATGTACACATCACCTCGTTTTTAGAAAAAAAATCATCCACACCTAACCACATAAGTGCATTTTTAAGCACATTCGTAAGCATGGCAGACCTTTAGGTAGCAGTAGTTCCCCAAATCCTATCCAGCCAGAGTATCTCGACGTCACTTCCACAAAACATGAAACATGGTGCCAGGCTCACTCGTGTAGATCAATAAAGAGGCAGAATTGTTCTTAAACATAGTTTATGTGAAGCAGTATCTGGGCTTGTAAAAACAAGTAAGAAAAAAGCGCCTGTACAAAAAACAGTGCCAAAAACCTTGTGAGGGCATCCTATACTGTTTCCGAATGTAAACATAGGTTGCATATGTGATGTAAGAACATATTTTGTCATGGGCAGTGACATTTCGAAATGCAAAACTCCGGTTATTGATGTCCACATGCAGACGCATAAATGGAGAATTCGAAAATCTTCACTTTGGTCGGAGGCTTTAAAAAGAATCATTTTTAATGCCGTAAATCTGCGCTTTCGTGTGGATGACAGGCCAAAATTATAGAAAAATATCTTCGTTTTGTGAGATACCCAGCTACTTGTGGACAAGGCATGAGACAATGCCATGGTCCGGTGTCGAGTCATGGACTAAAAGCTGCTTAAGTTCATCAGGGGAGAGTGGGTGCAGCCCCAAGCTCCAATCACATGATCAGCCTGATCAGGTGATTAATCATCTGGAACACCTGCCCGCATTCTTTGTCACTGCCGGTGCTCACGCCCACCTAGAGAAAGAGGGAGGAAGAGGGGAAAGGGAGTGAAAGCTGCCACTACCTGGCACCAGAGGTGGAGGGCATGGCACACAACTATACAAATTGTTTGATTGATGTGGTGAAAAATAAAGGCTTTTCCACTGATTTCTAAAAAAAATGATATAAATGATTGTAACATGATGTTTCTGAAAAAATGTACAAAAGTAACTAAATAAAATGAAAAAAGTAGAAATTGATCATTAAAAAGTGTTCCTGTCTTGTCCCTTGTTAATCTTGTATCTCATGTTAGTCTTGTATTTGAGTCAATCAGTTGTTGCTGAATAAATGAGAAATTGATGTTGTGCCTTTTTCTGTTTCATCATTTAATATGCAACGATGGAGGTGGAAGAGGCAGGCTGTGTGCCTGGAATACAGTATAGGTGTTATTACTCTTTGTTGTGGTAGATAACTGATATCACTTTCATGTCTCGAGAAATATTATAAAGCTTGCAATAAAGACTGACATAGTAGAGGGTGTGGTGATGTCAATCCAACAGAGCACCACTCATCAACTGTTCAGTACACTTTCCATAATATTTTGGTCACTAATTTCTGAACAAAAGAAAACATATGGAAAATTCCAAAGCTCTGCTTCCACTCGTTCTTGCAATATGACTGTTGCAACCCAGCCTCTGTTTTTTTGAGTGCAACAAAAAACACATGTTACTGGTGAGAGTAGAGCAATTTATTGCTTAGTGATGAAATTACCAGAAAAGAACAGTGACAATACAAAGAAAACAGGGCTGGTGGATGCTGCTAAGCAGACAAAGGCTAACAGAGTTATAAAAGCTCACTAAACAAAAACAATACAACTAACTCCTTACCTTAAAACACACAGCACCACCCCTCAGTGGCTGCAGAACACACAAGACACTAGTAGCTTTTCATTGAGTTATGCAGCCGCTAACAGAAGCTACATTTCCGAGTAACCACCCCTCAGTGGCTACGGAAAACATTTAACACACTCAAAACACAAAAGCTGTGTCCTAATTCAGGGGCTGCATCCTTTGAAGGACCCAGCCTACCCGTCCTTCGAAGGCTGGGTCCTTCAAAGGACGGGTAGGAGATGGTCTAGCCTATGATGGACTTCCTTCTTGCTTCATGACGTCCTGAAGCGCCGCTCCTGTTGCCTAGCTACCTGGACTGCCAATTTTTTTATCCGGAGGATCAGATTAAGACAACATTATAATTTTACCTCATTTTTTCACTGAATTTGATCCCGAAATTGCAATTTTTGTTTTTAAAATGTTTTACATACTTGAAGACTTGAGGGTCTTGTACTGTACGGTGGTTCGGGACTAAACTGTCTGAAAAACAAGAAGCGTTCACAGCTGGTTTAAATCTGTTCATATCATATGAATCTATGATATGATAATAAGAAAGTGATATGAACTTCAAATATCATAAATCACCACTATCTCTGGGCTGAGTGTTTTTGATGAGGATCACTAAATACATGCTGTCTTAACAGAAACCAAATATAATTTATGTTAAACATGTTATCAGATAACTTGGTGGAACTACACTAATAAAAGTGAGGATAGTCATGTTTTCACTAGTCTACACAGAGAATTACCACCAATAGAAGCTCCAGCAGGATTTAGTAATGTTTATGAATGAATAAGTCCTTTTTGTGATGGCCGCAGTCAGAAGAAAATGACCAGTCTCTGTAAAACATAGCTTAAAACTGAAGCTGTACAACTGGAAAGTATATGCTTTAAATTGCAGTGGCTCAAATCAATAATGTAACTTAATCGATTTTTTAAAACAAATCTAAATGTTTTCAACTTTTGTATCGTTAGCTAAAGGAGTGAGCTGTAACAATACTTATATTTAAAACTAGAATCCTCTGCCATTGATAAATCCATCTTTTCCATTAGCCGTGAGCACTTAAAAGTCCAGCTGTTGATCGAACTGTCGGCGGGGCGCAATGAATCTTGGAATATTTGGGGCTACGAAGGATACATCGATGCATCCTTCAAATCCGTGGAAAAGAAGGACGCATTCGTCGGCCGCATTTGAAGGAGTCTTCGAGTTTTAATGAAATGGAACAGCCTTAGTCGCACCGCTGTGACGTATGTGGCCAACGAATGCAGCCTAGAAGGATGCAGCCCCTGAATTGATACACAGCTAATGACAAGAGGTACCAGGGCGACTGCGTTTGGTTGAAGCTTTACACTCCCAGCTGGTGACCCAGTCAGACAGGTCAGGAGGCAGGGAGAACAAAGGCTGGAGTGCAGGTCTTCAGCTCCAGGCTAATTCGCTGAGATGACTGGCAGTTGGGGTTCTGGGGTAGGCTCCCATGCTGGCCACAGCTGGGCCTACACAGGCTGTCTCCATATACAAAGGCCTTAAAAGTCCACCACCAAAGTGAGACAGCACACTGACACCAGTGGCCGTAACAATGACATTAGCATACCAATACATAGATATGTCAATATCCACACAATGGTTTCATTGCAGACAGAGTAACATATAGTGATGAGTTCACAACTAATTCAAAACAGAGTAATGGCTATAGAGGTGGACACAGGCCTGTATGTATGTTGCAAGTGTGACTAAAACTGATGTAATTTTTTAATTTAATTGACACTTCGTCACAAAGACAGTCAACTAGAATGTTAGGGAAGGTCAAGTCCTACAGTATTATTTGATAAGTGCGACACCTCACTAATAAATATTTTGAGAGTGATTCATCCATTGCTGTGTTTTTTGTAAAGTGACCTTTATTCAACATTTATTAGCTCCAACTCCAACCTGGACAGTTTCAGTCTCCATTGTTTGACGTGCATGAGAAAACTTAACACAGTGGCATCGATACCTCACTATTAACTAGCATTGTGACAGTGGAATTGCAGAGCAATACAGACACACTATACATCCATCCATTTTCTCTACACTGCTCTGTCCTGCAGAGGGTTTGTTGGGGCCTGGAGTCTATCCCAGCTGGCATAGGATGAAATGCAGGGTTCATCCTGGACAGGTCACCAGGTCTATCACAGGAACAGCAGACAGACAACCAAGCACACTCACACTCTCACCCACAGCCAATTTAGAATCAGCATGTCTTTGGACTGTGGTCCAGAGCAGGCATAGGAAGAACTCTGCACAGAAAGGCTCCGGCCAAGATTTGAAAACCAGGACCTTGTAGTTGTGACACTTATACTCACAACTGTGTAGGCCACTTACGTAGGGTAAATGTAGGTAAATGTAAATCAAACTTTACTCCACAATACTGAAGGACCTAATTGCCCTTTATCTAACTATTTAATTGAGGTGGATACAGTATTCTCAAACACCAGAACCCTAATATATGAGTTTGAGTGAACAGTCTCTTTATGAAGGCAAATATTTGAACAAACGATGCAGTCTGCTTGAGTATGCATGATTTGTGATAAACAATAAATCAGAACAAAGCACCAAGGCAGATTACATATTTATTGTTGATGGTTTTCACTGATAGTGACAGGGCTCAGCTCATTCAGAGTTTACACATGATGAAATGTAGAAAGAGCAGAAATCAGAGAAGGCGAGCGGTATCAGTAAATTGACTCCAGCAACATGCAGACATCAAACAGAAGCTGCAGCCCTCCACCAGAGCTGCATGTCCTGGGGTGAGAACTGCTCCTGCCTGTGGCACTCCTTGTTAAAAACACTTGGCTGGATTTCTGGTGTGGTTGGTGAGAGTGTGTGTGTGTGTGCATGCACATACGTTATCCAAATACATGCACCCCAATTATGGCTAAGTGTTGACAGGTGTTGAGCGCTGTTCCAGTCCTCCACGTTTGAATTGGAAATTCTCTGGAGAGAAGTGATGCTTGTGCCTCAGAGACCTCATCTAATCTGACTGCTGCTATTGATCCACCTTATAAGCTGAAAAACTCGTAAAGCTCCCCTAGAACCAAGCTGTTTATATAGAAATTGATTAAATTCTGGGCAAACAGAGTCTGTATCATAAAACAGGATTGATGGTGCTGATTCTTTTGAGATAAGAACCGCAGATTTAGGTTACGCTGAACAGATGCAGGACCTGACGACATTGGATCTTTTGCAACACAATGAAAAGTTGAGAAATAGTATTGATGTCAGCATGCAGGAGTCTTTTCTTTTCACGAGTGGCTGTAGCAAACACAGTTGAACAGTTTTGGAGGGGGTGCAGCACAAGTGGAGGCTGTCTGAGGTTGCTCCCTTCCTATGCTGCCTTTCTATCTTAACAGTGGCAGCCGAGACTGATACATGATGCCTGGAAGAATAGGGAGCAAAGGGAATACAGCTGTCACAGAGACCCCAAATATAACCTGAAGAAAGCCCCATTCTCCAATTCTCTGCCTGCCTCTGCCTCTCTAGCCATTCCTCTTCCTTTTCTCTGTCATTCAGCCTCCCATCCGCATCGCTATTGCTCATTCCTGTTTTAAAATTCTCTTGCAAATACAAAGAAAACCATTTATTTTAAAGTGTTCAGCAAGATCTACCTCTCTCCATGGCATGCAGCTGAGATTGTGAAAAGCACACCAATGAAGCTGTCGATGTAAATCACTTTCTTGGATGTTGCTCTAACACTTTGAGGCTTGTTTAATAGGAGGCTTGGCTTTCCTCCATTTCCCAACTTTCTCAGGCGACAGATCTTGAGGAATAACAAAACGCCAAAGAGAGGGACCTGCAGGGATGCTGCTGCTGATTATTTTTGTGCCCTATCACACTTTTTCATTTTTGTTCCGCAATTCATGCAATCATTCTTTCCCCACACATTGTAGTGGCAATTTGTATGTCTGGCAGAACTGAGAATTATTTCTAAAATCAGATTTAGACTTTAATGAAGATTGCACCCAGTGGCTTTAAGTTTCTTTTTCTTTGCTGTTGTAACCTTGTCGGCAAAAAAAGATCGCTTGCACACAACAAATTAGCTGTATCTATATGTTTCATATGCATATGTTAGCAAACAGGTGTTTAATCAGCTCCTGATGCTGAGCACTAATGTGTGTCCTATAGCTCTGCTAAACATATTCACACACTTGTGTTTCACACAGTTGCTAAATGGAGAACCACTAATTATACTGCCATGAGTATTGAAGCCAGAGTAGAAACAACAAAAAAGGTTAGTCTGACTGAGCAAAACTCAAGTGGTATCCATACATACTGCTCCAAGCAGTCATAGCAGCATAGTTAGAGTACAAAGAGCTCAGAACAGGCCTTCATCTATAAATCTTAAGATGTGTCACCATGGATGTAATGCAGAGTTTATAATTCATGTAACCCATACTCACAGGAGGTAGAAGTTGAAGCACCATCTTGTTGTGTACACTTAGTTTGTCTGCCTTCGAATTATAAAATCTTTTAGATGTAGGATGTTTAACTGCTGGATAGAAATTATGCCTTTGAAAAGGCATTATTGACCCTGTAAAGTCAGTAAATATAGGTAAAAAAAAATGCAAAAAATATTCCCACTCAAATTTTGTTGTGGTAGGCCTCTGATGCAGACAGTTATAGGAGTTGGGCTTTTTTTTACATTTTAGTATGTATTTTTTTAATTTTTAGATTTTAGATTTTTTTTTTTTTTTTTTTTTTTTTTACATATAGCACCAATTCATTAGATATGTCAAGTCAACACACTTCACATAGTAAGGTTCCTTTGAATTCCCTTTTAGCAGTACTTGGCAACAGTGGGAGGGAAAAATTTCCCTTGACTGGGAAAGAAACTTCCAGCAGAAGCAGGCTCATGGAGGGCAGCACTCTGCTGCAACTGGTTTGGGTGAGGGTTAAAAAAGAGAAAGAAAAGGATAGCAGAGAAAAAACAGAAAAATAACCCATCCATCCATCCATCCATCCATTTTCTTCCACTTATCCAGGGTCAGGTGGCTGAGGCAGCAGGTGAAGCACGTCATTCCAGACATCTGTCTCCCCCCAGCAACGCTTTCCAGCTCATCCTGGGGGATTCCTAGGCGTTCCCAGGCCAGACGAGGTACATAATCCCTCCAGCAGGTTGCCCCAGGGTCTCCTCCCAAGTGAACGTGCTTGGAATACCTGCTAAGGAAGTCTCGCCAAAGGCATCTGGATTAGATGTCCAAACCACCTCAACTGGCTCCTTTCGATGTAAAGGAGCAGCAGCTCTACTCCAGGCTCCCTCTGGATGTTTGAGCTTCTCACCCTATCTCTAAGGCTGAGCCCAGCCACCCTGTGGAAGAAGCTCATTTCAGCCGCTTGTATCCGTGCTCTCATTCTTTCGGTCACTACCCAGAGCTCATGGCCATAGGTGAGGGTTGGAACGTAGATAGACTGGTAAACAGAGAGCTTCGCTTTGCAGCTCAGCTCCCTCCTTACCACAACAGTCCGGTACAACGCCTGCATACCTGCTAATGCTGCACCAAGCCACATGTCCATCTCACGCTCCATTTTCCCATGACTCGTGAACAAGTTCCTGAGATACTTAAACTCCCTCACTTGGGGAAGCAACTCCCCCCAACAGTGCATAATAGAACAATTAACACTTTGCAGGTCATTGACGTCACTGACTGCAGATCAGAAAGATGGAGCTCCACAGCCATGATATCTGCAGAGAGGACAAGATACAACCTATATTAGCATATAATTTTATGGCAAGAAAAAGAGGAGAGTGGAGGAGAGGTGCTCAGTGCATCATGGAAAGTTCCTCAGCAGCCTCGGCCTTTAGCAGTATAACTCAGTTCATGGTCATCTGAGTAGTCCTAACTATAAAATTCAAGTCTAATTGTAAAAGTAGTGAGGGTGTCTGCCTCCTGAACCCAAACTGGGAGCTGATTCCACAACATGGGAGTTGATAACTGAAGAGTCTTATTTTGATTTTGAAAACTCTAGGAACTACAAGTGACCCAGCACTCTGAGAATGAAGTGCTCTGTTGGAATATTATGGTACAATATGTTGTTACAGATACAACAGAACTTGGCCATTAGACACTTTGTATGTTAGGAGAACTAATTTAGATTTAAAATTCTAGGAGTTTGAATTTTACAGGGAGCCAGTGAAGAGAAGCTAATACTGGAGAACTATGATCTCTTTTACTGGTTCCTGTCAGAACTCTGGCTGCAGCATTTTGTATCAGCTGGAGGTTTTTCATGTTATTACGTAGGTGAAAGAAAGCCAGCCCAGACTTGTTGTATGTGTTAGTTAAAGGGCCTATCCTGGCCAACAGCAACCCCAAGGTTTTAACTCTACCATTTGATTATGTAATACTTGTATCTATGGCACTTTTTAAGACAATGGTAATTCCTCTGCCTTCCCTTTACTGTCCATTATGCCACTGTATCAGTGACACCGAAGACCAAGGGCCTTATGTTTTCAGGTTGTCTGTCATATTCTTGTGAAAACAAGGAATGCCTTAGAGGAATTTCCTTAAACTTAGCATAAACGATCATTTAAACTCAAAGCTGAATGAATTACATTTTAGTGGTCACAGGCTAAACCTGTGATATCTCAAAATATGTTTTCAGCCATAACTCAAGAATTCTTGTGCTAATTGTGCCATTTCTTTTACAAATGTCTCATGGAATAAAATGATGAAGTAATGGCATTTTATATCCAGACATGGATGTAAAGTGCAACTTCACTGGTTGGTGGAGGCACATAAGTGCAATACAATCATGATTCTGTTTTGTTTTTACTTTAATTTTTGCAAATGCATAAACCTCAAAAGCTAATGTACAATTTCAATTCATATTATCATAATGTATTTTTAAGGTTGTAGCGTAACTACACTTTACAATGAAATTGCACTCGTTAATGAAGGGGCACCATCTCAGATTACTGAGAAAATTATCATTCTAGATTAAGTCTCAAAGAAACTTTAATTGAATGAAGTTGATCAGTGTCTTAGCTGAAAGTCTTAAATTCTGATTGAATTGACCTCAGTTCCCACACAAAGAAAAACACAGAACCAGGAATTGGTCTAAATGAATATATTTATTAACTAATCTACTAATATAACATACATGAGCTATAGCAGTTGAGTCAGAGTGTGTGTATGGTGAATGTGTGATGCCAGATTATCAAACAGAATGACGAGGATGATGGTGAAAGAAGGGTATTTAGCCAACGATCTAAAGTTCTGATTTAGCTTAATGACTGATGCGCTAAAATTAACCCTGTTATCAAGTTATTACAGCATCAACCCAATCAGGAGCAAATAGGAAAGGTGGGCTTTGCCTACTTTGAACAGAGCTGTCTGGTCGGAGCCTCCGTGAGCTGGAACGTTAGGTTGGAAGCCTTGAGCGACGAGTCTGGGCGGATGTTTCCGAAGCGTCGTCTAGGTTGCTAGGCAACGTTCTGCCGTTGGAGCCCTCACAGCAGCGCACGACCAGAGATTCTGCCAGCAGAATCCTGACGTTGGCACACAGATGGTGGTTGGTGGTAGTTGGTGGTAGGCAGCCAGGCACGGAGTGCGCAGTCGTCCGGGTTGATGGAGAATAACTTTATTATTAAATGTGGCTCTGGTTAGATTTGGCGGCGTTTGGTGTTAGCCGCAAAATCTCTAAAAAATTGTTCTGTTAAAACAAAAATCGACATTAATTGATTCTTGTTGGTTTGGCTTAACAAGAATGGTAGTGACGCAGCTCAAACTTAGATGAGGGTGAGCACGATCTAAATAAAAAGGTTTAAAAGATTAACAAAGAGCCACAACAATAAAACGCGCAAAAATTTGATTTAAAAACTAAGCGAAGACAAATAGGTAAAAGCGCGGAATATAAGTGTGTCCTGCTTGTTCTCTCCGTGGATGTCCCTGGATCTGGAGCTCAACATCCCTGGTCTGGAGCTGATCGTCCCTGATCTGCAGCCGCTGGCCTCACCACCTCCAACCCCTACCCCAACCTCTCCTACTATCCCTCCCTCCCTCCTCTTCCCCACTCCCAACCCAACCGGTCGAGGCAGATGGCCGCCCTGCCTGGTTCTGTCGGAGGTTTTTTTTCCCCCTTCCCTACCATAGGGGGTTTTTGGTTCCTTCCCACCGTCGCTGACTGCTTGCTCATAGGGAATCCAAAAGCAACCTTGGATTGTTGGGTTTTTCTGTTTCCTGTTCTTTCTTACAATGTTAAGCGCTTTGTGATGACCTGTGTTGTAAATATGCGCAATATAAATAAAACTGAATTGAATTGAATTGAATAAGAAAAATGGTAAGAAAGAGAGCGAGCAAGAAAAATGGCAAGAGAGAGAGCCCAGGACAAAGCGGTCCTCCACTTTTATCCTGTGGCCTCTGGTGGGTGTTTATTTTGGGCGTGGATAGCAGTTTCCCGCTAATACTTGCAACCTGACTCTGCTTCTTTGTCTAAGAGGAGAGAAAGTTGCCCTTTTAGATTGAAATACAAAAATTATGTTATATGCGCAAAAACGATCTATCCATCTCTCACCATGACCCATCGATATGAAACAAAAGATTGATAACATACGTATACATCACAAGACAGTAGACCACACAAGAATAGGAATTAAATATTAAAGCTGCAAGCAGCGTCAGACGGGCCCTCGCTCCTCACTGCACTCCTCTCCACACGACCTTGTCTAGGGGGCGCCGTAGAGCCGATTGGAATTTTGACTGTGCAAATTTGTTGGTCTTGGGATACTATATGTATGTACCAAATTTCATGTTTGTAGGATAAAGCACTGATTTTATATGAGTATTTGAATATTTCTAGGGGGCGCTGTGGAGCCGTTTGACCATCTCCACTCATGAATTGTACATTAAACATTAGTTTTTGAGATTAACGAGGATTTTTTGTGGATTTGGTGATTTTACGTGAATCCCTTCACTTCACAACTCATTTCATTCCATATGGCAAAATTGGTGAAAATGGCCGCCATGCCACGCCCACACCGTGTGACTCAGCCATGAGATTTTAATAACTTTTATCCTGGATGGGTCTAGATGCCACACAGCGAATTTGGTGAAGAATGGATAAAAATCCTGGGAGGAGTTCGTTAAATTCCAATGCCTGCGCACCACGTTTTCTTGGGGGCGCCGTTGAGCTTTTTTGAAATTTTAAAAGCAGGAATGTTTTTGTCTCGGGCTACTGTACATGTGTACCAAATTTCATGAGTTTATGTGAAACTAGCCGTATTAACTCCACTAAAGCCCAATTTTCAAGGTGGCGCTATTGAGTCATTTTGCCATTCATATGTGTAATTCCCCCAAAATATCACATTTTTCACCAGTCCTGATGTGTGTGCCAAATTTGGGGAGTTTTTGAGCATGTTTAGGGGGTCAAATTGGGGTCCAAAGTGGCGTAAGAAAAAGAAACCGCCATCCCAACCGCCAAACCGCCAAACACTACAGGAACAATAGGGTCCTACGCACTGTAGTGCTTGGGCCCTAATAAAGAAACCGCCAAAGAAAGAAAGAAACGCAGCAGGAACAATAGGGCCTTTGCCCTACGAAAAACTAGTGATTTTATATGAAATTTTAAAACTTTGTAGGGGGCGCTGTGGAGCTGTTTGAGTGCGCCACAGTGTTGAGGGATAGCCTGTCATCAAGCATATCAAGTTTCATTCATATTCGACCATGTGCAGTCAAGTTATGAGCATTTCACACTTCATGGCCACAGGCTCAAAATGGCCACCCTGCCACGCCCACACCGTGTGACAGAGGCAGAAGATTTTAATAACTTTTCATCCTGAAGGGGTCCAGATGCCACACAGCCAATTTGGTGGAGATGGGATAAAAATCCTTGGAGGAGTTCGTTAAATTCCAATGTCTCTGCACCACACTGTCTAGGGGGCGCTGCGGAGCTGATTAGAATTTCAAGTGTACAGATCTGTTTGTCTGGACAGACTATACATGTGTACCAAATTTCATGTTTGTAGGTTAAAGCAGTGATTTTATATGAGTATTTGAATATTTCTAGGGGGCGCTGTGGAGCCGTTTGAACACGCCACTTCCTGAATTGTATATCAAACATTAGTTTTTGAGATTTGTGAGGATTTGTGTGGATTTTGGTGATATTAGGTGGATCCCTTCACTTCACAACTCATTTCATTCCATATGGCAAAATTGGTGAAAATGGCTGCCGTGCCACGCCCACACCGTGTGACGCAGCAACAAGATTTTAATAACTTTTGATCCTGGATGGGTCTAGATGCCACACAGCAAATTTGGTGAAGATTGGATAAAAATCCTGGGAGGAGTTCATTAAATTCCAATGCCTGCGCACCACGTGCTCTAGGGGGCGCCGTGGAGCTTTTTTGAAATTTCAAAAGCAGGAATGTTTTTGTCTCGGGCTACTGTACATGTGTATCGAATTTCATAGCTGTACGTGAAACTAGCCGTATTAACTCCACTAAAGCCCAATTTTCAAGGTGGCGCTATTGAGTCATTTTGCCATTCATATGTGTAATTCCCCCAAAATATCACATTTTTCACCAGTCCTGATGTGTGTGCCAAATTTGGGGAGTTTTTGAGCATGTTTAGGGGGTCAAATTGGGGTTCAAAGTGGCGTAAGAAAAAGAAACTGCCAAACCGCCAAAGAAACACTAGAGGAACACTACAGAAGAACAAAGAAGTGAATATAGCACCATTTGCTCCCGTGAGTTACAAATGGTGATTCTTCCTGAGGACGGTTGGGTTCACGGGCCTGTGTAGTGTTCAATGTGGCAGTTTAATGGTTGGAGTAGACACAAAGGCTACCCAAATGTGTTGTTTTTACCTGGGAAGTCCTCTCACGTAGCATTCCACAGAGAATGGGGAAGTCTGTGTCCGCTACAAGGTGCATATTTATAATTTTTTTATTTTTAATAGTGTGTGTTTTTAGTCGATAGAGGCACTTATTCCAACAAGCATTTTGATAATTACTTTAAATAATGAGATAGGAGAGGAAGGGAGGTGGACTGAATACTTTTATCTTGCCAAAAGAGGTTGCAAGTGACATCTCATCCTTTATTTTGGTTCACACATTACTGTGACCTTTCTAATGAGCAGCCATCAAGTCCCATATAGCAGCCATTTAGCCTTTATACTGTAACAGCTCAGCCATTCTGTGTCATCACGCTCTACAATTGCATGAGCTCACCTCTGTATTCACTGGTGTGTGTTTTACTGGAGTAGTGCTGAACCCTGAGTTTGGCTGAACCCCGTGCTTGATTTGCATAAAAGTATTGGATTAGTCAGGATGAATACACAAAAAAGGACTGTCCACCTCACGTCAATGCGGTGAGTGGGAAACCACAGGTCTCAACTGACAGCACTCACTGCGCACATGTGAACGAGTTACATACCTCTGTCAGTCTAAATAACTTCCAGAAGTTATTACTTCTATATGTAGTTTCTCATTGAAGACATGGGACTGAAAGTTTGAAGAAAGAAGGCTGCAATGTTCACCACTAAATACAAGATGAAGGTGTCCAAGTAGAAATTCTGGTCACTGGGTCACTGCAACCAACTGAGCTCATTTTCTAGGGCTGATGAATAATTCAGGGTTCAAAGGCAAACCAGCCAGTAGGAGGATGTTTTACCAGTAAAAAACAACACAAATGCACAACAATGATGCTATGCCACTTCATTTGATTAGCTTAACTGCAGGTTAAAGTTGGTCCAGCAAAACTAGAACTTGCAATGCAGCTGTGTGCCACTGTTGTTGAGACAAAACAAGCACAGGTGTAGCTGAACCACAGGCAAACCAGATGCCTGGCACACCCATCACAGTGTCCCACAATCAGTTAACCTGCAAAAAGTGTTGACCAATTACACTTGTGATATAGTTAACGCTTTGATCTGTAGCCTAAGAAATGATTATAGATGATCTAAAATAGATTCATAGAAACTCATTCAAGGCTGTTTTCAGGGGAGCTAAAAGTACACTGCAAAAAAAACAAAGCCGTTAAAAACTTAAAATATCAAAGCAACATGATGCAAGAGAGTTTTAAGTTTTCTCAACTTTTGAATACCAAAGTTGACTTTACTAAGTTTAATAGGTTTGGACAAAAGTCCTGCCAACTAGGATTTTCTTGTGAACCTAATTAGATGTTGGGTTTAAATGTTGTTCCGAATAAAATTTCTTTTGTCCAGTCCACCTCCTGCCTGTTTTTTGTTTGTTTTTTTTGGCCAGGAGGGGAGAGTTTTTCCATTTTATTAGTAGAGAGAGACATAGTGAAAGTAGGGGTAGAGAGGAGAGTGACATACAGCAAATGGTCTTAAGCTGGACTCGAACTCATGACTGCTGCTAAGGGACTGAGCCCATGTGGTATTGCCTGAACTAAAACAGCAGACCCGCCCCCTACCTGCACCTTAATGAGCATGTGTGCACGGATGTAATGCTCTTCTACGGGGTTTCCATCCAGTGAAATGCAACTCAAGTTATTTCAACAAATAAATTCCTGTTATTGTCTTATCAAAACTCTCGTAGAGGCAACGATAGTGAGAAGCTTGCTGTGCTGACTCGTTATTATTGGTTTTAAGTGACAATGCTTAATTATGAGTGATGCTAGCTTAAAAACACTAGGAGAACAACAAATGCCTAGTTATTGTTTTTACACTGTATGTACTCCAGGATAGGTACTTCAGATTGGCCATGAAACACCACTGTGCTGGTCCCAACACTGACTGGTTAAACTCAGAGAAGATGAATGTCGATTGATTAAACTCAGGGAGGGCAACAAGCATCAGTTTTTCTTCCTCTTTATGTCCTGGTTGAGTATCAGTTCTCCTCTCTCTGCAGTATATAATTTACCATATGAAATAAAATAACCAACCCTCCCATTGCTCTATGTTGTACATGCTCATAAAAATGGAGTTATGTCCAGTAATAACTATTTGTTGTTGCTTTGGCTCACTCTGTGGTAATGTTGCCACTGAAGCTGTCGAATCCTAGACTGCAATGGCAACAGAAAGGCTAAAGGGGTAATTACATACATTAAAATAACCTGGAAATGTCACTAAAACCCCACTAAAATGTTGGCAGTTTTTGTTGAGTGAAACTAAAAAAGAAATCAAAGGACTAAAATTTGACAAAAAAACCCAATCTTTCATCAGAAGACTGAACATAAAATTAAACCAGTATTTTTCCTGTATTACTGTTGTGCAAAACTGCAGCTCTGAAAATAAGTTGTTTCTGTTGTCTGAGCTTAAAGAAACATAAAAGCCTAAAGACACCTAAAGAAACATGGTAATGAGTTTTTGTTGCTACTGAAATATTGCAGTTTTATTGCAGAATTAAATCCTGTTTATATCATATTACACACAACAGACACTTGCACTCACTTTCCCCCACTAATTACATAATGCTGCCTGTCTTTCACAGCAGTCAATCGCACTTAGGAATGAATGGTTCATTTGTTTTAACCTTGAGGAGATGTGCAAAGTCTAACCTGCAGGTCTTTGTAAAATCAAATGGTGTAAATGTAAATACCAAAACAGCTTCACAAAAGCAGAGTGAAAAAGAAAGACAGGCAGAGAACTGGAGATATGGAATTCATTTTCTCATTCCAACTCAAGGCTGTTTCAAATCTGTAAAAGACAGAAAAATAAATCGACTGCCTTGGATTCATCAGGTCTGATTTTTATTCAAAAATGGTTTCATTTCATGAGGTGAGGAACTCAAAGCTTCAATGCTAAAACACAAGATCCCAGACTTAATTAGCTGGAGAACCTTTTGAGAATCAGTATTTAGTTGTTTGACATGTTGGAATGTGTTTGTCTCTGAACTGATTGTGGCATCCCATTTTATTTTTATTCCAAAAAGATTTGCTAGTGAAATAGGAGACAGAGACTGGCAAGTGATTGTCACTGTTGTGAGGTGGAGGCTGCGGCCCTCACTTGAAAGGGCAGCTCGCACCAGGAAGTTACACCGGAATTCACTCAAATGACCAGGATTCAGGTGTATTTCTTTTCCCTCTTTTATTTGAATGTTTCCCAGTGTCATTACAGGTGAAAAACCTTAACGTAAGAACAAAGAAATTCAAATAAATGACCCAAGAAATCATAACCAATAAACACAACCCAGAATCAATACTTAATATTTAAACTACTAGAAATTAACCTTGAAAATAAGCAGAAAACACTCATTTTTAAAGCATCCAAAATGAATCAAATACTTTCTAAAGTGTTGTATCATAATAATTTTACCTTACATGTTTTAACAGTTTTTAACTTTACAAAAATCTTGCTTATCAAACCACCATTAATTTTTAAAATGCACCACATTTTTACTGTACTTCGACTGACATCCACAAGACAAAGGTGATCTACAACCCCACAGAAAAGAGCTAAAATCTCACCGGCTCCTTCTTCCTTTCTTTGTCAAGCTTCAAGCATGCAGCCTCCTCTTTGTCCTGACTCTCTCCATCCAGGCTCCCACACACTGCTTTGTGAAAGTGCTTCCAGCCTCCTGATCACTGAACGGTGCTCACCTGGTGCACATTTGTCTGCTGCCTGCAGCTGGAAGCCACACCCACACCTGCTGAACTAAGGCAGGGCGGGTGCAGCCCACAGCTCAGCTCCACAGAGACCACAGTTGTTTGTAAATGTGGTTTGTTACAAAAATGGGCAGATAATAAAACATTATAAGACAGTTGGTGACACTAATCATTCTCTCCATGCTGAACCTATGTAACTGTTAATGCATAGTTTATACCATAGTTATATTCCTCTTATAAACACATAAACAATCAAAAACTAATTCTAAAAGGTTATATTGAAAATGCAGGCCCAAACTCTTTGCTGGAGCAGTTGTGTATCTTCTACTACTAAGTTTTCTATTGGATTCAAGTAAGGTGGCATACTTGTCAATGTCATAGTTTTCACTTTGTTCTTCTTTAGAAGTTGTTTTGTGACTTTGCCGGTGTGCTTTGGAGCGTTATCATGCTGTGATATTCCTCATCTTTCAAGCTGCTGCAGCCTGGGAGTTATCTTGCTAGTCAGTATTTTAATATATTCAGAGGCATTTATGATGCTATCTATCTCCCCATCACCTTTTGGTGTCATGCACCGACATATCATTACCCTTCAACCTTTGTGCTTCACTGTTAGGACTATGCATTCACTACGGTAGCCCTGACCAGGTTCATATCAAACATGCTGGACCATCTGAGCCAATCAATTTTATCTTGATCTCATCTGACCAGAGAATGTGCTCCCAGTAGTCTTTCGACTTCTTTTAATGCTATTTAGCAATGGTTAGTTTTGTAGTTTTGTGCTGAAGACCATCCATTTAGGTTGATGTTATGCAATGTCCTTCACTTTGACTGAGGTGCTAGAGAAACTCTCATTTTCAGCAGAGGAGCAGTTCCAAGAATGGATGTTATACTTTGCACATTGAATTCATACAATAAACAAAGTGCTATTAGCCCTTAACCCTTAGAATGAGCATTGACATTTAGCATTGCAGTCATATAACACTTTTTGACTGATGGGCATTTTTAAAAAAGGATCAAAACTGATGCTGCAGATCTAGAGATATGGTCTAACTCCAGTCATTCTTCCTCTTTGTCAAAATCTTGTGCCAGTAATACCCACAATGCAACTCAACGGTGAACAGTTCAATCAGATATTCAGATATGTCATGCTAAAAGCAGCTAATGTAGGCTGGAGTCATTAGCGTGCAGAAAGCTACAGAGGCCTGATGAGCTTGCTTATTCTCACTTCTCTTTTTAGTCATGTCATCCAAAAAATACTTCCAGATTTATTCAAACACACATATATGGCACAGACATATACTCTTGCCTTTTTTTTCTTTTGCTCTTCCCCTGCCCTGTCTGCCCTCGCCTTTCTCCACCTACATAAATGTTAGGTGTGAGTTGCCATCCTCGGATGACAGATGTGTAAGTGCTAACCTTCGCCACTTTCACACCCATCCACTCCCATCCGTCGGCCCCTTGGGTGACACGGCGAGGCACGGCAGCTGCAGAGGGCTGGCTGCCACAACCACTCAACCATCAGCCATTAAACACAGAGATGAAGCTGTGTCTGTGCTGCTCAGCTGGGGAGCAGGTGGTCACTTGTCCAGGTGAGACGTAGCTCAAAGAAGAGCCTGGTTTTTGACTGGTATTGGAAACTCGTGCAAAGTGGAAAAAGTGGAACTGAGCTCAAGCAAATTATCTCAAACAAACAAATCCACAAAATCCTGCAGTGCTGCTTCCCTGACAGATTGATATAACTGCCACCTTGTTTATTTTGTTCACTGTTTTTTGAGAAGGAATGTATTTGAGGCTTTGTTATGTCTTTGACCTTTAATTGACAACACTATGACGCAGCTTGGATGGAGACTGATTTAAAAATCCTCCTGAGTTTGGAGATATTGATTGACAATGCAGCTGAAAGAATGTTGTTATGAATAATGCTTGTTAATGAACAGACTCCGCTCTAACACAGGGAATCACACATTCATTTTCTCATCTTCTGCCAAAAACAAATGGATGTGCTTTGAATGCATAGTACCTTTAAAATGCAGTAATGTCTGTCACAGAACAAGGCTTCTTCACAAACACATAGAAGAGGGAGCTTCGATAAGCTCCTGGCTGTGCCACTGAAATTTAAAATTCATTGTCTGCTACTCCATTACCAGTTCATTTAGAACTGTGATGTTCGCAGTTCATGAAAGCATGCACATGTATTGTAGGGGAGGTAATAAATGCCACGCAAAGAAACAACAAATGACATATAAAAAAAAAACATTACATCAATGACTGATAAACATCACAGACAGTGATGGGAAAAAAGATTTTTGTTTATTTTAACATAAATATGAGTTTGTAAATGCTCAACACCATGCCTGCTACACCATGACATGCCTGCATCCACATAGGTACAGTAACACTGGGTACTGAGAGTCAATCACAGACTTTCTATGTGCACAAATAGAACTGCAAATATCTTAATCCTCAGTTCAGAAGCCCGTATGTTAAGGGTCTCTGTGCTTATTGGAGCTTGGTACCCAATCTCTGATTGTGGGGGAGGACGGCTGTACCTCCCCTCTAACCTGTCATCCCGGTTCCCCCTTTGCTGTAGCATTGTTGTTGTCCCTCACCAATCTCTAGTTGTGAGAGCAGTTGCCATTTGCGGATATTGGTATACTGAGCTAGTAGCTGTTTCATGATTAATCTCAAAGTCTGGTTTTGAAGAATCCAGTTATCCCACATCCTCCTCATGTAACCCCTCTGTCTTGGGTTACTTGTCTGGAACTGATGGAAATCAGTTCCAGATTTTCGTCTCTTGTCCATCTGTGCCTTGTTCCAGTAGCCCATTTGCCATTAGGGCGCCCTGGTTCCTCAGCACCTGACATGGACCTTGTTAACCTGGGCAACTTCCGAGTCAGTGTGGCCTTCATATTTGCGGATTCACTCATATCGAGGTAGGTATGCGGAGCAGCATTAAGGACCAGATCCAACTCTACCAGTGGCCCAGTAGAGGGGAAAAGACACCAGTCCAGCACACACAACACATTACAACTGCAGGATGCTGCAGGCCAGAGGGAGACACTTTATGGGAAAACAGGGAGGGGTAAATGCAAGCTACACTGGACTCCTGTAAATTTAATTGTAATCCCATGGGTTTCACATGGGTGAATGCAAGCTTCATCCCTCCTTAGGTTTCTCTTACATGTGGGGAAACTTAAGTACATGTGGAAAAAATATTGTATATGTGCTTCACATGTTCTATCCTGTGGTGATGAGTTTCCATGTGTTTTCTATATGGTACCACATTGTTCACATATGCTTCCATATGTTGTGACATGTGGTCATATTTTCACATGTGAAATGCGTGTGATTTTTTCTTATCAGGGCATACCTGCCTCCCTGGCTTGATTTCAACTGTCCAACAAAAGCAAGGACATCTTAAAAAAGTTAAACAAAGGAGTTAATTAAGAACTATTAATACTGATATTAATGTGCACATGTAAATATTGCAACCAGCTGTTAGGTGAACAACAGTTTTTTTTTTTTTAACTCTTCGAGTTTTGGGGTATCTCGTCATATAACTGTTTTGTGTGAACATTTTACATGGACGTATATTTGGAATTATGATGTGACCATTTTTTCCTCTCTAGATGCCCTCTGGGATTCAACTCTTTATATCTACTGTAATGGGTGAAATGCTGCCAGCTGTACAGTTAAAGAGAGTTCAGATGAATGAAGTCATTCTGAGCCAGGTGTTTCATTTAAAATGGGAGTCAAAGCGAATGATGGCTCACTAAATGAGCTATTTTACAACTTTTTGTCTACAGCGGCATGAGTTCCAATCAGGAACTGAATTGCTCCCAATGGAGGCAACTGTGGTGATGGAAGGGCACTGAAAAGAGAGAGATGTGCACTTGAGCCTTTTCTTAGAATGTGGAAGTGAAATAGAAAAATGTGATGAGAAAAGACACCTTCCCATAGACGTGGTTGAATTATAATCACTGTTGCATCCAGTAGATATAATTAAAGGATAATCCTGGAGATTTTATCCCATTTCCGTAGCATTTTTTAACATGTATTTCAATTTTCCAGCTTTTTATGATGTTAATAGGTATTCAGCTTTTTCATTCATCTTAGGTGTTTTTCCAAGTTGATATTTTTTAGCAAACAGTTTCCAAATATTATGAGTAAGATGAGAAATTGTGAGCCATAACTGGAAAACCAACCATTGACTATGGGTGGTGGAAATGCTAGGCTTTGGTTTTGCCAGCATTAGTAACCCTTGAGAAACACTGGCACATTCACCATCCAATCAGATGGCAGCATAAAACATCAGTAAGGCTGACATCCTGCCACCCCTCACTCAGAATGCCGGGAGACACCTCTGCACACATCAAGACATCGGATAACAACAAGTCTTCACCCTGCAGTGCTGCAGTAAACTTGTCACAATGGTCGACACCTGTAAGTCAGGTTAATGTATTGTACTTGCTTCCACACAATAACAAGGAAAAACAGTGGCACCAGACTCACAAAACAGCATATTTCAAGAAGATAAGCTGTTGGTCTGTCACAGGTCACAACTGATGGTTTCCCTTTTGCTGTTCCAAACACCTTCAAACTCATGGATCATATTGCCCATAAAAAAGGGCTGCAGCTATAGGCCATAAGGAGGGGTGTGGCTCATTGGCTGAAATCATAGCAGTGTTATTGTAAGCACATCGACTTAACTGTGTGATGGTCGTCCATGACACAGTTATGGTCCATAAATAATCTTCCCATTTCAGTTTGGAAGACTTTAACTGGCCTTCACAAACCGCAACCTCATCCAACCACCAGAACTGGAACATCAACTACTACAGCCAAAATCTAGTGGGAAACCTGACACCAGAAGAGCGCAAGTGTGGCAGGATGAGTGTGGCGCCGCTCAGCCTCCCTTCTCGCTCTCTCTACACCGCAGCTGCCTCGTTGATTAGTAGGCGGCGCGGTGGGTACTTGAGTGGTGGCACACACCTGTCCCGCGTTCCTCCTGAGCAAGCCAGCGGTGTGGCTTTGTCAGGTAATGGTAAGTGTTGCTGTACTTGTTACATTCTGTCGCTTATCCATTCGCCGGCATACACGGCTTATTCATCGGGTGTCATGTGTCTGCAGCACGTTATGTGTTCGGCTGATGGTCAGCAGTGTTCATCTTTCCCTGCTTGGGACCGGCTAATTGTGTTGCTTTCGTGGCTGTGAGGTAGGCCTGCTGTTTTTACTGCTGCTGCTTTCTTTAAAATGAATTTGTCGAGGAATGACTGAGTTTGACTGAGGAATGACAACTTTTGTAACTATTTGCGTTTGTAATTGATTTTTGGCCTTTTTTTGTGTGTGTTAACAGGAGCTGTGGGCCCTCCGTACAAGGCAGCCAGAATCCCTTGGTGGTAGTCTTTTCGTTGCAGTGACGTGCACTCTGGGTGTCCTTGTTATTTCTCACGTGGTGTTTAATATAGAACCCCTTCCCCGCTGGCTGCCCGTTAAGCCCCAGCCCTAGTCATGGGTGTTGAGTATAATTACATTTTTTTTGTTTCTAGTATGGACAGTGTTCACATGTTGCGTGTTTCTTTTAAACAAAAAAATGGTTAGCTACCAGTAATGTTGATCAAAATAAAGATTGTTAAAGCTGTGGAAGCATGTCTCAAGCCACTTTCTCTCAATTAGTGTAACGAGCCTGTGTAACCTGTTCCTAGTGACTGATCTGAAACCTTAAAACTACTTCCTGGGGCGAAATTCCCCAGGTGGCGTTGTCAGCGTCCCCTTAATTCTACCTCTGGTCTGCCTTCTCACTCTTCCCACCAGCAGGGAAACTAAAGCCCACTGAGCTGCAGAGCCACAGTTCAGATGGGTAGTCCACATGCTCACAGCAAGCATTGACAACTGGGCTGATGTCTACATGTCCCACTCTTGATGTCCTGATTGGTTGTGTATCTGTTTCCTGTTTGATGGACACTGGGTCCATGGTGTCCACAGTAACCAAGAGTTTCTTTCTAGAAGTTTGCACCTTGGGGCCATGACTGTCTTCAGTCCTGTCACTGGCTGCAGCTGCGAGCGGCAAATGGACTCTTTATACCATATATTGGTTATCTGGAGCTGGATGTGGAATTGTGTGGCAAGGTCATTCCCCGTTGTGGAATCCAACTCCAGTTTCTTCTGGAAACTGGAGTTGGGGGATCCCTGGAATCCTGGGGATGAATGTCATCCGCCTGGGGATGAATGTCATTCGCTGCTGCTACCGAGAGCTTTTTGTGGAGTATGGTCCCTCTCTTTTTGCTTGTCCTCTGTTGTCTCAGGTCCCTGACCCAATTCGTGAAGCCCTCCAGCAATGTCATAATGCTGCTGGTCAGGCTCCAATAAACCCCAGTGCACCGTCAAGGTCCGCAGCAAACGCACGGTGTGCATACCTGGTGGGTTTCTGAAACTGGTGCCCAGCACCTGACCCGAGCAGTTTGCTGGCCAGGCTGCACTCTTTGAGCCCACAGAGTCCGGCCTGCCAGCAGGGTTATTAGCGTCCCCGAGTCTGGTTCGGGTTGTAAGGGGTACGGTCTTTATTCTGGTGGTCAACATGGGAACCACAGAGGTCCTCCTCTACCCACATACCAGCCTTGGCGCTTGAAGTAGCGCACAGATGGTCAGTCTACCTGCAGGTGTCACAGAGGTAAAGTCCACCACTGCCACTGTGTCCTCCCAGGGTGCGTCTAATCCTATTCCGGATAGAGTGGAGACATCAGGCCTGTCTGTATTAGCTGAAGGAGAGCAGTCTGGGGTGAGGGTATTACTTCAAAAGTACAGTTGTGTCTTTTCTGCCCATGAGGGTGATTTAGGCTGTACCAACCTCATCTCTCATGACATTCCTCTTCTTGATGATGTCCCTGTCCGACAGCGATACCGACGCATTCCTCCATCGGAGTATGAAGCGGTGAAGGCTCATATCAGCCAGCTCCTTGAGTCCCAGGTGATTAGGGAAAGCAGTAGTCCATATGCTTCCCCTATTGTCCTGGTTTGTAAAAAGGATGGGACTCTCCGGTTGTGTGTAGACTACCGCCTTCTTAATCAGAAGACGAGGAAGGATGCTTTTTCCCTTCCTCATATTGAGGAGAGTTTGGATGCACTCTCCAGGGCCTGCTGGTTCTCTACTTTGGATCTGGCCAGCAGGTACAACCAGGTCCTGGTAACCGAGCAGGACAAGCCCAAGACTGCCTTCTGTACACCCTTCGGCCTGTTCGAGTGGAACAGAATGCCATTTGGGTTGTGCAATGTCCCGAGCATATTCCAGCGCTTAATGCAGAGGCTGTTCGGGGACCAGCAATGCCGGTCCCTTCTCGTGTATCTTGACAACATTGTTGTGTTCTCGTCCTCTGTCTCACAGCATCTGCAGAGGCTTGAAGTGGTTCTTGGTCGGCTTCAGAAAGAAGGGTTGAAGGTGAAGCTTGAAAAGTGTTCGTTCTTCCAGAAGAAAGTAAAATACTTGGGCCATGTGATCTCCAGCTAGGGAGTCTCCACCGATCCTGACAAGATCGAGGCTGTGGCAAAGTGGCAACGTCCCCAGAATGTGTCAGAGCTACGCTCCTTTCTGGGTTCCGCAAGCTACTACAGGCACTGGGAGGGTTCCAACACTTTACAGTGTTGGCACGCTCCCAATCTCTCGGAAGAATGATTGGGCCTCTTGTCTTCCACAGGTCTTGTTTTGTTACAATTCCACACCTCATCAGGGTACTGAAGAATCTCCTTTCTTTCTTATGTTTGGGCGGGAACCGTGGCTTCCTGTGGACTTCCTGCTGGGGCGAGTTCACGATCCAGTCCCAAGAGAAGTCCGAGACTGGGTGGCAGACCACCAGGCCAGACAAAGGTTGGCCTTTGAGGATGCTCGTGAACGCCTGTCAGCTGCTGCAGGTCGCCGAAAAGAGCGGTATGACCAGAGGGTTCGTGACGCTCCTCTGTAGGAAGGTCAACTGGTCTACCTTCGGGATCATGGCGCTACAGGTCGCAATAAGATCCAGGATATCTGGAGCTCAGTAGTCTACCAGATCTTGAGAGCACCTGTTGAGGGCGCAGTTTACACCGTTGCCCCAGTAGATGACCTCCAGAAGGTGCGCAATGTCCACTGAGACATGATGAAGCCCCAGGTTAGGTCTGAGCCCCCAGCTGACCCTCCACGGGCTCTGTCTCCACCTGCTGCGGTCCAACCTGATGGTGACTCTAGTGAGGAGGACCTGTGGCTTCTTGCGCCAGAAACTCCCTTGGCACCTACCATAGGGGTGCCCCGTCCTGTTCCGTCTGCAGGCCCTTCTGTCGCTGTCCCATTTGAAACTCCGGTCATCCCATGTACACCCCTCTTACAGAGAGACTCAGCCCCAGGAGTCGTCTCCCTGTCACCAGGAGCCCAATCTGGGCCCAGGCAGCAGACTTTGCGCCGGACTGGCTGCTCCAACGCCAGTCAACACTCCAATGTGCACCATCTTCCTCGGTCTGTCGGGCATGTAGACCACAGAGCTGATGACCCTCAGAATGTGTCAGGATGAGTGTGACGCCGCTCAGCCTCCCTTCTTGCTCTCTCTCCACCGCAGCTGCCTCATTGATTAGTAGGCGGCGTGGTGGGTACTTGAGTGGTGGCACACACCTGTCCCACATTCCTCCTGAGCAAGCCAGCGGTGTGGCTTTGTCAGTCTGAGGCTGTGGCGTGAGATTCGGGCATTTGTTGGGACTTCTGGAGTCAGGCATGACTTTAATGGTAAGCATTGCTGTACTCGTTACATTCTCGTGTGGGCTGCTTCCCCCTAACAGAGCTGCTGTTTTTATTTATATATATATATGTCTCTGCACTGTTGTTGGCACTTGTCTATACACTGTTTTAACATATATTGTATGATCAGCCATTGTCGCTCCACGGCTGCAGGCTCGTCAGGGGCGCGCTCTAGTTGGCTGGTCATCACCTTTATAGTCGATCTGTTTTTATTGTTTTCTCTACGCTGTCAGTTTTAACTGTGCACTGTCCGTCGTTTGTTCATTCCTTTTAAGTAATTTTTGCTTATTTCTATTTGGTTAAGTGTACTTTTGTAACTATTTGCATTTGTAATTGATTTTAGGCCTTTTTTTTGTGTTAACAGGAGCTGTGGGCCCTCCGTGCAAGGCAGCCAGAATCCCTTGGTGGTGGTCTTTTCGTTGCAGTGACGTGCACTCTGGGTGTCCTTGTTATTTCTCAAGTGGTGTTTAATGTAGAACCCCTTCCCCGCTGGCTGCCCAGTAAGCCCCAGCCCTAGTCGTGGGTGTTGAGTATAATTAAATTTTTTTTGTTTCTAGTAAAGAAAGTGTTTACATGTTGTGTGTTTCTTTTAAACAAAGAAATGGTTAGCTACCAGTAATGTTGATCAAAGTAAAGATTGTTAAAGCTATGGAAAAATGTCTCAAGCCACTTTCTCTCAATTTGTGTAATGAGCCCGTGTAACCTGTTCCTAGTGACTGATCTGAAACCTTAAAACTACTTCCTGGGGCGAAATTCCCCAGGTGGCGTTGTCAGTTTCCCTTTCCTAAAAATCTACTGCCCTGCCACACAAGCATTTTAGAATCACCTGTTCAACTATCACCTGTGCAGAAAAGCACACATAGAAAAATACCCCACCCAGTCTCATCTGGCTCTTATGCCCTATATTCAGTGAAACTATTAGATGCAGATGTGTTTTGATTCATTATGGTGGGATAATTTGAATTAATTCACTCATTTCAGTGTCTTCAGAGTTCTATCAGTCCTACCTTGCAATTCAGTGTTTCCCATTATTTACCTGGACTGCAAGGATCCACGACAGTCTAGTTTGCCTGGCCACAGTTTGATAATAAAGCTAATTTGAGAAACACTTTCAAAAAGCGAATGAAGAATGCCACTCCTCAATCTAATATCTCTGAACTTTAATAAACTATAGAATTTAGATAATATATTTTGATTGATAAACCGGGACTTTAGTTCCCTTTCTGGGACAGTGAACACGGTACACAATATTTGGACAACTGATCTACTGAAACTTGAGCTTATCTAGATGCTTTATATCTTAATTACAGTAACTGGAACACCTCTGCAATACGATGGTTGCTGCTTCATGCTGGTAACATCATGGATTAAATCAAATCTTGAAATGTGGTTGTTCAAAAAAAAAGCAAGGATTCTTAAATTGTATTAGATTTTTTAGTCCAGTCTTGGTTTTGATCTAGATGAAACAACCAGTGAGTGTTTTTAAAAACTTTCACTATGATACCCATGATCCAATGAGTCAGGATTGCCCTGATCCCAGCAAAAGCATGGAATCAGGCGTAATGTCAAGAACAAGATGTAAAAAAAACAAAAAAAAACAATACAATTGATAAAATGATACAACTTTTGTATCATGTGCTTTTCTGTATGTACATTTACTTATATTTGTCACTTCATTTGTTTAACCATTACAGTGATAAAGTTAGTAAAGTAGACATTAGACTCCTAGTAAGCCTTTCCATACAGTAAATTTAAAAAGTTCGCATTGAAGTCACCATTTCAAACATTTTGATCTTAGACCAAAATAAATGTATTGGACTTAAACTGCTTGCAAACCTTTTAGCTTTGTCGCACTATGCAATAGAAAATAACCCAGTTCACTCAGAAATGATGTCAACCAAGCTTTTCTCCTCATATCCAGCCATTTGCCATGAACACAACCAGCAAAACATGGAGTCGCTGTGTCTCCAGGTTGAAAATATATTTCTGTCCTCTATTTTCTGAAAGTAATGGGAAATCAAGGTACTCAGTGGCTTCACCTCTCAGCTGTAAGGTTACCACTTGGTTAAACCTTAAAACAACAGCCCCTGTGACCTTTCGTGGTAAGACTGTCAGCGCATGTTTGGGCTTCACCCACATCCAGTAGCTAAATGTAACACACAGACTACTCCAGCAAGAAAATTAAGCCAAGCAGTGAGCCATGCAGTGGCTGTTACCACTGTAATGTGACACTTTTGTGTGTATGTGTGAAGGTATTACACTTAATTAGTCATAATAATTAATCAAGAAAAGAACCTGTTACCCTGCTGCAACCTTTGTGAGCTGAGAGGGCAACCTACAACTACACACAGACTTACTCTATACATGCATGCAGGTGCACACACACACACACACACACACACACACACACACACACACACACACACACACACACACACACACACAGTAGGGGAATGGAATTATAGTGCACCAGCTTGTATTAGTATGCAGAGATAGCAGTAATGAAAAAATGTTTACTGGTTCTTATTAACATCTGTAATTATAATAATAATAGTTCACAAACAGCTGTTGGGTGTGTGCTTGAATGTGCATATGGGCTTGCAGCTGCTCACATGGCTTCTTATTGTTGCCCTGACAACAATGGGCACCATAATTATTTCTTTCCTTCTGACATGACTGAACAGTCTAGCTAATTTCTAACTCTCTGCAAAAACACTGGCAATTAATCCGTTGTTACCACTTCTGACTGATCTTCACAGTGGTACAACAGCAACAACCACAAGGTCATTAAAACCAGCCAGGAGTTGTTATTTTGAAGCCGTCTATGTGTACACTTGTAAACCAAAGCAACAAAAAACGGTAACTTATGAAATTGGTAACCTCCCTGCCGCAAACTTAAAATAACCTGTTCACTCTATCTCATGATTTAAAATCAGGTCTTCTTCCCTTTTTCCCTTTAATAAGTGACCCAAAACATTGTTACAAATACAAAAAAGATTAGCGGTGATTTTTAAATATGCTTGTCCTCCTGATTTGAAATAAGCCAAAAAATGGCATTAACTATGAGAAGACTGACAACCTAAAACAGCACATGGACTACTAGAAAGAATGATAATTCAGGACAAACAGCAGTGTGCCACTACTGAAACTGCTAAATCAGAATTTGCACAAATTCAAAAAGGTGTCCCTCAAGGTTCAATCCTTGGGCCTTTTCTGTTGACCCTTTATATGATGATATTTCTTCTTCTGTAACTAGATGTAAAGTATATCTCTATGCAGATGATATTATCCTGTTCTGTTCATTCGACTCTTAAATCCCTTGAGGGTCCATGTACGCTGCGGCCATTCATTTTCTTATTTTGAGATTTTAAAATAAAAATGAAAAATAAACCGTTTCCCGTTTTTTTCAGTGATAATACAAAATGAAAAACGGAATACGGGCCATAATTCATTATCCACAATCCTTTATCTGATTTAATTACATGTGTTTGTAAATGGAAATTAAAATTAAAATACACCCGTGGAAAACTTATGTCTCTATTTCCTGTTCGTTTTGGACCCAGCCTATGCTAACTAAATGATTTTTAACCCTGGTAATGAAATCAAAACCCCCTTAAAAAATGAATGCCCCGCTACATTAATGTATGGCAGAAAACATCAACAAAACCCCAAAAACCACCCCGCAAATGAAATGAAAACTTAAGGCAGACATGAACCTCAGTCTCCTGGGTGAAAGACCTGTGACTTAGACTGCTTCCACCTTTACATCATCCTGATGACTCAGCTCCTAACTCCTACTCATTATCAGCACTAAGTATTGCCATGGGTGGCGCCAGGGTCAAATGAGAACTTGTGCACATATCTGAAATGCAGACATTTTTGACAAAATGGGACCCTGGGAAAGAGTAAGACCCAGGAATAGGCAGATTTAACTGGTTTGGGTCAAAGTAAGGTTGAGAGGATCATGTTAAACATCAAAAAGTAGGACTGGTTAGGGTAAAGGGGGTAGGGTAAAGGTTAGTGGTAGGTTTAAGAGGTTGGGGGGCAATTGTTGACATATTTGCAGGGAAACATCAATTAAAATCTACTACCCGTACATGGGATATAATGCTAACCATTTGGGAAACAATAAGATGACAGAAGAAAAATGCAGCCAACAAGAGACCTCATCAAAGTGCTCTCCGTTGAGATGTTTTTTTTAGCTGGCTCTATTATTGTTTTCATTTTTGACAAACTGGCACCACTAAAAGTATGCTGAATTAGTAATGAGCAGTTCCTGTTTGCGGTGTGTCCATGGATGTATCGTCAGTGAATTACTTTGATGAGATCATTTTGAACAAATATTGAAGTATCTTTTCTGCGATTTATGGACTTTCATGCATCGTAAACATCAGAAATAAAGACATCCTTGGGACATGACGGTTACAATGATATCAATATGTGTTTCCTGTCTTTGTGCTGTTAGGAGCTGTGGTCAGAAGGTGTCTGGTGCCTGTCGTGGCGGCAACCCAAAAACCCGTTGGTGAACACCGGCGGTAAGGGACTGAAGAAGGAGGCGTTTCGGGCCTGGTTGGCTCGGGGGTCTCCTGAAGCAGTTGACAGGTACCGGTTGGTTGGTGAGGCTATGGAGAAGGACTTTAGGTCGGCCTCGAGGAAGTTCTGGCAAGCCGTTCGGCACCTCAGGAAGGGGAGGCAGGGCTTTGCCCAGGCTGTGTATGGCTGGGGAGGAGAACTGTTGACCCGTACTGGGGACATCGTCGGGCGGTGGAAGGAGCACTTCAAGGAACTCCTGAACCCGGTAAGCACGTCCTCTGTGGAGGAGGCAGAGCCTGAAGACTTGGGTGAATCTTCTTCCATATCCGTGGTAGAGGTTGCTGAGGTGGTTCAGAAGCTCCTCGGTGGCAAAGCGCCAGGTGTGGACGAGATTTGCCCTGAGATGCTGAAGGCTCTGGACATTGTTGGACTGTCTTGGCTGACACGTCTCTTCAATGTTGTGTGGGCATTGGGTACAGTGCATGTGGAGTGGCAGACCGGGGTGGTGGTTCCCATTTTCAAGAAGGGGGACCGGAGGGTGTGTGCCAACTACCGGGGTATCACACTTCTCAGCCTACCCCGGAAAGTTTACTCTAGGGTGCTGGAAGGGAGGCTCCAATCTATTGTCGAACCTCGGATTCAGGAGGAACAATGCGGAATCCGTCCTGGTCGTGGAACAGTGGACCAGATCTTTACCCTTACAGAGCTGCTGAGGGGAGCATGGGAGTTCGACCTGCCAGTCCACATGTGTTTTATGGATCTGGAGAAGGTCTACGACCGTGTCCCCTGAGGGGCTCTGTGGGGGGGTACTGCGGGAGTATGGGGTGCTGGGATTGTTGCTCCGAGCCATTCGGTCTCTGTACAACCAAAGTGAGAGCTGTGTCCGCATTCTCGGCATAAAGTCAAACACGTTTCCAGTGGGTGTTGGACTCCACCAGGGCTGCCCTTTGTCACGGATCCTGTTTGTGGTTTTCATGGACAGGATTTCTAGGCGCAGCCGTGGTGAGGACCGGTCCTCCGGTTTGGGGACCTCAATATCGCGTCTCTGCTTTTTGCAGATGATGTGGTGCTGTTGGCTTCATCAGACCGTGACCTTCAGCACGCACTGGAGCAGTTTGCAGCTGAGTGTGAAGAGGCGGGTATGCGGATCAGCACCTCCAAGTCCGAGGCCATGGTTCTCAGCTGGAAACCGGTGGAGCGCTCCCTCCGGGTTGGGGGGAGTTGCTACCTCAAGTGAGGGAGTTTAAGTATCTCGGGATCCTATTCAAGAGTGATGGGAAAATGGAGCGCAAGATGGACAGGCGGCTGGGTGCAACGTCAGCAGTTTTGCGGGCACTGTACCGGACCGTTGTGGTGAAGAGGGAGCTGAGACGTAAGGCAAAGCTCTCTGTTTACCAGTCCATCTACGTTCCAACCCTCACCTATGGTCATGAGCTCTGGGTAAGGCAAGGCAAGGCAAGGCAAATTTATTTGTATAGCACATTTCATGTACAAGACAATTCAAAGTGCTTTACATAAAACATTAAAAAATAAAACATTAAAAGCATTACAGAAAGAGAAATAAAACATAATTTTATTATGTCCTTTCGGGTAGTGACCGAAAGGACAAGATCGCAGGTACAAGCGGCCAAAATGAGCTTCCTCCGCTTCCTTAGACATAGGGTGAGAAGTTCGGACATCCAGAGGGAGCTGGGAGTAGAGCCACTGCTCCATTGCGTCGAAAGGAGCCAGTTGAGTTGGTTTGGACATCTGTTTCGGATGCCTCCGGAGAGGCTTCCCTTGGAGGTATTCCGAGCACGTCCGCCTGGGAGGAGACCCCGGGGCAGACCCAGAACCCGCTGGAGGGATTATGTATCTCATCTAGCCTGGGAACGCCTCGGGATTCCCCAGGATGAGCTGGAAAGCGTTGCTGGGACGTCTGGAACGACCTGCTTCATCTGCTGCCTCGGCGACCTGACCCCGGATAAGGGGAAGATAATGGATGGATCGATGTCTTTGTGTTGAGATGTGGCTGATGTATGACTCAGAACAAATACAATTTTTGACTATTTCACCTCACACAGTAGCTCTACCACACTTTCACCTCCAACATCATCCCCAGAGGAGGCTTTTGGCTTTGTCCTGCTGAATGTTGATGCCTGGTAGAGATCATATCCTATGACTTCAACCGAAATGAAGACTCAGATCACAGAGGAGCATCGTACATATTCCATTGCCTATCTCCTCATCTAGTCTGAATGGGGCTGTACTATTTCATTTTGGTTTATGAACTCCCAACAAGGATTAAAATCACAAGTTCATCCCTCAAAGCACTTCCCAAAACATTTTTTCCCTTTCCTTTGTTATTTTTTATCCACACACAGTTGAAAGGGTAATTAAACTTTGGTACAATAGCTTTGCAGAGCCATTGCTATTTGGAATTCACACTGCTGCCCACTATTGCCCCACCTGTATTTATCACTCTGACATGAAATTTGATCAGAGGACACACTGCACCCTTTATTCCGTCACCACAACAAACATTTTTTCCCTGCAGTGTGAGGTAGGCGGAGACAGGCTGAAATAGTTGAGTGTAATCATTCTTCAACAAGACAGGAACATGTAAGCAGAGCCATCGCACAAGCACTCAACCCCTGTACCAGCTTTTAAAACCAGCTGTGATCAAAGATGCTTTATCTGTATACTTACACAAAAATCTGGAATGAGATCCGCTTTCATATCAGAGCCAGCACCTCTCCTTCACACTTCAAACAGACATACTGACAACTCCTACTTCAAGGACACAAATGAGACTGTCAAGTCATCTAATTCTCTTCCTACAAACACAACCTTTAATCTTCGTGTTGAGTTTCTGCTTTCTGTTGTCATAATGTTTGATCTTGCTCTGTTAGTTGGTATTCTGATATCTTTATATCCAGACCTAATGCTGAACTTTCCAGTAGCGCACTGACAAATCTTTCAATGCTTTTTTGAGTTTGATGTCTGTTGTTTTTATTGCCAAACTAACTGCCAGATACAAACTCATTCAATATTATGTAAGAATGTTTAGATTAACAGTTTGCTTCCACATTTCAGGACATGAGCTTACATCACATTTAATTGACAGCGTTTTAAATAATAGGTCTTCCTCACCTTCTCTGTTTGTATCTCAAGTGGGAAGGACTAAGGTGGAGTGATGGAGTAAACCTGTTGGTGGTTTTAATGTTGTGACTCATCAGTATATGTAAATGTGAACAGCTTTATTGGGATGATGGGTATTAAACTATAGTCCCTGTGAGCACAGAGAGCAGGAGAGAAGCAAACAGATATAAACACCCAAGGGGTTTAGGTTCCACTGACACACAAGATGACATGACAAGATGTTGCAACTACAGTTTACAATTAAAATTGCACTCATTAATGAAGGGACGCCACTTGGGTTTAGGTATCTAAGAAATCTTTATCAAGAATATTTCATGTTGAGTAATCATAAATTTATCAAATCTACTTGTATTGATCAATCTCATTACCAAAAGTCGTAAATTCTGATTTCATTGACTTCCAGTTCCCAAACAAAGAAATACACAGCAGAACCGATGATAATTACACACAAACATTTATTAACGAACAATACAAACAAACAATAAACAACAATGACATAACAACAGACAGTGAATGAATGAATGAATGAATGAATGAAGATAAGCTAATTAACTGTGATCGTCACTGGAAGCAACTGATAGAGAGGTGATGAATTTAGAATCATTTTAGAATTGGAAGCCAATCGTAATTTATAAATTCACCCGTTTAGCAGAAGGAAAATGATACTTGCATAGCCCTTGATGGAGGGAGAGGGAGGCTGCTGCAGGATGTCCAGCTGTGATGATCTGCTGGATGTGTTGGTTCAGGAACGCAGAGACGAGGAGGCACATTGGTGTAGTCATGTTGTAAAAATGTGCCAAAGTACAAACACTAAGAGTCTAAGCTCATAGTTAAAAGAAAATGTCCATGTTGTTAATAAAGTTAACTTAAGAAGTCTAACTTCAAGTTAATCACAGAAAAACAAAGCTCAGGTAAATATTAAGAATCCTTGTTTAAAGTTGAGCTGTGTAAAGAAAAACTCTGTAAAGAGCTTTTGAAAAAGCCTGTTAAGTAAAAATCCTGATTTAAGAAAAAACAAAAGAAACAAAGCCCTAGCCCAAAATAAAAAAGCAAAGCCCAAGCCCTTAAAAAACTAGCCCTTAAAAACCCAAAGTTTCATTCCAGTGACTTTCCTTTTATATAGAAAATTTTGGAGCCAAATTTAAATCAGCATCTGACCAATCGTGGCTGTGTCCATCCCAGGGGGAGGTGTTGAGCCACACTGTCCAGGAGAGATCAGAGGCCAAATACCTTTAGAACATACTTTAAGATAATTTCTTAAACATGCAAATCCCATTGGTAAATATCTATGATGAATACAGATCTGAAATCACACTAAATGTGTGATTAAAACGACACCAAACATGATATGTTTATCTTCCATGGTTCCTGAGATAATAAAAATAAAAGATATAACACAAAAATAATCTTACAAATTGTAGACTTTTAGGCTACATGAAAGTAAACTATTAATGTAACTACAAATGCAAGCATATACATTCAATTATAAGAAAAATACAACTTAAAAGTATACATGCTGAGGATAAAAGTCTCTCTCTCTCGCTGTGTGTCTTTTATGGTGGTGGTCTGTGCAGAGAGGAGGGGGTGTTTGTGTCTTGTGTATGCATCTCAGTAAACACTTAAGATTCGATATGTTCTCCTTCCATGCTGGTCCTGATCAACCTGGTATCACAGAGTCCAGATGTTGGGATCCTCACTCCAGAGATGTTGAATTCTTTGATTTTATTATTTAGAAGTGTTTAGTTCAAATCATAAATAGAGTTCTTTGTGTTAGGAGGAATGCCATCTCGTCTTCTCCCGAGGTGTGGTTTTTGTCACCATTGGCACTTTTATGACCCTTATCAGATTCTGGTGCAGGAGGGAGACATCCTGTTGTCTCCAAAAAGGGGGTGATTTGGGTTAGCTGTCTCCTGAAATGGTTTCTTACCCAATTTACAGCTCTGAGAAACAGTTTCTGGATTATCTATGTGTTGACTTGGAATGTTCTGCTCCTTGGTACGCTACACTGTCATGTTTAATGCTTCCAAATCTATGTTAAACTTGCCACCATTTGTGATTGTTCCAAGCATTACAATTTCTACAGAGTCCTGAAATGTGGGCATATCTA
Source organism: Dascyllus trimaculatus (assembly GCA_024666655.1). Classification (NCBI taxonomy): domain Eukaryota; kingdom Metazoa; phylum Chordata; class Actinopteri; family Pomacentridae; genus Dascyllus; species Dascyllus trimaculatus. The sequence goes on along the minus strand of CM045466.1, from coordinate 26,331,983 downwards.
GTGGTAGCTTTAGCCAGCAACTTGCTAACACTAACAGTAGCTGTTAGTGTTGGCTCTTGTGAACTTTGGTTGCCGCAGTGTAGCTTTTACTTTAAGTTGCACTCCAATGAATGTAGACCAGAAATTGCAACCCCCCAAAAATCCCACTCTCTCACTCCTAGCAAGCATTTTTCAGAACTGTGTTAGACAAAGACAGGCTCAAACAGTGAGTCTAATCACTCTTTAAAAAAAAGAGAGGCAACAAATCGCTCTCTCTGAAGTTATACAACTCAAACAGCAACAACACACAAACCCTATCTCTGAGTGTATGAAACTTTCCCTTACATGTCACACTCTACTAGCATAGACCCTATTAGGCTGGCAGATGCTATTCCCATGGTTTCTATTGACATATTGTTTGGCCCTGCCTCCTGCTGTTCTTTACCAGGCACACTGAGCACAACTGGGTGAGCCAAGATGTTGGAGCCTTCTGTTCTCTCTGGTTTGATCTGCCAGCCGTCTATGATATTGTTTGTGCTTTCGTGCTCCTCTTTCAACACTTTAGGTCAGCTAGTACTATTTTTATGCAACCCTGGGTTTAGTGAGACGTGTGTACTTCTCTGTCATTACACAGTTTCTCAATTCTCGATAGTACATAGTGATTTACAGGCCGACTCTAATGTCATTTTGTACGTGCAAATGTGCCCTGCACTTAGTCCTGATTGCAGTCAGTTTTGAGAATGATGACTCATACTCAAGCTCGTAGAATGAGTTCTTCTCTAACTGTGTGTGTGTGTCTACTTACTTTTTTACACTCTGCTAGCCCACCAAATAAGATGCCTTCTGTGCCTGACTGGCTTCATGATTTTGTTTACTTGTAATCGGACCAACCAATCATTACCTTAGTTTGACTGATTTGGGCTTTGCGTCGCTTGACTGTGAATTTCATTTCATCATGAGTAGCTTTTCTAACCAACAGTTCACTGAGCATCATGATGTTGATCAATTAACAGGAGTCACAGTAACATTAGGGCGACACAACACAACACATGTCAGAATTTCAAGTGCTAAAAATCAATCTAAAGGACTAACTACCACAAAAGTACGCTTGTTTCATTGCACAGCTTAGAATAAAAAGTGTATAAACAACATTTTTCGGGTGGTTCAGTTTTATCAATTACCAATCTTATTATTTTGCAGACCATTTAGCAAGGGGCACTACCCATTTATAGTCCATTTAAATAGCCTCTGGTCTACACCAACTACATTTAAGTCATTTAAGTCAGTCTTTGCAGCCATCTATTGTACACATTTCACACATGTATACTTTACATATGTAACTGCTTTACAAAAAGTTATTTTAGCTTTAATGGAAAAGAACCTATTTTAAAAAATGTGATTTGGAAACCCCTTGTTAGGCACAACAAAGATAAAGAGAAAACAAATGTGAATAGAGACTAGAAAGCAACCTCACGGGCCGTCCTGATAGCCTAATGGTTATGTCGCGGGACCCAAGTGCAGAGGCGTAGCGGCAGTCCCGGGTTCGAGTTCGACCTCGGGCATTTACCGCATGTCCATCCCTACTCTTTCCCATTTCCAATTCTATCCACTGTCCTATCTAATAAAGGCACAAAAAGCCAAAAATAAATCTTTAAAAAAAAAGAAAGCAACCTCACCACAGGATCTATTTACTAGCTCTTCTGGAGCTTTGAATCATATCACATGATATTCATCAGCAAATGTACCTTAAATTCATAGACTTTATTGACTTGTCAGGGAGTTTTCATTATGAGCCTTTTAAAGTTGGGGTTGGCAGAAATCTGAAAAAGATTTTAAAAACACAATCCTCTCTGTCCCAAGCCATTCCCACTGTAAACACATGGACATAGGCCTATGCAGACTCTCTACTCATGAAATTAACCTGAGCTTGATCATAAACATGAAAATGAAAATAAATTAACCACACTTATGAGCCTTTAGCTATGGTTAGCTTAGGCTTTTAGCAACATTCAACATTGCCGCTCATTGCCAGCTTGCAAGTAAATTGTCAACCACAACTAACGGCTAAAACACATTTAAGTGTAATAAGAAAATGAAGTTAGCAGCTTAACCCTCCACAAGAAGAATGGCAAAGAATATAGAAGTTAGAGGACATAACTCCAGTTCTATGAGTATGTTTCACTGATATTGATGTGTCTTTATTGTCCAACTCTTTTACTTTCTTTATGTCCATCTTTTCTTTTTTATAGTTGCTTTGCACTGTAGGCAGTTGCTGCCAGCGCTGTAAAAGCAACTTTTCCTCTTTTCCTCCAGGGTTGTCATTCATTCAGGCTTTCCATCATCTGAAGGGACACACATCTTCATTTGTAGAACAGGAAAAAGGAACAATGCCCTGCCCTAAATGCCCTTTGATTGGTTGAAGTCTCCTGTCACAGGAGACATTTTATAAGTGTCACGCCCTCCACCTCTGATACCAGGTAGTGGCAGCCCTCTCTCCCTTCCCCCTCCTCTCTCTCTCTCTCTCTCTCTCTCTCTCTCTCTCTATATATATATATATATATATATATTAGTGCTGTCAATCGATTAAAATTTTTAATCGCGATTAATCGCATGAATGTCATAGTTAACTCGCGATTAATCGCAAATTAATCGCACATTTTTTATCAGTTCTAAATGTCCCATGGATTATCATTTTATACGAGGAGGAGGCGGAGAATTTGCGTCAGCTGTGTTTGGCCATCAAGTGGTATTACAGACCGGATGTGCTACGATGAGAACTCAGTTCATACTGACAACACACACAGATAACTCTGGTCTTGTCAATCGTCATGCGGCACCCCAGGCCGCCGTCTCCTGGCGGAGCATCTGCATCAGCAGCACACGGTTCGGGACGCAGAAAAGGAGCCAACAGAAAGGCGAGCGAGAATACTGCTGCTGTACCACCACCAGCAGGAGATCCTGTCTGACTCCGACGGCGAACACCTCGCCCTCACCCTGGCCAACCATGCCCCCGCCCGCGTTAATCTCGCGATAAAAAAATTGACGCCGTTAAAATTTATTTGCGTTAACGCGTTAATAACGCGATATTTTTGACAGCACTAATATACATATCTAGGTGGACATGAGCACAGGATGACTACTCAGCTGATCAGGTGTACATGTGATTGGAGCTCCTGGTTGCACCCACTCTCCCTTGATAAACTTAAGCGCTGTTCAGTTCATGACTCAGCGCCAGACAGTAGAATTGTCTCACTCGGATCATTCACCTGGTGCTGTGTGCTTGCTTGGTTCATCACTCCACTGTTCTGCCTGCATTCTCCTGCCAAAACTTGGACTGCCAACTCCTGGCTCACAAGGACGCCTGCCCGCCGCAATTGCACATCTGGCCCGCCTGCTGTCTTCACACACCGTCTCCGCCTGCTACCATACTGTGCCTGCCTGCCATGGTCTGCATGTGGTTGCTCTCCCCCACTCTCCCCGCTCGTGCTTCAGTTAAGTTTATGTCTAGTTTCAAACATGTTAGCATTCCTTGGGGATTGGTTATGAGTTTGTTCATATTGTGCTGAGTGTCACGTAAGTTTTGATAGCAGAAATCATTTGCCTGAAGTCTAGTCTGCCTAAGCTAAACTGCCTCACTTTCCTAGCCTGGTTTTACCTGGTCCTGGTCTGTTCACATATTTGTTTGTCTGGATTGTAACTCTGAGCTGGTACTATCAAAATCCATTAAACTGAGTCTTGTTTGCCATGTGTGATTGTCCTGCTCCTAAATTCTGTATCCACCGTAACACTAAGGAATGAAAACAGAGCCAAGAGGAGGTGCAGAAGTTCACTTTCCTCTCAGACCATGTGAAATACAATATACTGCCTAGCCCAGCTTCAAAGATGAGAATGCAGTATTTAGGTAGCATCATTGAGCAACAATTCCATCCTTTCAGCATGTTGTGATTTACGTGGTCTGATTAGAAACGAGAGTTCTGCACCTCGTCTTGGCTCTGTTTTCAGGCTTTAGAAAATTTTGTCCATGACAGGAGACTTTAGCCAATCACAGGCCTTTTCATTCTGATCAGGTGAGATAGCAAAAACCTTTACAATGAGAATAGGGTGTGATGGCACAATGGGTTAAACACTTTCACTCAGGAGGGCAGATTTCAGAAGCTGCAAATAAATACCACATGTCTCTCAGTGCGTGTTTGAAGTGTGTGCTCATCCAGTGGGAGGGACTAAGAAAAGAGAAAGGGGTTTTATTTGCCTTTTGCAGATTTCTGCCAACTGCAGCTTCAAGGAGAGCCGGCAAAACAATTTCCCTACAAAGTGTGTTTAGCTGCTGTTCTTTCATGTCATCTTCACAATCACAAGAATGAGAACATGGTTATGAGCATTAAACAAATCTCTAAACTGGTTGGAAAAACAACAGGAGTTTAAGAAACTGTGTATTGTAACTTTCATCTCTGTTTACAGGCACGTTGCTTTGACTTTTTGCTCTTTGTATTTTTGGACACACAGCTCTTTCCGTGTTCTTACTGTCAGTTTTCCCTTCACATTAGGTGGGTTAGATTATCTGGCAAAGAAACTATCATCTGGATGGTAATGTGATTTTTCCCATCAGACTCTCTTCCAACATCTGATCCAGGGGTGGACAACCCTGGTCCTCAAGGGCCACATTCCTGCATGTTTTAGACGTTTCCCTCTTCCAACACACCTGAGGACCAGGGTTGGACACCCCCGATAATCTATCGGTAAGCACAGTGTTATTATGCATACTAGAAATGATGAAAATACAACAAGAAGACTTACAATAATCCAGAAAAATAAATCAAACAAAAACGTAATTCTGCTTTAAGTTTCTCTTTCAGCATATAGAAGGTCAGATCTGTATGGAGGATGTGGAGTTGGAGGATGGTAGGACCGACGATCTTTACACTTCCAGTGATTAATAAGTGATTTCAGCATGAATAAGGGCCCCGTGTGGTTTGTCCTTGATCCCAGGCTCACCACATTATTACTGGCTTGTTAAGATGATGTACCAGGCGATACAGTGGTATTGACCTGTAATGATTAGACATGCTCTAGTATCATGCATGGACATGTTGCATTTTTATTCATTACCAACTTATTGTATAATTGATCAATACTACGGAAGCTGACTATGAGATGACCTTAACCGAAATTGATTTTCATGTGTATGTTAATTAGATTCTGCATGGTCTCTCATTATTAAATATAAGGGATATATCAAAGGCTTGAAAGTGGATAATTTTCAAGAAAGTGAACACTGACATAAAATATGAATTATTGGCAGCTGCAGCACAAGAATATATAAATATAACCTTCAAAGGCTGTACAAGTCCAGCTGTAATTCCCTGAGCTCTTTGGCAAACTGAGCTCTGAGATTGCTGCAGTCCACAGAGATCTGTCCTGTGTACAGTGTACAGTATGTCAAAATAGCTGCTCACTCAATCAAACGCATCCCAGGTCATCTCAGAGTCTTTCTCTCACAGCCTCTTAGCCCCATCTGTTGGCTGCCATCCTTCCAGGTTGGCTGACAGGTGAAGAGAGAGAGCCAGAGGAGTACTCTCTATGATAGATCAAGCTCACTGAAATTTGTCTTGACAGGCAAAATACTGTCATTCTCAAAGGAATCCAAGTCTGGTCCTAATTTTAGATGTAGGAATATCAACACCTTATAACAAGTATTGGTGTTCTGGTGAGTCAGTCTTCATTACAAACTAGACCTTGCTGTGCGTCCAAACCTTGAACGAACTCACAAAACAAAAATTAGATCTGGCATCATTGGATTAGGAGCATTTAAAACTTTCTTTTCAATATGTCAAGTTGAAAAATGGTGCCCAAGGCATCTACAATATTAGCATATACTGTATATGGCACATTCATATAAACACTTCTTGGTGCAGAAGCCATCTGTAGCTACATTGTGTTGGAGCAGAAAATGGTTTGAAAGTCTTCATTACAATGACTTTATCAAGGAATTCACAATAATTCATCCTGTAGTATTTAATTCTGGACATTCACACAGTGCAACAGATCCATAATCTTGAAATGTACAAATCACTACATGTGTCATATAGCAGGAGAAGAATCATTGAGGTTCCACTGCTTTGTTGGATGACCCTGTGTGTTTTTGACAAGGCTGTAACTACTGGCGAACCTTTTGCATTGTCAGTCTATCTTCATTGTAATGAATGAGAGAACTGCGTTTTGTGGCAAAAGGCTAAAGTTGGTCTTAATGCAGCCTTAGGGTGGCACTTCTATGTCTGCCCTAAGTACTAAAGTCAGGGAGCTACAGGCTATTCTGTGCAGTAAACACCACAACAGATTATGTCAGAGGATCTAACATGATTGGATGCAGTGTTACAGCTCTGCACGATAGATACTGAGACGTATTGCTGGGCATTTTTTCACTGGGTGTGTGGTGAATCCCCCTGCCCAAAGGTGCTCAGCATACCTGCAAGTGAGCACCGACATACAACTGCCCTAAGGTTTGAGGCTTACACTTAAACTGGCCAAATCAAAGATGTTCTGGCAGTGTGTCAGCTCACATTTACGTCTGTCATCATGCATATGTTATTCTAGCCTACCACACCAGATGTCCAGGCTTGATTCCTGGTCGATGAGCAGCTTTATCTGAGTCATACAGTATAACAGTAGAAACTGCATAGATATGACAGCACTGAGCTATCAGTGAAACACCACAATCTAGTCTGCTCAGTAAACCACAAAATACTTCAACAAGCAATCAAACAAGCTTTGCCAGAACTTTGTAAATGGTCACAATTTTACTGTTCTGCATGGCTTACAAGCATATTTTTTGTCAGAAAAGAGATTTAAACCCCACACCGTCAGAGAAAACGGTGACCTTTTTTTAAAAAATAATTAAACTGTGTCCAAATTTGTGAAGGATTCATGCTGTTCAGAAGTCAAGGTCTTCCAGGCCTTCTGGTCTCTGTCAAAAAATTAGCTTTGCAACAATTTAGTATCAGAAAAATTCAGGATTAGAAAGATGATGTCAACTGGCCAAAAATTTTCAGAGTAAAATATTATTGGCTCTGCTTATAGGCCAAGGATTTTCAGTAGAATATTTCATCAGCTCCCCTACCTCTGTATGTTTAGGAGAGCCCCAGACTCTGGATAGAATGGCTTGAATCCTTTGAAAGTAGTCAGATCTTTTATTTAGGTGTCCCAATACACCGGCGAAAAATATGCCACAAGAACTACAGTTTGCATTCTAAATTACACTTAGGTAACATGAAATGTACACGTGCTATGACCAACAAGTTAGCTCAATTAAACTTGAGTATCACAAGTAGTTTGTGCAGCAGAAAAATTGCCCCTGTGTTGGGAACTGGAAATCAGAAGGGTCAGTGCATTATTTTTTTGTAAGGTGCTTATTTGTAAAATCTTTATCTGAAAAATAACTATAGAATGTATAACTATATACATTCCCTTGTGGATGAATAAAATCTGTCTAAGTCTAAGTCTATATTATAAATGCTGACAAGTAAAATTCTCTTATGCTTTCCTTGTTCCGATCTGAGCTATATAATTTTTACTACCTGCTGATAGTGAGTCCCAGTTCACTACCATATCCCAGATAATACACATTTCAAGTGCATTAAAGTTGTTAAAATCAATCCAATGCACTGTGTATGCTTGATAAGGGAAAAATTCTACTTTGCGTTAAGAAAAAAGTTGTATTTCTCCATCCTTGAGATCTTTGAGACTAGAATGGGCCATGCCTAGTTATTACGTTCCACCTTTTTCATATACAGTAGGGACACTGCTGGACACTCTAATCACATTGTCCATGCTAGCCACAAAACATAACAAAAACTTTAAAGACTGCAATTTTCAGAATTTTATATTTTGTATACACCACTTTATAATCCTTTTATGAAAACCACACAAATCCAATTATAATTTCTTTTAGCTTGTGTGGGAGTCAAACTGTAAATCAGACCTTCTCTCCAGTACAGGTCTTTTATTTTCCTGAAGCTTTTATAAAGTGTAGGACACTTTATTATTTAGTCCACTATGAGTTGAACTGTTTTTAGTCCTAGGCTACCACTGAGTACAATTCATAGTTAGATTTGAAGACACTTGATAAATACTGTCTGAGAACTACTGAAATTTACCTGTATTTGCTCATCTTCAAATAAAACTCTTCCTCTTACTCGCTTTTTTTTTATCCATGGTAGAATATGCAGATGTGAGTGTCCCATAACTGGACTCTAAGGCTGTAGCTGTTCATTCTACTGATTAGGCTGATAAAAATTTAGCACTGCATCAGTTGAACACACCGTAAAGATTTTATTTGACACTTGCAAGGTCATTTTATAAACATGTATATCAGCAGTTACAGCCGCCAACACACCTTTTCAATTACAACTTGCCATTTAACAACACTGCAACAAGACTGTCGTAAAGTGTCAAACATAATTGTTAAGCATGAATTAGAAAGTTGTCCCACTGTTGTAAAACTGCGTATGTTCTCCTTCCGCAGAATGCAAAAGCAGCAATGCAGCAGTTCTTAAATGATGCACTCACCTGAAACTGTAAGGCCATTTTAAATATGACAAAATTATTATTGCAAAAAGTTTTTTTGAGATTGCTTTAGGCCTTATAAATTAACTGAAACATGTCAGGCTGTTCGTCTTAGTGTGGTTTGCTGTAATCTGCACTAATCTTTGTGATTCTTCTGAACAGAGTGAGTGGAGTGCATGGTGGAGAAGGGGTAGGCTGAGTAAATACATTTTTCCTAGTTCAGCCTATGGCAAGACCTCAGGCTAACGTGCAGTGGCAAACCGGCTTCCATCACTCCCTCTCTGCTTCCCACAGGTTACCGTGAGTGTTTCATATTTCATACTTTATAAGGCAAACTTTTTGTACTTTATACCTTGAGAAAAAAAACATTACAAGTATGTGTAATTTGAGGGTTGTAGAAGTGTTGTGCAAAATAAAGGCCAACAAGAAAAGTCTTGGAATTCCTTTTTAGGAGAAAGAAGCTGTAAACGACTAAAGAAAGACTTCAGCCTCTCTAACAGGGCACACAGGGAGAGCAGTTAGCCAGCTGAATCAATATTAAAGCTTTACGCCTCAGGACCAGAGGGAGGAGAGAAGTGCAGAGGGAGCTGCAGAAAGAAGGATGAGGAGCAGGAGGATGAGGAGCAGGAGGATGAGGAGCAGGAGGATGAGGAGCAGGAGGAGGTGCTGGTGATTCATCAGGAGCAGATCCCTTTCCTGGCTTGGATGACTTTTAAAGACTTCCCTGTGCTCTGCTGCTTGGGAAGGACAGCAGCTGTCTGCACCATAACCTCCTATCAGGAACTGAGTGTGTGTTGTGTGTTGTGTGTTGTGTGAGTGTATGTGCGTGTGTGTGAATCCACCTCACAGTTGTCTCCACTCTGATGAAATCTGCTCGCTTCAGCATTTGTTACCGAAGCAGAAAAGTTCTTTAGAGCACCTGAAAATGGGTATTTAAAGTGGGGTTACCTTTAACTTTCCCACAAGGTTTTATAATTACCTAGTGCCAATGAAACGTAGCTGTTAAGTTTCTTTCAGTAAAAATCCATTAGCTCTACCTTAACAATTCACTTCCTAGCACTTGCTTTCTGTCTATAATTTATTGGATGTTGTTTCTCATCAGCAGTTTCTTGGATAATGAACTGGTGCTCTGACTGGCTAAAATCCGGAAGATCACTGTCCTTTCCTTACGAAGCTCTAGTGCTGGGATGTTTAAGCATTACTTCCTGCTGACACAGGGTGTGACCTCTAAAATGAATGCTGATTTGAGTAGTGGGTGTTGCAGGATGCTCTAACATGATATGCAGGGATCAAAACAATCATTATTGTCCCATAATATGAAACTGACAGCTGGCAACCTAAGTTGTTTTAACTTACTTTCATCATCATGATTGCAAAATGAATCAATTGTGTTGAAAGAGGGAAACATCTAAAACATGCTGGATTGCGGCTCTTGAAGACCAGGGTTGTCTACCCTGGTCTAAGTCATCTAGCAGTGAGGCTGCAGGTTGCAACCAACTACATTCCACATCTGTCTCCACAGCCCTGTTGCCCAAAAAATTACATTTCTGTACACATAAGCTGCATTCTTCATTGCATTTTGAAACAAGCATATTTGTTCCAGTTTGGAAGCAGACAGCAGAGGAGCACATGGCTCTATTCACACTACAATAAGTAAGGATCAGTCTGCAGCGCCAACAGTCGCATTTCCCCCATATCATATCAAACACAAAAAACACAAATATACAGTAGCAGCTGGTTACAGATTGGGCTGTAGCACCATGTTAGTGTGATTATTACTGAGGAGTGTTGAGCACAGTGGGCAGACATAGCACAGGATTTCTGGAAAAATTAGGGTTTCCTACTGTGTTCCATCAATGGAAAGCATGTTCAAATCAAAGCATCTCCAAAGTCCAGCAGTGATGACTTCAAGTGTAACTCTTTAAATGATGGATTATAAAGGTTTGGATGATGGAGAATCTCTGTGTACAGTTTTACACTGCAAGTGTACACATGTGTACTGCAAGTGTGTGTGCACACTTGCAGTACAGAGAGTCCACAGTAGGTTTTGGGGTGCGCACGGATGACTGCAGCGGGGTGGATCCTCATAAATCTGGATGAATGACATAAGTGTAGGTAACAAAACCAAAATATTTTTAGGTATGGTTGATTATAGATCAATGAAAACATACTTATGAATATTATATTCCATTTTTGCAAATAAATCCCATTACATTTTGCACATCGGTCCTTTAATATTTAAGTATTTGATCTCTGCAGTATCTACTGAAGTGTTTCACTAGATGGGGGTAATTAGAGGTCAATTAGGATTCATTTTAATTTCACAGACACTCGCACACCAATGGAGGTAGAGCTGGCATACAAGCTAGCCTGCCATTGAGAGCAACTTGGGGTTCAGTGTCTTGCCCAAGAACACTTCAGCATGTGGAGGGACCAATCAAACCACCTACCGACAGAACGCATCACAAGGTCAGAAATCTCTGTATTTAAGCAGTCATTGTGCCTTCTGATCTCTGGGAGGAACCTTGTATCATCTGAGCAGAGACGTCTGGCAGTTCCAAGGGCAAGGCTAAAAAGCATTACTTCTAAAATGTTTGTTTTTTGTTTCGTTTTCTTCTTTTTTAAGAAACCAAAAAGCTACAATTACCACTGCTTTCCAGCAGACATCCTAACAGCTTTAGACAGTTACTTCCAGTTTTTTGTAGCCATGTCTGCTATTCATACAAATATCTAAGCTGTGAACAACCTCAAGTTTGTGAACTTTAATTAATGGAAGAAGAGCAGAGTTGACTTTGTTTACCTCTTTCTACCTCTAATTTTCACATCTTCCTCCCTTTCCTTGCTTCCTCCATCAAGCAAAGCCAAATGGAACGCACCCCCAGTAGCTGTTTAACATGCCCTCGTGTACTTGCCATGGGCACCCCTCCTCGGGGATCTCTGCTGCCATCTTAAGTGCTGTTCCATTAGTCTGAAAACTCCAGTGAATTTTTCTGAGATCAAGCCTTCAAGGGCAGAGGGAGAAGGCTTTGTGATTTCCTCTGCACAGTGTATCATGGGAAATCAAGTGATAACTGGACGGACACAAGTAAACAAACAATGTTTCAAGGTTTCAGACTTAATTACTTCATCTGAAAGATTGTACTCTTCATTTTTCGCAGTCAGTTTCATCATTATCACTTCAGTCCATGCCTACACGCGTTTTCCAATTCAGATGCAGTATGCAGTGACAGAAAAAAAAACTAATATAAAACATACATCCTCTACACCCTCCTCTGTAACATCACACTACTTCCTGCATGTCACTGAATGCTGCGATTAGATAAAAAATAGACATTTCTCCTGGAAAATATTGTGAAGTATTCTAAGAGGGGAAAGCACCAGTGGAATTAATAAGAAATGATGGCTGTATTATACTTAGTAGAGCCACTTCTTAGTAATATGGATGCTGACTCGCTTATATGGCTTACTGGTACACTTAAATGGAGCAGAGCCATTGTGAATGTCCTTAGTTACACCTGTGCTTTTCCTCCCTATGACCAGTCAATATGTCTGCCAAGTTGCATCACTAATGTAAGTACTTATTAATGAGAAATAGAAGGTTGTGGTAGTTCTAACATTACACATTCTCTGATTTTGCAATGTTCTTCTTAATATCGGTACAGCTCAGCTTTGCTCAAGTGACAATACCTCAGTATAACTGCCTATGTTGATATTTGACAAAATATTCTCTCAAAGCCCCACTTAAACATTAAACATCTTCTTTATAGATTTTAACCATTTCAGGTGATACACCTGTTATCGTCAAGTGTATTTTTGTAACAGGGATCCCTTTGGGACCCTGGGGAGTCGGGGAGGAGTTAGGTGCACCTGGAGCTAGCACTCCTCCCTCCCATTTCAATTAGATGACAGAGCAAGTGTGGTATTGTAGCTGTGATTCCTTTAAGGTACAGGGGAGGGGGAAAGATTATTGAGAGGTGCAGGTAGGAAGCACTCCCTCCCTCTCTCCTGCTACCTCTCTACCAAACACTCTGGTTGCAGCACATTTGGAGACCAAGCGTTTGTTCACAGTACGCAACATGCAATTTCAAATACAATACCTGAACCCTGTATGTGTGTGTAAAAAAAGCGCAGCACTAATAGTAATTGCCTTTATTCTCATAAAGACCAGAACACAAAGGTTAAAGGGACAGTTGGTTACCCTGTCAGCATGCTGTAATTGTGGTACGCCAGCTTGGATTGAAAAATACACAGCCAACCAATTGATGTCCCCTATATTTTTTATAGCCTTCAGTCATCTGCTGGTAAATGCAAGATGATGTAGACCTTGAATGGAGATTGATTGTAAGTTATGCACTTTGAGTGTTATCAAAAATCTGTTCTTGAACGTGATTGTTGTAATCACTGTGATATTTAATGTATTATTATGCCCGAGCGGTCAGTATGTAACACTGAACGTTGATTCTTTCTTTCTTTCTTTCTTTGTTTCTTTCTTTCTCTGGCGGTTTCTTTTTCTTACGCCACTTTGAACCTCAATTTGACCCCCTAAACATGCTCAAAAACTCCCCAAATTTTGCACACACTTCAGGACTGGTGAAAAATTTGATATTTTGGGGGAATTATACATATGAATGGCAAAATGACTCAATAGCGCCACCTAGAAAATTGGGCTTTAGTGGAGTTAATATGGCTAGTTTCACATAAAGCTATGAAATTTGGTACACAGGTACAGTAGCCCGAGACAAAAATATTCCTGCTTTTCATCGTGAGCAGGCATCGGAATTTAACGAACTCCTCGCAGGACTTTTGTCCCATCTTCACCAAACTCACTGTGTGGCATCTAGACCCCTCCAGGATGAAAGGTTATTAAAATCTCGTGGCTGCGTCACACAGTGTGGGCGTGACAGGGCGGCCATTTTGAGCAAATTCGCCATGTGGAAGAAAATGGGTTTTAGAGGTAAAGAGATCCGTGTAATATCACCAAATCCACACAAATCCTCACAGATTTTCAAAAACTAACGTTTGATATACAATTCAGGAATGGCCGTTTCATTTCAAATCCAACTCCTTGCTGCCATTGACATATTTTTACGTCAAATATGTTTTTCAACGGGAGGCGGTCGGGGACATTCTGGCAGAGCTCTCCTATAAATTTCAGACTTGTACTGTGGTGCACTGGAGCCCTGTAGGTGGCATCAGTGCAACGATCTGGATAAGAGATGAGTCGCAATGGGCATATAGCCGAGAAGAGGTGGAGAGTTGACGAGGGAGAAAATGGCGCAACGAGAGAAGACAGGTTCAAGCAGCTCACACTCAAGCAGAGCATGTGCTGCAATCGTGAGAGAAGACGATCATAAACCCGGGCCAAGCGGTGATACTCGGCGCGTTTCATGATGCCGCATTTCTCAACAGCCCAGCTCAGACGAATCTGGGTTGGATGAATTCAGAACCTGATCCAGATTCTTCAGATGAGTGGCTGCCATCTGGGTCAACCGGGAACAGCAGAGCCTCGTTCCCAGATTATCCAGAAAGACATGAAGGAGGTAAGAACTAACCTGCTTTATAAATAAAGATCGATTTGAACTTACTAGCTAGCTAACTTATATTGCTATTATTTTGAGAGTGGTTTGAGAGACAATCCGTTCCGACATCAACGTGATCCATACCTCAAAGGGCACACTGTCTATACATCATGTACTGTAAAATCTGCTGTAATGTGAATTCACATTTACAGATTGTGCATCCAGCAGAGATCCCACTTCTGTTGGCAGTGCTAAGAAGCAAGGTAAAAAAAAATGCATCTTTCTCCACATCATACTGCAGCAAACACGTGTATTTTTATGGTAATTGTATGCATTTCTATTATTTACACGTCATGCATCCAGCAGAGGTCGTGGGCAAGACCCCAACCCCACCAGATCCACATACATACATACCTGGAAATAAGTTCATAAATTTTTCTCAGATGTAAAAATTGTCATTGTAAATTGTTATATATTTGTGAAATAATAATAATTTTGCCATCCAAAGCCCTTTCTCATTGTTGTTTTTATTGTTTGATAGAAGGAACCAATGTTCAGATGTTTGAGGTGTCACTAAAACTAAAAACATGAGCCTCAAAGTCTCTGTTCTGCTTGACACGTTTCTTTTCACAAAAAAACCTGTTTTCTCAGCTTTTTGGTCAGAAACTGGCATTTTGAGTGAAACTTATCTCTATTCAACTGCTGATTACAGAAGAATGAAACAAGCTGGAAACATTTTTTTTACTGGTGAAATTAAAGAGTCTATTCTTTCAGAATCTGGTTTCAGATTTTACATGGTCATAGTACAAAATATTCTGTTGGTCTTAAAAAATCAGTCAAAATGCGTGAAAATGGCTGGCAGTGAGGGGGGTATGAATTCTGAAAATGGCTGGTAGCCAATTAGTTAATGGTGTGTTTTTCATGAATAGTACAGTAGTCACTTAAGTTGTGAGTTGGAGCAGCTGTGGATCAGATTTACAAGGGCATATCCCCCAACACCATGTTGCCAGTTCATGGTATGTCCCTCCTCAAACCGCTGTCAATAGGTAATCATTTCAAGTCTTGCCATTTAAGAGATGCTATGACTCACAGTCACTGATGACTGATTTATTCTGCATCCAACATATTCACTCAGAAAAAAAGAATGCTGCACAGACATCAAAGTCATCTTCAAGTGTTTAGGAGAAGACTGGTTTCATTGTGGATATGCAACAGCATGACATTAATAAAGTCTAGCAAGTTCTCACATCTCTACGAATATTGGAGCAAATTTTTAAGTGAGCATATTTTTGGACAAAATGACCACAAAAAACAAATCTGAAATGAGTTTAAAATGTTAATTTTAATAGGGTGACAATGTAATACATACATCATACAGTTGTGGTGTAGTTGCACAACTTAAATTCTGGACAAATGCCCTCTGCCAGCTGTCACTGGTTAATATAAGATGCCTGCTGGGATACTTATCTACTTTCAGTTCACAAGAAAAAGTGAACAGTTTTTGGTCATGAGTTCTTGGTCAAACATCAACTTGCCTGTTACTGATGATAAGATAGTGTGGACCAAATCTGTTGCCATTTTTTTCAGCTATACATACATTTTTTAAAATCATAGAATTGTCCTCTGAAGTCCTTTCATTCAGAAGGCACTTCCACACTATTGAACAGAGTGAGTTCTAAACACAGAGCATGTAGAATTCAACATGGACAGGGCACATATCATTAGGGGAGTTCATTTGTAAGGACCACGAGCTCCATACCGAAAATGTTCTACCATGTTATACATAAGCATTTCTTCTCCACACATGCAGGTACCCATCCATATCGGTATTTATTCCTAGTGAATACAAAATGTAGTGGCTGCAAAGTAATACCCAACTGAACAGTTACCTTACTACATGAATAAATAAAGGCAACACATAGCCATTTGGACATTTGCTTGAGCGAACTGAAAGCAGAGAGCACATGGGCCAACAATGAGTAATATGTTACACCAACTTTATATAACTTTTTACCTGAGCAGGAAGAGAGTGGAGCTTGGAATGTTTGCAGAGATTGGGCAAGGCATGCATTTGGTTGGGAAGGAGAGAGACTGAAGTCCAAAGCAATATGAGAAGGATGACCAGGAACAGGTAAGGGATGAAGCAGTGCAGGAGGCAGACAGTGGGACTTCCTCCAGAAACGCACTGTCCAGCCTTGAACACATATCAGGTCCCAGCATCCATTCAGGGTCACCAGAAATGTGGCTTTAGAAGAAAGAGTGTCAGCTCAATACCAGGATTGCAACAGAAGTGAAAAGTGTGTCTCCACAGGAGCACCCAAGAACAAACAGGACTTGTGAAGAGGAGATGTCCATTTTGGAGGTCCATTTCCGGGGTCAGGTTGGATCCATTGATCTCCCCTGAATAGTGACTACATCTACCAGGAAAGGAAAAACAGGTAAGAATAAACTAAGCAAGACAAACCAAACAGGGATACTCACAAGACAGAAACTAAACTAGAGGGGCAGACAGGCTGAGGGAAGTCAGACAGGAGGCAGGTGGAAACAGAAGCAGATAGAGGCTGGTTGGGGAGCATGGTCCAGGGGGTTCTGACGGCAGTCGATGAAGGAATGGCGGACAGGCTGGAGCCAGAGCAGGAATGGCAGAGAAATGGGGTACATTGTCTATGGTCTGCAGGAGATTGACTGAATGAACCAGGGCTTTTATTGAGGGAGGATGATTAGTGGCAGGTGAGCAGCTCCTCATAGCTGTCTCCAATTCAACTAATCAGGCTGCAGGCAGAGAGAGTGTGCGTGAGGGAGAGAGTGAAGAAAGGATGGCTGAGCAAGAGGGAGACAGAGATGGGGGAGAGAAAGAAAGGAAAAGAAGGAGAAGGAAAGAAAGAGGGATACAGGCAGGGGCTGAAGTAGGGATCATGACAGTTTAGGTGGTAAGGACAGGGCTCGCTTCTTCCAGAGGACTAAATCTTGATAGTCACAGATAGAATAGAAATCAGGGTATTCAAGTGTGTCAACGGGGACCTATCCAGGAGCATGAAAAAATGGTTAAAGGAGCTCTGACCAGTGATCTTGCATATATATTAGTCAGTGTGGGACTTGTTCTGCTTTAACCAAAGGAATTTGATGTGAAGAATTTAAGAAATTAAAAATACAAACGTTTGATTTAGTCTTTAACAGAAGCCGAGAGTTTGTCATCAACAATGTTTACTTTGATGGGAGAGACTCAACAAGAATGTCAAACTAGGAAACAAGACTTGAGTCCACCAAAGCTAAGAAGGGCTCTTTGGGAGAGAGAGTTGAGCAGGATATTAGCAGGTGTGTTAGATTTGCATACCAGCACCCAGTATCTGACTTACCAGATGTAGGTTGCTGGTATAAACCTGCCACTGGCTATTCGTCTCAGTCAGCATTCTGTGCCCCTTCCGCTATCTGTGTGTTACAGTTTTCTTTGCCACAAAAACAATAACAACAAGCTCTGGGCTGCAACCTACCTAAAATGAAACCAAAACTTGAAGTGAGTTATTCATTTTAATCACACTGCTCCTCTCCCTGCATGCAAATGTTCCACCACAACTATTCCAGTCACTTTTTTGAGGGAACACCAAAGATACATCCTTCATTTAGCCCCACCCACAGTGACTGTGATTGGTTTAAAGAGATACAGAAAAGACAGAGCATTTTTTACCTATAGCAGAAAGAAAGTGCAGCACAGCAAGTCCATTATGTACTTCAAAATGGGCTGACAAAGTGAGACTCGGTGAGGTACAGAAGGAGGTGGAAGACAGGCAGCTTCATTAGAGTTAAGTTTGTTAGCAATTGTTTCAACAGTTCTGCCAGTCTGAGTTACCTGATTGCCCATAGGCTGTTGAGTCTCCATGAGGACCTGGAGAATTTTTTGATGTTTCACTAAGAGTAGGCTGTGACTGGATGTGACTGTTTGAAGAAGTCTAAGGATGCTGGGCTCAGAGTGGCCAGATCATTCTATTTTAATGCAGTGACAAGTGGGACCAAATGCATGCCGGCAATGGACAGGTAGGAAGGTACGTGATGCTAACGCAGAGTAGAAGATTGGGTAGGAAGTGTGGCTGAGGATGTGAATTGCTGGCAGGTAGATTGCTGTTAAACAAAGTAAGCTGGCTGGTACATGGAGGAGAGTCTGCTGTAAAGGAGACACTTGGTTAGAACAATGAAAGTCACAAAGAAAAAAGCAAACTAGAAATTTAGCATCGAGTAACCACTATGGGTACAGAACAGTCTGCCGATGGTTGGGGAGAAAGCCGGGGTTGATATACTGCAGGAGCTGAAGTGCCAACTGCAACTCATGCAGGAGCAGGAGGGAATCACTATGGATACACATTAATACATACAAGAACACAGAGAGACAAGCCCAGAACCACAGGAGATAAGAGGGAAAGGGAAAAAAATCTAAACAGCCTGAGAAAACACTGGGATCATGGCAATTTGATGCTGCAGTTCACACAATTCAATGCTTTCTTTTTGCACACTGCCACAGATGTTGCCAATTACGGCATTACTAAAAGCTCTACTTGCTTGGATGTCTTTTTTGTTTGACTGGTACAACTCAATTTACTTACTTACTTTCTCAGAGTTAATTTAAACACAAGATACTTGTGCTAAAAAAAGAGGATTCGTACTCAATGAGGACCTAGGATCCCTAATCTGTCTCAATACCTCACAGTGAGCAGTGATTCCTAACACATCTCAGGGGGTCATCAGGTGGAAACCTCCCTTCAACGGTGTTTCGCCTACTTAGTCCCACGACACCTCCAGGAGGCTAGGCGGTGAAGTCTGGCGTCCCAGAGTCACCCCCCCTAGTGCCAGTTCACACTGCTCCTACACAATCCAAACAGCACTGCCACGTTCAACTGACCCAGGCCTGTTTAGGAGATGCTCCAGGTAGTGACCAGTGCCGATGCTACCATTTAGCTTGTGCAATTGCTACATGCTACTGCTAACCACTAATTGCTTAAAATATACAACTAACAAATCACTATTGTTAAGTGCTGCACTGCTACCCTAACACTAGATGCCACACACAACTGCTAAGTGCTAAGTAATTATGACAGAAGACAAGCAAAACAGGAGCACAAACGAAACAAACCTGCACCTTACAACACAAACTCACCTGAGCTGTCCGCATGGTCCCACAGAGAGACTCTAGCAGGCCACTCCCTCACCTTAAATACACTTACTTCCTCTTCCTGGATCTCTGCCTATTGGGAGAGGGAAAATGGGGCGGGGAAAGCAGAGCAGAGGAGAGGTGTCTGTTTAGACTATCCTCTCCTCCTGCCGGGTTAGGCATGTCCTCTGCCTTCCTCTTCTCCCTCACTACCTTTACTTCACCCCCAGACTACTATTATTTCTCCTAATCCATATCCAGAGAGACTCTAGCAGGCCACTCCCTCACCTTAAATACACTTACTTCCTCTTCCTTGATCTCTGCCTATTGGGAGAGGGAAAGAGGGGCAGGGAAAGCAGAGCAGAGGAGAGGTGTCTGTTTAGACTGTATTCTCTCCTCCTGCCGGGTTAGGTATGTCCTCTGCCTCCCCCTTCTCCCTCACTGCCTTTATTTCACCCCCCAACTACTATTGTTTCTCCTAATCCATATCCACTGATTAGATCTTGCAGCCTCATCTGACATCTCCCTCACTGTCTTCCTCAAATTCTGCCCCTGCACTCCCAGCTCCCTCAAAAGTGAGACAGCTGACCCTGCAACAAAACCTCTACACCCCACTTGAACTGGACGAACCCTGGCCTTCCATCCTCTCTGCTCAGATTCTGTCTTCAAATCAGCATATCTAGTCCTCTTCCTCTCATAGGCTGCTTCCACTGAATTTTCCCAGGGAACTGTCAGCTCAATGAAATACACAGTCTTTTCACTCACTGACCACAAAACTATGTCTGGCCTTAGATTTGTACAAACTATTTCCTGGGGAACAACTAGCTTTCCTCCCAAGTCTACCTGCATTTCCCAATCACTAGCTCCTACCAGGCTGCCACACCCCTGCCTCCTCCCTGACTTAATTCCTCTATTCTTCTCCCCCTCTCGAACAAATTGCACAACTAGCCTCTCCTTTCTGGAACCTCCAGCATTCACCTGCTTTCTTCTCTCTTCAATGCCTGCAGCTAAGCTTCTCAGCACCTGATTATGCCGCCATGTATACCGGCCTTGTGATAAGCTAATTCTACAACCACACAAAATATGCTTTAAACTTGCCGTATCTAAACACAGCGGACACGATTGGTCGCCCTTCACCCAGAGTCTTAGGTTCTGGGGGGTTGGCAAGACATCGTATGTCGCCCCTATCAGAAATTTAATCCGACTTTCCTCCATACACCACAGGTCCCTCCAACTGAGCTTCCTCTTCTCTACACCTTCCCAGTTCAACCACTGTCCCTGTTTGGCCTGACCAACTGCCTTTGCTCCCCTTAACAATTCCTCTTGCCTGCGAACTTGTTCCACTACCAGCTTTCTTTTCTCCTTTGGACCTGCTTTGTCCCACGATGGTTTGCCTGGGCCAAGCCCCAAGCCTCCCCGGCCAAATTGAACATTTCCTACTATTTCTGCCTGCCTAAGAGCTGCCTCTGCCTCCTGCACTGCTGCTTTGGGGTTCCATTTCCTCCCCCTGGTAGGATTCGGAACCACCTTGCTAACTAACATGTCCCTACTCCCAGATAACAAAAGTTCTGTCCTAACCTTAGTGCATTTATACTCCTCTGTTAAACTAGATACTGGCAGCTGAAGTGTTCCTTTCCCATATAAAGCTACACTGCTTAAACACCGAGGAGCACCCAACCATTTCCTAATGTAGGAGCTAACTAACCTTTCCATTCTCTCTGCCACGGACAGTGGGACTTCATAAACTGATAATGGCCACATTAATCTGGGATACAAGCCAAACTGCAAACACCACAATCTCAACTTTCCTGGGAGCCCTGATTTATCTATTCTAACCAGCCCTTCTGCAACATCCTTTCTAAATTGCGCAACCTGTTCAACATCATTCAAATCCGCATTATACCACCTTCTTAAACTCTTAACTAACTTCTCCCTGATAGCTGGGATTTCCTCACCATCTATAGAAAACTTCCTATCACTTACTTTTCCTCTGTATATTGAAATGCTCCTTGACTTACTAGGCTTAATCTTCATACTAGCCCATTTCAGATTCTGATTAACTCTGTCTAACAACCTCTTTGTACATGGCACTGTTGTAGTTAGCAGTGTCATGTCGTCCATATAAGCCCTAACCGGTGGAAGACGCATCCCGTTCTGTCATCTTTCCTCACCCACAACCCACTTGGAAGCCCTGATAATTACCTCCATGGCCATAGTAAAAGCTAATGGAGAAACTGTACATCCTGCCATAATACCAACTTGCAATCTTTGCCAGCCTGTTGTGGAATCTGCTACACTTGCACATAATCTAATATCCTTGAAATAGGCTTTCACCAAGTTAATAACTATCTCTGGCACTTTAAAGTAGTGAAAGGAACTCCAAATAAGACTATGTTGCACCGACCCGAACGCATTAGCCAGATCTAAAAATACAACATTCAAGTCTCTCCTCTCCCTCTTAGCTGTCTGAATCTGATGCCAAATCATGCTAGTATGCTCTAAGCATCCAGCAAATCCAGGTATCCCTGCCTTCTGCACTGTAGAATCTATCAGACCATTCCTCTCTAAGTAGCTAGCCAACCTCTGTGCAACAATGCTAAAGAAAATCTTTCCCTCAACATTGAGGAGAGAAATCATCCAAAACTGACTAAGGTCCGAGGACTCCTTCTCCTTAGGGATAAAGACACGTCCTGCCCTATGCTCTAGGGATACTTTGTTTCTCCCAAACTATTCTCATATGTCGCCACAATATCTTTAAGATGCCAGGTGCATTCTTATAGACCCGGTAGGGGACTCCATTAGGCCCTGGGGCCGACGAAGCCTTTGCACGCCTGACCACCTCCACAACTTCTCTCCATCTAGGTGGGCTAACATCCATCTCCTACCCCACGTCCCCCAGTGGTGGCATGTCAGGTGGAAGACCTATGTTCCTATTCTCCTCTGAATCTGCGTATGTCAACCTCAAATACTCCTCAATCTCTGACTTTACTGCCTTAAGTTGCCCTCCTTTTTCTTGATTAAACAAGCCATTTACAAAATTAAAGGGGTTCCTAAAAAATGCTGACCTTGCACGCTCTTTCTTATTTCTCTTCTCCCTAAGATGTTCTGCCCTTCTGAGCACTACTAACCTGCTTCTCAGCTCCTCCTGCAACACATTAATTCCCTCCCTTTCCTCTTCTGCCGCCTTCCTCCATAACTTCCTTAACTGCCACCTTTCCTTAACTAACTTCTCTATTTCTCTTTGCCGCCTAGACCTGCCTACCTGCACCCTCACTCCCCTCTTTTTAACAAACACCCCAAATCTCTCTAGACCATAAGAGTAAATCACATCTCCCATTTTGTCTAATCTCTCCACCACATCTCCTCTAAGCCTGCTTAATATAACTGATAAATCTTTATTAACTGCCTCCCACTCTTTACTATCACTGGCCCTCGGCCACTTAACTTTAGCTCTCTGCTCCATGCTTCTCTCCTTGGCTGGCCTGTGGACCTCATCACCAAATTCATCCCTTCTCCATACTTCCTCCTCCCCAGGGACCGTGTTATTGATATCCTGCGAACTGTGCTTTTCTACCTGTCGCTGGACTTCATCCGACTGACTCGACTGACTTCTCAAGAAATGCTGGTGGATGCAGCCACCTCGCCCTTCCAACGCTAAACACTTCTTCTTTCCCTGATGAATTCTAAGGCCTTGGATTGATGTTATTTTCTGCCAGCCACAAGGACAGGCTTGAAGCTTCCTATCCACTGCACAACTTTTGCTCTCCTTTGCTGCCTTCATTGTCTCCTGAGTACTACTACCTCTGGCCCTAAAAGATGGGTCCGTGCCCCCATCCCTCACTGAGTCACGTATCCAAGGCATAGTCATATCCGTTCCACTGTCCGTTACCGTGTAGTCCACCTGTAAGTCATGTTCCACCCCTGCTCTCGCTGACTCTTGGGGTATTTTCCTTATATTGGCTGTAGCTAAGGCTGGTTGTAGCAAGGCTAAGTCCTGCCACTGCTGCCATGGGTTGCTAGCCCATACCAGCACCTGTGGGGTCTTTTTCCTCCTGTCAGCTGTCTTTCCATGCAGTCACATGGTCTTTCCCTTGTTGTCAGCTGCCCTATTCACAGCAGTCACTAGCCAAGCTAGTTATGAGTTAATTTAAACACAAGATACTTGTGCTAAAAAAAAAGAGGATTCGTACTCAATGAGGACCGAGGATCCCTAATCTTTCTCAATACCTCACAGTGAGCAGTGATTCCTAACACATCTCAGGGGGTCATCAGGTGGAAACCTCCCTTCAACGGTGTTTCGCCTACTTAGTCCCACGACACCTCCAGGAGGCTAGGCGGTGAACTCTGGCGTCCCTAGGAAACTAGGTTATAGATTCTAAGAGTTTACACCAAAACTAAGCACAGCTGGCCGAGTCCTACTCTTAGCTATTCCTTAGTATCCAGCTTCACCTCCTTATTCCATTAGTCTTGTTGCATCACTGCCATTTTTCTACATAAGTTTGAAAGCGCTTATGTTAACTTAGTATAGAAACTACAAGTAGGAGGAAACAGGTAACCTGACTATGCCCACAAGTGCTTCATTACCAAACTGTATCTTTTGCTTAATCTGTTGTTACATGCTGTAACTGTTTATTTCCAGGTGCAGTGTCTTCCTTAATCAGCCAGCAGATACTCCTGACAGATTCCTTTAGTCTGCAGTTTGTTAAGCTCTTTCAGTCCAGACATTACTCTTAAACAAGTAAAAAAAAAAGAAAAAGGGAAGAACACATGTTCCATGATAACAAACAGAATTGTTCGCAAAAAATTAGCAACTTTCGGGTTTTGTAATATTTAGGGTTTAGGACTTTGTAAGGGAAAGCATACTTTGTGACAAATTTGTGCAATTAATTTAAAATGTGTGTAAACTGTGAGGACGTCTCCTCTAATGTTGGTCACTTATCAAAGTCTAGCAGCTCTGTGACCTCTGATTTTTAGACACTCTATTACCCCTTTTCCACCGAGCTGGTTCCAGTGCTAGTTCAGAGCCAGAGCCTGACTTAGCACCAGTTCTTTGTGTTTCCACCAACTAAGCACCGACTCCAGGTTCTAAAAACTGGTGCTTAGCAAGCACCAACTCTTTGCTGGGACAGAGCGAAGCACCGAGTACGTCAAGGGCTGGGGGCGGGGTTATTGTGACCAATGATCAACAGTGGAAAGGAACACACAAGCAGTAATTTGTTTCATTTTCTCCAGAACGTCCCTGGTCCGATCGCAGATGTATTGGAATGACTCCCAGAACACAGTTTTGCACACACTGTTGATGCTGAAATCCGGTACAGTTGTGTCCCACCAGAGGCGCAATTGCAGATGTACCCAGACAACAGGCGACCTCCGCCTCCACATTTTTTGATTTACCCTAGTTATTTGGGATTAGTAGGACATAATGAATATTTAAAAAAAAAAAGCTTTGTCTTTGAATAATAAATAGTCATAAGTAGTAGTAGTAATATGAATACCAAGAAGTAATCGTAGATCGTGGCCATGTGTGTGTGTTTCCATACATCCCTGCGGTTTTCATTTCTAGCATCCTCATCCATCCACACCAACCATCAAACAAAATACACATCAAGCTGAGATGCTTCTCTCCTCTAACAGGGAGGTTTATAAAACATTTGGAACACTCTGGAAAGCTCTGTTTTTAAAGGGATAATCTGACAATTTAGTACTGTGATCCCCTAAAGGTAACAGAACCCCGCCGGGTTTGGCACACAACTCCTGGAGAGTCACGGTCTAGCGAGGACAATAGGCAGAGTTTCTAAAACTTCCAGGGTTAAAGTTACTGTGCTGGGAAGCCAAAATACGATGTCCCCAAATGTGGGCGCAGGGTCTCAGTAGGATAAAGATAAACACAGATATTATCATCAACTTATTGCGTTTGTTTAACTGTTAAGTAATGGATACAAGCATATTCATTTTACGGTGACACAATGGTGTGGCTCCAACTTGGCTCCTTGTCAATGGAAAAGCAAACAGGTCCTTAGGAGGAACAAGATTTGAAGTGAGCACCAGAACTAGCACCAGCACCAAACTAGCACCTGGTTCTTCTTGGTGGCAAAGTGGTATATCTTTATATCCTTAAGTGCACCTCCTAGATCTCACATTAAGCTCATTCTGACTTGTCTGTTCACATCCAAAACTATAAAACAAGTGCAGAAATGGCACAAAGCCAGTTACCCCGCAGGGGCCAGGTCCCATTTCTTCTACTCTGTTTGTCTCATGATCCATTGAATGTAACATGTCCTTATTAATTAAACAACCAATGTTAAGACACATGTTTTATGTAAAAAATGTAAAATGATAATTAGAATTTCAACCAACTTTCCAAAGAAAATGCCATTTTTAAAGCACATCACTGTAAACTGCGTTTCACAGAATTCTTGTGCAACAGACATATTTCAAATTTATGTCAAGCACCAATCTCAATGTGACAGATGGGACC
The DNA here is from genome assembly GCA_024666655.1 of Dascyllus trimaculatus. Classification (NCBI taxonomy): domain Eukaryota; kingdom Metazoa; phylum Chordata; class Actinopteri; family Pomacentridae; genus Dascyllus; species Dascyllus trimaculatus. The sequence continues at coordinate 26,306,308 of CM045466.1, read as the reverse complement.
ACACACACATATATTTAGCCATTGCCACATGCATTTTATACAGCCTTGTGTGCTTCCAGTGTTAATGTAGCAGAATGCATTGTGGGTACATGCCCTCCACCCATGTCATTTCCACACCAAGCAAATTATTCTAATACGGGGGCGTGAAATTATCCCTTTAGGGAGAAACTGCTTGTACTCAATCAACCTTGCTAAGACAGCAGAGAGGCTGGCTGACCCTCTGTGTGTGTGTGTGTGTGTGTGTGTGTGTGTGTGTGTGTGTGTGTGTGTGTGTGTGTGTGGGTGTGTGTGGGTGTGCGTGTGTGTGTGTGTGTGTGTGTGTATGTGTGTGTGTGTGTAGGTGTGTGTGTGTGTGTGTGTGTGTGCGCATGTGTGTGTGTGTGTGTGTGTGTGTGTGTGTTTTCATACATCCCTGCGGTTTTCATTTCTAGCCTCCTCATCCATCCACACCAACCATCAAACAAAATACACATCAAGCTGAGATGCTTCTCTCCTCTAACAGGGAGGTTTATAAAACATTTGGAACACTCTGGAAAGCTTCTGTTTTTAAAGGGATAATCTGACAATTTAGTACTGTGATCCCCTAATGGTAACAGGCTAACAGCAGATACAGCGGGGAAAATAAGTATCGAACACGTCAACATTTCTCTCAAAAAACATATTTCTAATCGAGCTATTGACATGAAATTTTCACCAGATGTCGGCATCAACCCAAGTAATGCACACATACAAAGAAATCCAAACATTTATGTCCATAAATTAAGTTATGTGTAATAAAGTGAAATGGCACAGGGAATAAGTATTGAACACGCGTACTGAAATTTATTTAATACTTAGTGCAAAAACCTTTGTTGGTGATTACAGCCTCAAGACGCCTCCTGTATGGAGAAACCAGTCGAATACATTGCTCAGGTGTGATTTTGGCCCATTCATCCACACAAACTGCCTTCAAATCTTCAAGGTTCCGGGGGTCTCTTCTGTGAACCCGGATCTTCAGTTCTTTCCAAAGATTTTCAATTGGATTCAAGTCTGGTGATTGACTGGGCCATTCTAGCAGCTTTATTTTCTTTTTCTTCAACCAGTTGAGTGTTACCTTGGCTGTGTGCTTGGGATCGTTGTCTTGCTGAAAGATCCACCCTCTTTTCATCTTCAGCAGCCTGGCAGATGACAGCAGATTCTGATCAAGAATGTCTCGATACTTTTCTCCAGTCATTATTCCTTCAATGATATGAAGTCTACCAGTACCACATGCTGAAAAACAGCCCCACGCCATGATGCTCCCACCTCCAAACTTGACTGTTGGTATGGTGTTTTGGGGGTGATGTGCAGTGCCATTTTTCCTCCAAACATGTTGTGTCTTATGACATCCGAAGAGTTCAATTTTGGTCTCATCTGACCAGAGTATGTTCTCCCAGAATGTCATGGGTTTATCCAAATGTTGTGTCGCAAACTCCAAACGAGCTTCAACATGCTTCCTCTTCAAAAATGGAGTCTTGCGTGGTGTGCGTGCATGGAGGCCATGGCGGTTGAGTGCATTACTTATTGTTTTCTTTGAAACAACGGTACCTGCTGATTCCAGGTCTTTCTGAAGCTCTCCACGAGTGGTCCTGGGCTGTTGGAGAACCCTTCTGATGATTGTTTTGACTCCTCTGTCTGAAATCTTGCGAGGAGCACCTGGCCGTGGCTGGTTTATGGTAATGCCGTGTTCTTTCCACTTCCGGATGATGGCCCCAATGGTACTCACTGGAACTTTCAGAAGTTTAGAAATGCGCCTGTAACCAATGCCTTCAGTGTGTTTTGCAACAATAAGGCTGCATAGGTCTTTGGACAGCTCTTTGCTTTTACCCATCATGCAATGCTTCTTGTCTAACACCTTGCTGGTGAGAAACCTTTTTAAAAGGCATTAATCAGGACTAAACCAGCTGATATTACTTTGCACTAATAGGGGACAGGTTAACCTTCTAAATACTGACAAACTCCAGCTGCTTTCTTGGCTTTCCAGACCTTTTTACCCCTCCTTTTCTTCATGTGTTCAATACTTATTCCCTGTGCCATTTCACTTTATTACACATAACTTAATTTATGGACATAAATGTTTGGATTTCTTTGTATGTGTGCATTACTTGGGTTGATGCCGACATCTGGTGAAAATTTCATGTCAATAGCTCGATTAGAAATATGTTTTTTGAGAGAAATGTTGACGTGTTCAATACTTATTTTCCCCGCTGTATATAAAAAAGAAAAAGAAAACAAATGTTGAAGAAGTTGAGATATCCTCACTGTCATTCATTAATATGGGTTAAATTCCAAAATCTGATTCTACACTTCAAATAATGTAGCTGGATAGCAAAGTTGCTTTTACACCTCAAGATTGTAATGCAGACATTTGTACTTCCCAGACAAGGTCATGACATCACTATGTGACGACTGGTTTCCAAGCTGAGGAGTACTAGTAATGCAGAATTTGCTGTGTGAAGTCAGCAAAGTGTCGGCGCAACAAGCCTGTATGTTATCATCAAAAGGTGTCCTAACCTGCACCAGTTTGTCACTGGTCATTTGATTAGACACTACTATTTCTAGGAATGTGGAACATGTGAGTATAAAGGGGATATTCTTTGGAATACTGGGAGACTGAGGGCCAAAGGTTGGTTGTTGGTAGACCAGTCCTGTTAATGAATCCCATACAAACATTGATAGTGTAAGAAAAGGCAATAATTCATGCAAACAATGCATAACAGCAGGGAACAGGTTATTGTACTGAACAACTTTAAATTGACTTTACTGTACCATTTGCCATGCTGTGATGTGAGTCAGAAAAACCTTGGACCACCACCAATTTTACACTGAAAGAACAGTTTACTCTTCAGGAGGAATACTGCTCAGTCTGTAAAATCATTTTCCTGACTATAAAGTCAGAAGTGGCAATGGAGGGAGATTTTTAAAGCCAAATATAAAAACGAAGATCTGTGTTACAACATGAGTTATTGGTGTTTGATATATTTTTTTTTTTTCAAGCAAGGAGGTTTCTAACAGTAAAAACACCTTTGACTGCATTATGGAAAGTGTGGGATCCAAGTGTGTGTGGAGCTTGAGTCATACTAAGTGCTAATAGTCAGAATATTTCAGGCCTTCCTGCTTTGATTTTGACTATTCTTTATTTCTTTTCTTTAACTTTGTGGAAGTGTTACAGGAACATCTCTTTAATGTTGTGATACTGATTTCAGCTCTGATATTCTATTCTATATTAGATGTGTTTGTTTCTGGCACAATTATGAACTTGAGGTCCTCTATAAAGGCAAAAGACTGCACTGCTAATGCTATGTGGCAGGACAACCATTCACTAATGTGAGAGATGAGCAATTTGCTCCTAATGAACATACTGCGCAAACTTTGGCTCAACTGATGCAGCTTTTCAGAGTCTGATGTCGATTGCTTTGGAATGATACTGCCAATAGTTATTAGGAAACAAAAGAATTGACTTCTGTGGCATCAAACTTTCCCCCCAAGAATCAATTCAGGTTAGAAGCAGCCCCCATACAACTGCCTATCAAGTGTGCTGTAATGAAATAGTCAAACTGTATTATATCCATCATGTCAGAGAGAGATGACATTGACAAGTCTTTATCTGGGCTTTAATCAAAACTCAGTACCAGATCTGTGTAGATACACAAGCTAGTAGCTAGAGAGGAATGTCTGATCCAAGCATGCATCAACAACACGTCATGCACGGTAAATAAAGGACATGTGACATACATCTATTTGCAGGCTCATACACACAGAGAAGCAGAGATATGAGCCTGGTACTGGCTGGACATCTAATGTCAAGGTGCCTCTGAATGAAGCTCCCATCTGCTTCAGCTTATGGTTGGAAATCAGCAGCCAGAATCGTGGATCCTTTTTCTTTGAATGCTGTTTGACTGGGTCGGTTCTTCCCCTTTGATCTTGTCAGTATTAACCTTCTGCCTTTGGCCTGTTTGAACATGGCACAGTAGTTCTCAGCTGATCACAGAATCATGACTGTGCAAATAGGGCAGCTCTGAATTAGTTTGGAGTTATGTTCACTTCTAGAACTCTTTTTTTGCATTCTGGGACAACATCAGACACATGTTTTGTTTTACTGAACTTCACAAGACTGGCCATATTCAATGTGTCTTGGGCTTCAACTTCTCCAGACTTAAACATGACACGTTTTCACAAACATCGCTGATTATTGTGGACAGACACAAACTCCTACCTGTGTCACCCACCAACAAAGACATTTGTACAACTGCCAAGTGCAACTACATAATAAGAGCAACAAAGAATCTGACTGAGACAGACAAAGAACTTAGCACAAAAGAATTTCAGAATAGTCTTTTACATTCAACATTGGAGTTGATGTTTTTAATTGTTCTGCCCTGATTCTATTATGTGTCATTTAACATTGAGTTTCTGTCACCACTACTTCCCATACATCCCACTTCTTGCCTTGAGGCTCCAGGACTGGCAGTGTCGGCCTGTCAGTCAGCCCACCACTTTGGTCCAGATGGTCTCAACCATTATTGGATAGGCTGTGATGAAACTTGGCACAGATGTCCATGTTCCTAAGAATGAAGCCCACTTTCTTCCAATGCCATCATGAAGTTTTAATTTGTGGTTTCGAAATGTCTCAACAACTGTTGGATGCTGTGTCTTAAAATTTGGGACACATATTCAAGCCCAACTCTTGATGAATTGTATTTACTTTAGTTATCTATTTAAAAATGATATTTTCTCCAACCATTTAGCTATTTACAAAATACCTGCAAAAATACTGACATGCCATATGACAAACGTTAGCATCCCAATACACTAAACCTGATCATTCACACCTGCTTGCAATTCCTCTCCTGCCCCTAGTTTTGCTATCAGCCAGCCCCTTAAACTCACCTGATTGTCTGTCTGCTCTGTCAGAGTGTTTTTATTATTATTTACCCATTACTTAACCAGAAAAACTCTCATTGAAATTAAGGGTACATAAAAGTATGCATCTTGGATACAGTATAAGAATCTCTTAACCAAGACCAAGACAGGCAGCAGCACAGTACATACAGTCAGTGGTTAAAGTGGGATTTGACAGTTAGGGGAGCCCTAAAATTCGGTGTTGCGGGGGGGCATCAGCATTGGGTGATGTTGTGCTCTGATTTGCTGAGCATCTTGTTGCTTATGAGAGCGCAACACAGGCTGTGCATGCAAAAGTAATCTGTAGTCCATGGCGCTACTGCCAGTTTGAATTTAATAATTTACAGTGGTGGAGATCAGCTCCAAGGTGGCAGAGCTCAGCTTTGGAGGACTCTGGCCCACTTTAACCCCTGCATACAGTCTGTAACAATTTAACAAAGCTTTACAAAAAGATGAAAGAAAAACAAAGTGCTAATTTTTCTTCTCACAACTCATCAATTTAAGTGATCATGGAGGGTTAATGCGTTCATAACATGTACATCCTGAATGTGTCTGCCTCCACAACCCTACCTCCCAAAAATGGTGTTTCTATACAACTAAAATGCATTCTCAATTATGTTTTGAAGAAAATATATCTACTGGCAGATCATTAAATTTAATACAAACACACTTTACATGCTTTTTGTCACATATGTTTTGTTTCCTAAAATTCAGACCTCTTGCTGTCTCTGAATTCAGCAGGACCTCCAGTTTGCTCTGTTATGTTCCCCTCAGCTGATGCAAAGTTGTGGGCATGACGTGGTCAAGACATGACAGCACCAGCAGGGTTTGGTCTGGAAAAAGCATTTAGAGATTTCAGATACAATGCTGCAAAGTTAAAAAAAAAAAAAAAAAAAAAAAGTATATTATAAACTGACAGTGAGAGGAAAAGCCCTGTGTCTGTAGAATAACTGGAATGAACTGCAAGGTACACCACACAGAAACCAAGCTAACATTGACGATAAGAAGTTGGATATTTTTCTTACATTAGTCTAAATCAGCTAAGTTACAAAACCAGCTGTGCAAAGGTTTGCATGGTCTACATTTCATAGCAATGAAACGTTGCTTACATATGGGGGTTTCACTTAAGATGTAATATTTTACTGAATGCATGTAAAAGGTAGTGCACAAAAAATCTTAATGTAATACAGTCAGAAATGCTGTCCAGTTCAATGTTTCAACTCATTTTGAGATTAGTTGTTGTTGTTGTTAATAACCGTCTTTATGAACTATACTGACAGGGTGCACATCATCAGTTGTTATATCATGCAGGTTCAGATATACATATCAGACCTTGCTTCTGAATGCATTACTTAAATTATTACCATCAGAGAACTCTTTTTTTAGACATTACATGTCCTAATTTTCTTTGTGGCAACTGAGAGGAAGAGGAGATATGGAGACAGAGACATGAAGCACATGGCCCCAGGACGTCGCTGGTGTATGTCCTCACCACTCGACTGTAGAGTCACTCTGTATGTCACTTCTTTTATCTCAGCATCAGTTCTCATTCTTGGCTGGCATGTTCACTACATTTTTGTCCAGTAATGTCTTGCATGTCAAATGTAAAATACTCTTTGAGTAATGTAAAAGTAAAGACTGACCAAGACAGAACTACGATGTGCAGAATTTAAGCTGACTAACAACTGAAACTAAACAGGACTGTATTCTAAGGACTAAGAGAAATATGAAACCCAAAAACAGCTGACAAAGTGAACACACAGATACTTCTGCCCTGTGATCTCTGCAGTTTAAGATGACTGAAAGCATACAGTGCTTCAGAATGGAATTAAAACATAGCATCACACTTCATTGGCTAACAGTTGGATTAAGAAAGTAAATGTCATGATTTGCCTTATTTATCAGTCACCTTCTGTGCTCCTAATTCTGTGTTTGTAATAAGGCATTGTTGGACAGGAGGTGTCTTTGTCGCGCCCTCTGGCTCTGGGTCCAGGTACCGCAGCTCTCTCCCTTCCCCTCCCCTTTGTCTCCTCCTCTAGGTGGGCTGGAGTGCTGTGTGGCGGCTGGCTGGCGGCAGGTGTTACAGGTGAGCAATCAGCTGATGAGACGCACCTGGGTGGATTCCCACCAATGACTGAATTTAACCTCGCCTTGAGCCTTCAGTCTTTGTTGGACTGTTGAGCTGATCAGTCAATGTCTGCCTCAGCAAGTCTAGCTCCTTTACCTGTATGCCTCTTCTAACCGCCTTCTCTTTTGTCTCCAGTTCTGAACCTTTCTCTGCCGTGGCATTTGCTAAACCCTCCTTCCCTCCAAAGACCCCGACCGGTATGACACAGGACCTCACTGCCCCCTGCAACCCCTCCGGTGACTGCCTCCTCGGATTCCTCCCTTCCCTGGAAGGATTCCCCCTGGTTCTCTAGTGCTGCTCATCTCTCGCCATCAGCGTTCCATCAGACTGGCCACTATCCATCTGCCACGCCGCCACACACCCTGCTCTGCCTGCCTAGCCACCCCAGCCCCCACTCTCTGCTGCCCCACAGTTAAGTTATGTGCTTCGTAGTTTTGCTAGTTTGCTAGTTGGTTCTTGTTTGAATGTAGCTCCCTGTTAGTGAGTTCTGCTTCGTTTGTTACTGGCACCTGTCTAGCTCTAGTTAGTGTCATGATCCCTGCTCCTGCCCCTGTCTGTCTCCGTCTTCAGCTCTGTTTTCTTTCATTTTCCCTCTTCTCGTTCACTCTCATACCTGTCTCATTGCCCTCACTCTTTCCCTCACATTCACCTCAGCTCTGCCTGCAGCTTGATTACTGACTTGAATCAGCTGCAGGCAGAAGCTCACCTGGAATCACTAATCACCAGCGACCATAAAAGCCCGGTTCTTTCAGTCACACCTCGCCAGACCATAAAACCCTTTCTACCCCGGTTCAGTCTGTCTCCGTCAGTCATTTACCTGCCTTCCCGAGCTTCTCCTGTTTGTCGTCCGGTTCCTGTTTTCAGTTAAGTTTTTGTATTTTGTGTTAATGCTGTTTCTGTTGCCTTGTTTGTTAACTTCTCCTTAGTTCTGTCATGGGGGTTTTGAGTTTAGTATGTTTGCATGTTTTGTGCTAGTTGTTTTTGTGTGTCGTTCTTGATTTTTGAGCCCTCCTTTAGTCATTTGTTTGTACTTATGAATCCAGTTGCTGTCGCTCACTTTAGGAGCCAGTGTAGTTTGTTGCTGATTCTTATCATTCCTAGCTCGGTGTTGCCGTGTGTGGGTCTGACCTTTGTAATTACCTTTTGTTCATTTAAAAACCTATTGTGAAACCCGTCATGTCTTGTTGTCCTGCACTTGTAACAGTCTTGTCTAATAACAATAATAAAAAATAGTCATTTGTCACCTATAAAAACACAAATGACGCCTTAAAATGCATAATAACACAATAACTATAGGCAACAATTTTGCTCCCTTTTTCTTTGATCTTTTCTACATGTCTCTTTCACCGTTATATTGTACATTAGTCAGAGTCATAACGGCACCTCACAGGGCCAATTCAGGGTTCATCTCCTTTTCGCCTCTTCAGTCAAGAAACTTGGTGAATCACACATTTTTCAAAATGGCACTTTTCTCTTCTGCACGAAGCTCTGACGTCTAGATTAATTTCTTTTTCTAATAATACTCTATTGTTCCAAGGAAATGGAAGTGTGGGTGGTAGCAGCAAAAGTAAAGAGCAGGAGCTAGCAGGAGGATGACTCTGCAGTCTGACTTAATGGATTACCATATGTGGCCCACCATGGAAAAGTCATTTGCTGCTTTTACTTGCACACAACTAACTGAAGTGAATAACAGCAGATTAACACAGTTTGACCGAGTCATTTACATGGTTGGGAGGAACCTAATTTCCTCTGAATTTACCTCTGAGTTTAGAGGATTTTGTTTGACATTCTGTGAAAATATATGCTGGCCTGCAGGAGACGTCTGTAACAGATATATAGTAATGCTGTTAAATGAGGATTTAAAGCAGTGGAGCCACCATAGGATCAGACGTTGTACATCAATGTCAGATTGTACAAATGCAGAAATGAAACTTTGGTAATACCTCATAAGACGGCCTGTGATTTACATGGTAATTTGACTGTATGAATAATATGTCACTAATAAAATACAGACTTTTATCTACTGACACTTACAGTCAGGTCAAGGAGCAAAGGAGGTAACTACTCGCCATTTGAGAGAAAAAGTATTTTGTACAGACTGGGCACCTACTGGGTGCAGTAGTAGAACAGAAACTAGACATGTTTTTGTTGACCTAAATATGATACCATCAAATTGTAGAATTAGGATATTTTTCACGCGCCTAACTGACTGACTGTCGTATTCTGAATGTCAGCATATGACATGACTCTACCAAGTTACAGTAAATATACTACATCATTAGTGTGTAATGTAAAATGCATCTTGTAGTTTCACTCCTAAGCAAGCGCTATTGTAGTGTGTAGGAGAATATACAGTATAAAAGAGGGAAGCCACCCACAGTCATGTGATCTGTTTCACTGTATCACCTGGAAGAAGGACAAATGAACTTGGAGAGGCGTCCAGCGCTGCAGCAGCTGTTAAGCAGTACACTGGAGGGAAAAACAAACAGATCTTTGTCACGAGCACAGCAGTGGAAGACAATAACAACAATAACATGTCATTTCATAATATAACTGTATTAAAATTCCCAGTACTTACAAAATAGAGCATAATGTATTCCTCCCCTTCCCTTAAATGAAAAACTGTTCTTTATTTCTTTGTTCTCCACTGTAGCTACATGCAATTAGTAGCAGAAAGTATTTAACAAAATATTGTAAATGGTTATAACATGTTTCACAATTTCTCTGGTGCAGAGAAAGTTTAATATCGTGTTAAGCTGTGTGTCATCGTGTCTGTCTGCCCTCATTACCCGTAATGCAGAAAAAAGTTTTCCATCGACTGACCTTGCCTTAGGTTTTTGAGACTTGCTGAAGCTTTGGCTCTAGTAACACCTTCATCTCTTAGTTGTAGGCTACGTATGGAACATCAAAAGCTCCGGCCAGAGTTAATGAAACACTATCAAGTCCCTTTGAGCTTAGAAGAGGCACAAGAAAGGGAAATCTTCTTTTGCCATTAGTCTTTGTCATGTATTGAACTACTGGCAGTGAGCAGCATTACAAATGAGGAAACAGGAACATGGATCAGGTGTTTAAATCAAACTACAGTAAGCTAAAAACCACAAGATTGGATGGAGTTTAGTCCCTTTGTCATTTTTGGGAAGAAACCATTGAAATGAATATATTCCCCAGAAAGCCAGATTTCTCCTTAAGGCTGCCTTTGTATGTCAATCCAACTTGGTTTACTACCATTAAATCTTTATGGGACAACAAAAAGCCAAGGGTCAAAATGAAAACACTTAAACTGGCTAAAACAAATGGGTTCTGCTCTTCTCAGTTTGCAGAATATTTTTTCCACAGATATTACACAACACTTTTTAGAGAATTAAGGAATTATGCAATTTAAAGCACTACAAAAAACAATTATTTCAATAGTCTGGTTTTTAGATGCACAGAAGAAGCCATTACAGACTTGCACCCTGTGACACAGTGTTTGATAAATACACTAACAGTGTAGGAGTGCTGAGGATCAAATCTCAGTACTACATTACAGCTTTGAAAGTGGTAATAAGCCATGAATAGAAAAAAGAAGAAACTAAAATGCACTCAAGCGAGATGCAGACCCACGCTGGATGCCTTCCTAAACATGACAGGTAGCCCTGTGACCTTGACCTTTGACCTTTTGACCTCAAAATTAATGGGTAACCAGGATAGGTCAAGATCAACATCTGTGCTGAGGTTAATTATCCTATCTGTATTTGTTATCAAGTTATGGTGTGGACATACACACCCACATTCATACATACATACATACAGACAGACAGACAGACAGACAGAGGGCAGTAACTTCAAGTAGGTCAAAGGTCAAGTTCAAGGCCAAGAGGTGCAATGTGGTAGTCCTACCCTTAGATATACCAAAGTTCATCATTGCAAGCTTATATAGTAGATTATATGGGGATTTTGCACTAAGTAGCTCTGCAACCTTGACCTTTGACCCCAAAATTAATGGGTGGCCAGGGTTGGTCAAGATCAACATCTGTGCTCAGTTTGATTATCTATCTCTATTTGTTCTCGAGTGGTGTGGACATAGCCACCCACATACATACATACAGACAGACAGACTGACGGCAGTGAGCGCCCTACCATGGCCGATTCCGTTGGCGTTGGTAATAAAAAGTGGCGGTTGTATTTAAGTTCCAGATGACATGTTTTGTAACATTTGTTGAACTATCCCTAAAATCAATAACATCACAAAGAAAACCAGACTGATTATATCCACATTTTCAGGTCTTGTTCTGTTTGAAAATGCACTGGGAAAATGTCTGAATAGAAACTATTCAAATGTTAGACCTCGAAGTTAACCATGAGTTTGTGTTAATAGGAAAAATGCCAAAAGGTATATTTAAACTGAACACCAGCTAGCACCTTATTAGAGTATGAAGGATAGCAATACTTAAACTTGTAAGAAAATCAAGAAAATCAAAAGTCAAAGAGAAGAGAAGTGGAGGGGTGTAATGGATCAAATAAAAGTAATGAAACAGTTAACAGAGGAAATCTTAAAATGTGATGCATACTGAGGACCACATAGGAGATCTATATAAGGGAGGGTGAAATGTTACAGCACCAGATATGAAGATATTGCACCTTTACTTAACCAGACACAGTTTAGATAGCTTAATGGGATTTGGGGTGAGAACAAAGGACTCCCTAATCAATGAGAAACTGAGGAAGCCTCTTGGATGACACCGAAACATCTTAAATAACTAAAAAGAGGCTCAGTTACTTTCTACTCAAGCACTTAGGATTAGCCTGTTTCATTGCTGCAAAGGGGCCAAAAAAGTGCTGGCTAAGTGGTCACTTGATGACTCATTTGATCACCAAGTCTGTAATCCATAAATCCATCTGGTCATTAATGCATCTTTACATCCATCTGGTCTTTTATTGAGCCAGCTGGTCCTTCCATTGCTGCTTTCAGACAGGACACATATGTATGAGGCAGGTTCACTCAATGCATTTGATTCATCCATCAGAGACAACACACTGTAGTTTGCAGAGTAACTCATAATCATCACAGATAAACTACAGAATGCCACTGACCTACATCAAATAATGTCCAGATAAATTGTAAGATTCTCTCTCTCTCTTTCCAGTAAGTCAGTTAATCAGTGGTATCACTGGTAATTTACATTACTGTGAGTCACAGAGAGAATCTTTACAATCCAAGCTATGCAGATTACTTTATTTGAATGTATTGTTTCTTTTACTCTTGACTGCCAGTTTCAGATGTTATGAATCCATTAAATGACTATTATCTTTGCAGAGCATACCCTGCTTTTCACTTGGTATCTACTTGTATTTTCAGTCTGTGTTTGGTTAAGTTTAAATACCAAAACTACCTTGGTAGGTTTAGGAGAGGACTGTGGTTGGGCTGAATACACCCTGTTGTTCCCTTTTTTAGGGTCTGGGTGACAACTTCACCAGAGATTTAACACGTGCTTGCTTGGATGACTAAAAGAAGCTGCTTTACTTTCTGTTTATTAATGGCCAGAGTGGATAATTACACACCTTCTGGACTTCTAGAAGGTGGAAGAAGTCTCTACTGAACCATATATATGGGAATGATGTGCACTGATGACAGCAATTTAATGAGCTGATGAAATCTGAAATGGGTGGTCAAGGGTAAAAGAACAAAAAGTTTAGATGAAGTAATCGACAGAATCAGATGCCTTGGCAATATAAATGGGTAGTTATATCATCTGTAATGGTATTTAATGTGTTAACTGAATGAAAGAAACAATTCACATAATGAACCTTGGACAGAGCATTTGGGCATCACTCTGCCCTTCCTCGCTGTCATTGGACACAGTGGATGTCTTCATTTGACTGAAGGAAACAGGTGATAAGATGAGTGGGCTAACACTCTGTTCAGACAGACACACTTCATTACCGCACTTTAAAGCTGAACTGTGAGTGAGAATTCAGAAGCAGATTGTTCATTAAATCAGCCAAAGTGTATGGAAAGCTTCTGAGAGGAGGCAGCTGATAGAAGAACCCAATTAAACAGAATGCATTTGTGATCAGAGACAAAATCCTCCATATTAGCAGCTGAGTCATGGTAATGAGTCATGGCTCATGGTAAACATAAGATCAAGGCCACACTCAAAGACAGCAATGATTCAGGGGTCATTAATATGAGTATTAGGAATTCATCACACATAGTAACTCTTGTTCGACAACAAGATATAGAATTGAGTAAAAGCTCAGAAAACTGTCAATGGCTGTGTCAATGGGGAGAGGTGCAAAACACTTCCAGTAATTTGGCTTCAGAATTTAAGTACCACTGAGTACAGATCCATGTTCAGCTTTCTGCTGATTTTTCACATAAAATCCCACCAAGATTGTGAGACTTTTAATGTGAAAATCTGGCCATAGTGTTGAATGGCATTTACAGCAGCATAACGTTGACTGAAGAACAAACAGAAATGTAAATTACTGGAATTAACTGCTAAATAAAGGTGTTTCTGTTAAACAAAAGACAGTGAAAACAGCAGAGAGGTGAGTAAGACATAATGTTGTTGTTGTGCTGTTGGAATAAATGCTGTGTTAATGGACATTGTGCAGAATTTATATGCCAAAAGGTAAACATGGAGGACTTTCCAAACTAACACTTGAAGACCTATATTTTCTAGTTTTCATTGGTATGGTATTCATACCAGTACTGCTTCTTGGAAGCAGAGTTTTTCTAGTTTAAAGCTGTTGAAAACATACCTCAGATCCACCATGAATGATGACAGATTAAGCCACATGCGTCAGACTCAAGGTCCGCGGGCCGAATACGGCCTGCCATGTCATTTTATGTGGCCCGCGACACGAGAGATTGGACAGTCATATTGCGGTTCAAAGGGAGACACACCTGGTGATCAGAGTGTTCAGGTGCAGCAGAGAGATCTCCACTGAGTCAGTTAAGAAGAAGAAGCAGCCCCACATTCAATCTGGATGGCTCAAACTTGAACAGTGATCAAAGTTTTTACTATATAAACATGATTGACTGGAACTGACATTTAAAATGTGATCCGCTCATCAAAAACTCTGTTCACAGAAAACAACACAGGACAAAAATTGCTCTGTTTCAACCTGGATAAATCTATGTACAACTGGTGCTACACTACAGCTGCCTGCCAGTGATTTGGTTTAGGCGTTTAGGGACCATCGGTAAAATGTAGTATTTACCAATGAGCAGATGTTTAGCAAGTGTTTAGCCTGTGACCAGTTTATGACTGATGCCAGAAGAGGACTAGAGAAAAATGAATATATTTTCTGAATGAAATATTTTACAAATTTCAAGTCTTGTGTCACTGAAAATCAATGCGCCACAACTGGGTTATACAAAAACAGCTATTCATCAGCAGGCATAGTGGATTAATAGCTTTGGCAATGCTGAACCAAAATAAGGAGGTGTGGTGGGGCGACCAAATCATTGGCTGGCGCCACCAAGAAACTACTACTACTAGTGGAAAAGTTAGACTGGAGCCCTGTTATAATATATAAGATAAGATGAGTTTGAGTCTGGATTAAGCAATCTGGGTGTACTGAGCATTGAGTATAGGAGGGCAAAGGTTTTGAATCTTGACTCATTTATTGTTTGGTTTGATAAAAATCACCAAAACTGCAGAATACAGTTGTTGTAATTTGAAATCCTAGACAGGAAAATAGACAATAATAATGGATAATAGGGTGCAGAGACCTCTAGACTAGCCTTATAAAAGCTATAGTGGATGTTCTTATTGTTTTATCTTGTTTTCATTGTCAGTATTGTTACTGAAACAAATACCAATACTGTTTTTTATACTTTATGCTGAACTAAATACATTGAAGGCTGGAATACTGCGTTGTTGCTGAAGCCAACAAGAATGTTTTATTTTGTTTGCTTTACCAATTTCTTCTAACATTCAGTAAAGCTTAACTGCAACTGAAACACTTTTACTAGTACTTTGTATTACTTTTTCAATTTAGACTAAAAATTTTTTTGAATGCTTGAACACTTCTCAGTCTCTTTTGTCAGGGTTGAATGTGTCCCTCTGACAACACCCTTGGCCCCAGCCTGGCCCCCCCCAGTAAAACTAGTGTAGAACCGCCACTGAACCTGCATTTCCACAGCATCATTCCTTAAACCCTGTCTGACATGTGCTTCCTTGCCATGTGTATTTGAAGCTCAACACCCACTGTTTGTAACAAAGACATTCTATGATCTTGTGGTCATCATAATCATCCTTTGAAACTTGACAAAGCTGAGCCAGAGCCAAAGCAGACAGCAGAAACCTGCTTTTGTCAGGTTGAATAGGGCTCCTGATGAAAGATGAAATTTGTGGTGAAGAAAAATTGTGGCTTTCATTGACAGTAACATAACCCAGCAAAGAAGACGCTGGTAAGTAAACTGTTAGGCTGACAACTAACACATCAAAGTAAGAACTACTATTACTGCAAAACAGCTATTTCCTGACTGGCCTAATATGTGTTGAGCACAGACTTAGTTGGGGAACAGATAGCCATTTGTTGGTTCCCCAGCTACCAAGCAGGATCATTAGTTCATGAGCCAGACCACTGATGACAATAGAAAAGGTGGGCAAATTCTAGTTGCTATTTTCTTTTTCCTATACATGTCTAAAATATTTATTTGTATGATAGCCATTGCAGACTGGTAGCTTAGTGATGGTTATCATGCATTGAATATATGAACCCATATAGCGAAAATCCATTGATTGTATATGGTGCCTATTTGGTGCTATGGTGTTTGTTGACTACTTGTTGACTACTCAAGCTGCCTAAATCAATCCAATATATTCTTGAGATATTGAATAACTAAAAAAAATTGTATAATTAGCTACCCAGATAAAATAGGTGGCTGTTACAACCTTCTTTTTTAACATTTTGCATAGGTGGAAATTACATTTTAATTTTTCTCTTCTGTATTTATTCACATTAGAAAAATTACATAATATTTGCATTCTTTTCAAATAATGTGGAGCACACTAGTACACATATATATATATATATATATATATATATATATATAAATATATATAAAATACATCTCTTAGAACAGGTCTTTTTCCAGATGCCAGAGGACATCAACGCAGCCCACTACTAACTTCTGCAGTGCTGCAGCTGCTATCCTGAAACTGCAGTCGTAGATGCCAGCTTCTGGAATGCCAGTGCAGGAGCAATGGTTTGAAATGTACCAACATGTGCAAGTTGCAAACATGTGACAATCAACCCCAAGAGGATGACCTTGACATGATGATCACAGATGCAGACCGGACGGACTCAGAAACTGACGACTGATCATGAGTATGGACTTGAAATACTTGAAATACTTGAAATACTGTACTAGTGTGCTCCACATTATTTGACATCAGGATCGTAATCTATTTTTTCTAGTTCTTTGTTCAAATGATTGCTTCAAAAGTAAAAAGTGTTGATTTGTTTCATGAGTATGTTATCGTTTTCCTTACATCCAGAAACATCAATCTTGTCGGTAAATGTGATTATTATTACCATAGGCATAGGGATCTTGCTAAACTTTTCATGTTTTATGGACATTCGGCCTGAAACACCATACACATATAAAAACTAGAAAAGCACTCAGAGAGCTCATACCTCTGCCAAGGAGCTTCAGTCCACCCCCAACACAATCTCTCAATTCACATATTTTGTATGGAACATTACAGATACAAATGTAATTACATACAGTTCAAATTTCCTACCAACAATGCGGCCTTCACCCCATCCGACCTAATGAACAGGCGCAGCATCTATCGCATCAGCTCCAAACAGCCTCCCAACTTATTAGACAACCGGAGAAAAGAATGCCGGCCCAACTGTGCGTATGTCGCTCAGGAAGGAAAGGAACTCTGTCATTGTCGCTGTCTGTCGTGTGAAGACCCAAAATCTCATGTGGTCAGAGGAGGTTACCCCAAAAACAAGAGTACCCTCTGGTGGCTTTTAGAGTAAACCGAATTTAATTGTCCACCCGGTTACACTTACATTTTAAAAAAAATCCTGGATGGAGACTGTGATCCAGAGCAGTCCCAAAATTTCATTATTTTGTTCCTTGTCTCATTTCACACATTTCCTTAAAATTTCATCCAAATCCATCCATTACCTTTCAAGTTATGTTGCAAACAAACAAACAAACCAATGCCGGCCGTCACATAACCTCCTTGGTGGAGGTAATGAGTATATTTCCAGAAATATATGGGCTACATCCAGAAATCTGGTACCTGGTGAAAGGTAAGACTTTAGAGATTTCAAATTTGGTGTTGAAAAGAATGTGAATATTATGTAATTTTTCTAATGTGAATAGACACAAAAGAGAAAAATTTAAATGCAAAATGTTAAAAAAAAAAGAAGGTTGTAACAGCCACCTCTTTTATCTGGGTAGCTAATTATACAATTTTTTCAGTTATTCAATATCTTAAGAATATATTGGATTCATTTAGGCAGCTTGAGTAGTCAACAAGTAGTCAACAAACACCATAGCACCAAATAGGCACCATATACAATCAATGGGTTTTCGCTATATGGGTTCATATATTCAATGCATGATAACCATCACTAAGCTACCAGTCTGCAATGGCTATCATACCACATTGTGAAGTAGAGATGTGTAGCAAGTCAAAAAAGCTAACTTGAAACTGTCCACCCATTTTATTGTCGTGGGTCAATTTTGGGGTCTTGGCTCATGGACTATTACATGGAAAAAGGCAATTAAACACTGGTGATCATAGTTATCATGCATGCTCCAAACACATCGCAGTTAGTTTCTTTTAACCATGAAGACGCTTGTCTAAGCCTAATTTTGGTTGCTCCTAATTCAACCGTAAAACCCACTGGATAGGTGACATTGTTGTCTATTTACCTTTCTTCTGCACAATTGTGTGGTGTCTGTTAGAGCAACCCAACTCTGGAAACAATATGCTCACATTCACATACTCTCTTGTTGGCCATTATGGAGAGACCATACTGGTTCAAAATGGTACAAGTGATAAATGCTCTCAGCACATCCCTATTTAGACATTTGTCTTCTTAATGAGTGATGCACAGGAGCTGCAGTGTGCCTTCGTAATGACTGGAGGAGTTCTTGCAGAAGGAGGTGAATATCACCTGTTACAGAGTTAGGAGAAACGGAAGGTTTTAACATGAACTTCAAGTTTCAGCATCGACTCAAGGGTGTTTGCAGAGCACCAGTGACTTTTGGTTCCTTTGCCTTGCTTTAGCTTCTTTTTTATTTGAGTCCTCTCAACACCACTGAGAGGAGCCATGTTAAACGTAGCAAAACACATAGTAGCATCTTCACAGCAAGAAAAATGACAGGAGCTGGAATCATTATGAGAATGTTGCTGATGTTTGTTTAGAAACCATAATTAAAACTACATGGGGTAATACTAAGTAGTCATTACCTCTCTAAAATGTTAACAAGCAAACCCTCAAAATCATCTGACAGGACATTGTTTCTACTAGACTTTTTATAGGCAGGATGCATCACTTTAGTGGTGTGACTAAATAATATTGTAGCTCCTTTGGTTTTAGAAAAGCCACAGCAAACTGTGTCATTTTGGGCCTTAGTAACGATTAGAAAAAAAACACAAAGTCTGAGCAGTTGTGTTGTTGCCCATTTGCCTTGCAGTGTGATTGGAAACTCCAGTCATCTCCACACATACAACGTGACCAAGCAGCACCAACTTTTCCATCTTCCCTCCTGTCGGCTCATGGTGGAATCCTCTTGCATTAGTTCCAGTGGGGGCTGGTACCTCATCAAGTCTGCGGACACACCAGCACCAAATCAGTTTTAGGGTGGATAAGTCCTATCCTCAAGGGGCTCCAAATCCACTGAGTCATATCTCTTGTTTAGATTGCAGGGCTGGCTCAGACGCTGCAGGGGCGACCTGGAGACAGGGTGGATACAGTATGTCTGTCAGAGCTGTGCACTGGAATGGCAACCTTGGTGTTATCTGAGGTTAGTCCGGAAAACTGATTTAGAGTTACAGCAGCGGATAGATTCAGTCTTTGGATCAACATCACACTCATACATGGGGAATAAAGGTGCTGTTTTCTCCTACTCACCTTGAACACTTATTAACGATCAGGTGCTTTGTTCTGAGTAACAGTGAAATTATTTTAAATTACATTTTAGACAGAGGTGGATGGGGGTCAAGGAGATGTGATGACAATTTGAGTACTCAGTACAGAAAAGCCAACCTCAAATCACGGCCACCTGACAGTCATTCACATATGACCTTTATCTACAACAAAATTAAATTTACCAACTTTAGTGAAATAAAATACTGCATGGAAAAACTCTGAAGCTCTCCCTCAAAGCAAATTCATAGGCATTCACTGCTCTCCTTGTCAGCGAAGTGGCTGAGCCCAGGAATCCTCTGAAGAGACCCGTTCCCAGGCAAAGAAGGAACATTGGGGAGAAGATCAAAGCGTATATTGCTGGCAAATACAATAGCATTTTTTATATAATATTTTTAAGTGAAGATAAAAATTTTGATGAATCGTTAATGACCTCTGTAGGGAAATCAGGCTGCCACTTTAAAATCTATTGGTGCAGGTTGCAAAGATACCTAATCTAAACTTCTGTGTGAGTTTTACAGCTGGCCAGGATAAAGCAATGTAATGCCAGCAGCATCAGAAAATTATCCACCTCTTTTTTTGTTTATCCATTATTAGATCCATGCTGCCACCAAAAGTGGGACACTTTTTTTCATAAGCTAGAGCTGTACTTCACATACAGTAGGTTAGGTTTGTTTTGAACATTTTCAATATGTCGATATGCTTTTTACTATGCTTGTACAACCCATGAGAAATTACATTTCACCGCACAAAGATGTTCTAAGCAAGTGGTACAAAAAGGTCAAGCATGTTATCATTTCCAGCATTCTGTCAAGAGAATACAGTAGCCTGCTGTTTATCAGTACAGTTATTTAGTAAAGAATGAAGTAAAACCTCTCACTTTTATTAACGGTGGCATCAGTATGAGAGAGTGGTATAGAGTGTAAGAGAGGCAGGGATTTCATAGATATGGACACTCTACTGGAAGCAACGCTGAAGAGTTAGATCCAAGTTGCAGGGAAAAAAGTATAACTATGTAACCTAAATCACAGAGATAATCAGTGTTTAATCAGCAACCAGAAAGGGACTTAAGATGCTCAAAATCTTTGATAGCAGACCAGCATTTATTGTATTAGCTTTGTGCTGAATTTAAGCAATGTAGGCTGAATGAAAAGAATGGAAGAACTCCCACTTACTCGCACTTGGGAGCATCTCACCTTTTAGATTTAGAATTTCTTTCTGTTTGGTTACAGGTAAAACCAAATATGGTTAGACTACAGCTTCTTTTAGCTCAGGTCAACACGGTAGTGTTGATACTGGAGTCTATTTCTATGTAAATGTTAGCAAAGGTGGTGTTGAAGCCATTTCACTCACTTTTCACTGTCTTGTTGTTGTAGTTCTTTTCGACAAGTTGAAGGTACTGTAGCTGTCAGAAAAACCTAGGTACCTCCCGCTTGAAATTACAGCTACAGAGCAAAGGTGAATGAGTTTAGAGAAACAATGCATTATCCCTATCAGCTCAACTTCCACAAAACTTGTGTGAGCATTACCGTGAACAGAGCCAGTTCTATCCAATGTGGCGCCCGAGGTGACATTTTATACAGCGCCCCCCTCCATCAGTGATTTACATACGCTTACAAAAGAAATGGAATAGCATTGTTTTGTGGTAATATTAATTGGGCATTGCTTTATATTTGAATAAGTGTGAGCTTTTCCATTTTAAGAGTTAATAGGAATAACTAGTTTTAACATAATTATATTGAAGCTGAATTTTTTTCCCAATTTTGTGGCGCCCCCTAAAGGCCATGGTGCCTTTAGCATTTGCCTGTATTGCTTAATGGGCCAGCCGGCTCTGACCGGGAAAGTCCCCTCCACTTACATTAACACTTATTTTAAAGTCCTTTTAGCCTCAGTTTAAAGTGAATACAGAGAAACTATGCATTTAAGTAACAAGTCATTTTACTTAAAAGTTCCGCAGCATACAGTAGTAAAGCGATAATAAAATTTGTATTATTTAGCATGTGATTTAGGAGAAATTGTGATTAATAATTAGCACATTTGTTTCCCACAAGGGGGCAGCAAAACATGATGTAAATACAACACTGACCACCAATAAAGTTTATATATTTATGATAATATCTTAGCAGTTAGCATTGGTATTTAGCAGTTAACATTAGCATTATAGGTGAGTCCAGCTGTACAGTCTCCTTGTGGGTGGTGAGATTGTTAGGAGTAGTTTTTAGTATATTTAAGCAGTTAGTGATTAGCATTAGCATGTAGCATTTGCACTAGCTAAATGGTGGCACTGGTACTGGTCACTACCTGGAGCATCTACTAAATGGGCCTGGGTCAGCTGAATGTGGCAGTGCTGTCTAAATTAGCAATTAGCATTAGCATTTAGCAGCTAGGTAAATGGTAGCATCAGCACCGGTCACTACCGGGAGCATCTCCTAAACAGGCCTGGGTCAGTTGAACGTGGCAGTGCTGGTTGGATTGTGTAGGAGCAGTGTGAACTCGCACTTGGGGGTGACTCTGGGATGCCAGAGTTCACCTCCTAGCCTCCTGGAGGTGTCGTGGGACTAAGTAGGCAAAACACCGTTTAAGGGAGATTTCCACCTGATGACCCCCATAGACGTGTTAGGAATCACTGCTCACTGGTAGGTTTAGAGACAGATTAGGGATCCTAGGTCCCTCACTGAGTATGTCTTTTGTTTAAATTAACTAATAGCAAACACATTTTGCCAGTTAAGAACGACATGACCTGAGTTCTGCCTGTATACACCTGGCAAATTTAAGTCCAGTAATAAAGCGGCTTTTATCTCTGTGTCGTGGTCTTGGGTGTTGGTTGCTAGTTGTGTTTCGTTTTTGTGATTCATTCCTGTGTTTCCTTTTGTTTCCTGTGTCTCTCTGTTTGTGTCTATGTTTGCTTATGTGTTGGTTTTACTTCACATCCTCTTTGAGTCTATCTGAATCTGGTTTGGGCATTTAGGGTTTTTTTTAAAAAAAAAAAAAAAAAAAAACCTTTTCGTGTTTCTTTGTCTTGCCTCAGATAATGCCATGCTTTTACTACCTTTATGAATTTTTTATAAATTTTTAGTCAGCTCTTCATGCTCTGATTTATGGGGCCTTTGGTTTGTTTTTGTATCAGCTTTTTTGATTAGATCTCGCCTTTTGTTTCACCTGCCGTCGGTTCCTTACCTACATCGGAAGCAAGTGCCTGATGTTGCCAGAAAACCGGACTTAAAATAATATAAATTAAAAGTTGTCGGCTATGAAACCACCACAGAACAATGAGCTAAAAGAGCCTGAGTGGCACTGTAGAACTTCGGGCAAGCATGTGATAATTCTCAATGGGTTTGTTTCCAGAAGTGACTTTATTCCTACTCATTTCAGTTTTTAATATAAAAGTTTTGATCACGGCAGCTTTAAAGTGACCAGTATGTAGATAAGCAGATACAAAGGAACCAACTGTTTAACACAGGCCTATTATCAAAATGTCTATCAGTCAGCTATAGTACACATGTACATATGTAATCCTTCATTCAGAGGTATAGAGTGACTTTATGTGTTCAGATTTATCAGTTTGTTCCTGACTTGTTCCTCACATATTCCTTAGCAGTTATTCTCTCAGTATTCTCCCACCTTATGCTAAAGTTTTACCTTTGCAATGCATAAGTAGGTCACACTTTCATTTGCCAGAGATGCCAGATGGTCAGTCTTTTCCATCCAGGTGAGTCGACACACAGCTCTGACTATCTGTGGTCCCATAATTATGCCTTTTGTACTCAAAACATTACCTCATTCTTGGGAATGTTCAATTACACTCTCGGAAGGCCTAATTCATACTAATTCACAGAGAACAGCTGCTGTCATTGAAGCCCATGTGAATATTACAGGTCAGTGGATAGGTGAGCCACAGATTAATGGATAGTTTTATCTCTTAAGTACACTCGTCCAATTTTTCAATTCACACATTTCACAGTGATAACTAATTGTTTACGCTGTGGGTATCACATCACATTTATTAGACACACCAAAGAGAAAATTGCTGAAAATATGAAAATGATTTGATAATGCTCTCTGACTGCGGTTAGCACCTCTGTTCAGTCGGATTTGTTTTGCAATATACAGTGTGTTTTTTTAAAGAACTCTCTGCTCCACGTTCACACATTTACACATGTGTAACAGCTGCCTAGTAAAACAGTCTCATTTGTCGCTTACTGAGCTGCTTCACTGGAGCACTCTGATGTTAAATGCTATGCTTAAGGGCACCTTAGCGACTAGATGTAGAGAAGTCAAGCAATTTTATTTTATTATCCCCATTCAGGCTTCCTAAGCCTGCAGTGCAGAAAGTTTGTCTCCCCCTTCTGCCAACATACTATATAATCGATTTTTGATACAAAATTTTAATAGTATCCAGTCTAATCTAATATTACGTAGCTAATGAAAAATGTTTTCGATACCATTGTAGTTTATACACAGAGAGATCAGTGCAGCATCTGCAGTGATGTAGATGCTACACTGGTTTGCTGTAAAGCTGGGAAAAAAGACAAAGCTGTTATTGTGGTGGCTGACCTACGTTCCTAACTTCACCTGTGACCACCATCTGTGGGCAGGGGCCAGAAGAATAAGGTTTCAGATACAAGCGGCAGAAATACATTTCATCTAATGGGCATCTGCCAGTTGAGCTGGTTAGGGCTTAGGTCTAGGATGCTTTTCTGACACCTCCCATGTTGTAGTTGTTTTGTTTTTTTTTGTAATAATAATAATAATACATTTTATTTGAAAGCGCCTTTCATGAAACTCAAGGACACTTAACAAGGGAATAAAAATCACAATGATTAAAAACTATACAATAAAAACAACAATAACAAGAATAAAACAAGGAACAACAAAGATGTGCAAAGCAGTGAAATTAGAATGAGAGGGAGTAAGCAGTCCTGAACAGGTGAGTTTTGAGTTTGGTCTTGAAAGTTTGGAGGGTGTCACAGTTTCTGATATGTGGGGGAAGAGAGTTCCAAAGCTGGGGAGCAGAGCGGCTGAAGGCTCTGCTTCCCATGGTGCTGAGACGGGCGGAGGGGACAATGAGGTGGATGGAGGACGAGGATCTGAGGGAACGGGATGGGGTGTTGATGGAGATGAGGTCGGAGAGGTATGGAGGAGTGAGATGATGGATGGACTTGAAGGTGAACAGAAGGATTTTGAATTGAATTCTTTGCTCGATTGGAAGCCAGTGGAGTTCTTGCAGGATGGGGGTGATGTGGTGGTAGGAGGGGGTTTGGGTTATGATACGGGCGGCAGAGTTGTGAACGAGTTGAAGTTTATGAAGGGATTTATGAGGGAGGCCGAACAGAAGAGAATTGCAGTAGTCGAGGCGTGAGGTGACAAGGCTGTGAACCAGGATGGAGGTGGTGCGAGGAGTGAGGGAGGGGCGGAGACGGTTGATGTTGCCGATGACGAGGAATTCGGTTTTATTGGGGTTTAATTTAAGAAAGTTGGAAGTAAACCAGGAGTTGATTTCTGAGAGACAGGCGGTGAGGGAGGGAGGAGGAAGTGAAGAGGTTGGTTTGAAAGATAAATAGAGCTGGGTGTCATCCGCGAAGCAGTGAAAAATGGCCAACGGGGAGGAGGTATGTAGTAAAGAGGAGGGGCCCCAAGACAGAGCCCTGGGGCACACCTGAGGTGACTGGGGAGGGATTGGATGTGAATGACTTGAGTTGAATGAAGTGAGAGCGGTCTTTGAGGTATGAGTGAAACCAGAGGAGGGGGGTGTGAGAGATACCGAGTGAGGAGAGTCGACTGAGGAGGATGGAATGTGAGATGGTATCAAAGGCTGCGCTCAGGTCCAGGAGGATGAGGAAGGAGAGTAAACCAGAGTCAGCTGCAAGGAGGAGGTCGTTGGTAATTTTGATTAGAGCTGATTCGGTGGAGTGAAGGGAGCGGAAACCTGACTGAAAAGGTTCATACATGTTATTTGTGGTGAGGTGAGAGTGAAGTTGACTGGCTACTGTTTTTTCTAGGATTTTGGAGAGGAAGGGTAAGTTGGAGATGGGACGAAGGTTATTGAAGTCATTGGGATCTGAACCAGGTTTTTTAACAATCGGGGTGACAGCTGCAGTTTTAAAAAGTGAGGGAACAATACCTGTAGAAAGTGAGGAGTGGATAATGTCTGTTATGAGGGGAAGCAGAGAGGAAAGGCAGGACTTCACAAGGGATGAGGGGAGGGGATCTAACTGGGAGGTAGATGGCTTGGATTTCTGAATAATGTCCGATATTTCAGAGGGGTCTGGGAGATTAAAACAGGAGAAAGAGTGAGAGTGTGGAAAGGATTCAGGAGTATGGGGAGGCAGCGAGTCGGAGTGGAGGAGCAGGAGGATGTTTTGGATTTTCTGATTGAAGAACAGCATCAGGGAATTGCAGGTGTCGGTAGAGAAAAAATGGGAGGGCAGGGAGTGGGAAGACTGGAAAGTGTTGTTGAGCAGTGAAAATAGAGATTTAATATTTCCTTCGTTGGAGGTAATGAGATTGGAGTAATTTGGCAGATTTGGTGTGGGATATGGATTCTTTGTAGTGAGCTAGATGATTACTGTACATGTCTTTGTGAATAGTGAGACCTGTTCTTTTGTGAGACGCTCGAGTTGACGGCCTTGTGCCTTGAGTGAACGGAGAGCAGGGGTGAACCAGGGGGAAGATGAGGCAAAGGAAACAGATTGGGTTTTTAGAGGGGCAAGAGATGAGAGGATGGTGCTGAGACTGACATTATAATGTGAAACCAGATCATCGGGGGTGCAAAGAGAGTCCGGGAACGAGATATTGTCGATTTTGGAACGAAGTGAGTCAATATTAATGTCCTTTAAATTCCAGAAAGTGATGAGACGTGGAGACTTGATGGCAGAAAGGCAGATAGCAGTGTCGAATGTAAGGAGGAAGTGGTCCGAAACATGAATATCATCAGCAGAGAGGTTGGAGGGGGTGAGGCCAGAGCAACAGATGAGATCCAGGGTGTGTCCTTTTGTGTGTGTTGGAAAGTCCGAGAATTGCTGAAAACCAAAACTGTCCAGGCACGATAGGAAGTCTTTGGAAAGGGGGAGAGTATTATTGTCAATATGTATGTTAAAATCCCCCAGAAGAACAACATTAGATGAGAGGGTGGAGAGGTGCGTGAGTAAAGTAAAAAAGTCATTTAAAAAGTCATGGTGGTGTTTGGGGGGACGGTAAACAGTGGAAACAATAGTGGGAGTAGGACCAGGGAGTTTAAAAACAGTGCATTCAATGCCGGTACTGACACTGGCAACACCTTCCACTTCTTGCGGTGAATTACCGCGAGACCCCCCCCCCGACCAGTGCCACGGGGTTGTGAGATGTAAACAAACCCAGGTGGTGAGGCTTCGTTCAGCTGGGAGAAGTCCTGAGTCTGCTGCCAGGTCTCTGTCAGACAGAGAAAGTCCAACTTACGGTCAGCCAGGAGATCCTGAATAAGATGGCCCTTGTCCGTGAGAGAGCGGATGTTGAGCAGACCGAAGGGGACTGTGGCGTTGTTGTGCCTTACGGGGACGTTAGCCGACCTGGCTAGGCAGGCTAACGTCCTGTAGCCGGCAGTCCTGACAGCGAATCTGGGAGGATGGCGAGAGGTTGACCAGAAGGAGGTTATTGCATTTGGGCTGTTGCCATAGACGAAGTTGCGGCGAGACCCACGGTGAATGTATCTCCAGTGGGGAGGGAAAGCAATGTCCAGATGTAGGTGCAGATCCGGCGGCGGTGGAAGCCTGGGCAGGAGCCGACGGATCCAGCGAAGCTCGCCGGCTGAATACTGGTACATTCTGGCCACGGAAATATGGCAGAGCGAGAGAAGCATCCACAGGAGAACAGACCAGATGTACAGCTTTTCGGCCAACATCAGACTGGAACAGCGGGTGGACCAGAGGAGTTGGGTAGTACTCGCTTCAGGTGAGCAGGAATGAACAAATGCATCCAGCGAAGAAACAGAGCTCAGCAATACCAGAGTCGATGCGTTTGTGTCGATGTGTTTGTGTTTGTTTTGTTTTTTGCATTTTTCTGTAATTCTTGTAAATATTTCACATGCCATATCA
Source organism: Dascyllus trimaculatus (assembly GCA_024666655.1). NCBI lineage: Eukaryota > Metazoa > Chordata > Actinopteri > Pomacentridae > Dascyllus > Dascyllus trimaculatus. Next base: position 26,279,077 of record CM045466.1, on the reverse strand, counting down.
TGCTGTTAAATGACACACAGAGAGCTTCAAACGCATCAACATGAGACACAAAATGTGCCCAAAGTGGAATGCTATTTATTCATAATCCCATGATGTTTTATGTTCCCCTACAAAATGACATTTACTGGCATTAAATTAGTGATCTTCTGGCTTTTCCGCTGGTGCCAGCAGCAGGTTGAACCTTTTGGGTTTTTCTATCGCAGACAGTGTGTGTGTGTGTGTTCAGAGGATGAATCCTGGTAACGCTTGATGATCAGACTTTTTCTATACTGGAAGTCAACATTTTCTCAGTATCTCACCATGTAGTAGATAGGCGTCATAATATCGTGTACAGACATTTATTGTTCACGGAGGATGAATCCTGGCAATTTTGATGACTGTCAGACTTTTCCTATAGTGACACCATCAGGTCAACTTTTTTTTTTTTTACTGTACATAATTCATTATATATTTTATCAGCTAATTATATAGATACAGTTATATTATAGGATTTTATATATATATGGGATATTATATATATAGGATCAAACTGCTAATTAAATTATAGCAAATTAGCTAATGTTAGTATAGAAGCACACTAACCTCAGATTTGTTGCCATTAGCTTAAAGCTGCATCGTGTTTGAATGCTTTTGCATTTTTCCAGTATAAATTCGATTCTGTTTTAATACACAGGACTTAAATTGTATTTTCATGTCCATTTGCATATCCATTCAAGTGCATTCAAGGGAGGATCAAACAATAATAATAAGAGGAAATATGTTAACGGAGGTTGATTGTGTATTCCACTGCATTTACAGCCACAAACTCAATGAAAACCATGAAATAAATGTGTGCGATGCCATTTTCCTAACATTGCTTTTTTCCCGAAAAGTAAGTAGTAAGTACAGCTGTCAAATGAACATAGCAGAGCAGAAATGAAAGTAGAATTAGCTGAAAATCAGCTTCTCTGTACATTCATAGTGCAGTTATGTGGCATTTACTTTTAGTTTTCGTGTAAAAAGAACAGCCAGTTCATAATTGTAACATGAACCTGTCTTGACACTTACCTGTTTTTATCAATATTAACTCATTTGTATTCATGTATCGCCTTTCCGGCACAAACACCTTCCCAGCACTATTTGCAGTTTTGCTTCATGCTGTCAGACATTGTGATGGGACGTTTAGGACTTCTCTCTACACTGAGCCACTGTAGGTTTGCTGATGAGTGGTGGAGCAGAGGACCTGGCACTGAGATCAGATGAGAAAACTAACCTGTAGTCTATTTTTACCTGTCATTTTTTTATTGCCATGTTGTGAGAACAGCTATCACTAAAATAAAAAGTGAACTCTAAAACTGTCAAACACAAGAGCTGGCTCCTCACAGGGAAGCAGGAGTGCAGCAGTGTGCCAAGGACTGCAGGCTGAGCCAACCATAGGAAGTGCCAGCCCACTGGCCCAGCCAGTAACACTCTGATTCTCCTGTCAGGGGCACACTCTGTTCACTCTCTGGGCTCTGTCAGTCCATCCCACCACATACTGTGCAGGTTAGGTTTCAAGGTGTTCTTATATTTTAAATCAAATCTGAGGTTCTAGCATGAACCTGCACCTGTATGTAACCCAGAGGTACAAGTATAATGAAGTTGGAAGGTCACAGAAAGAAACAGTGCAAGAAAGTGTATACACACACACAGACAGACACAGCTGGAGGTAAACAAAAAATCGGAGCAGTGTTTTATCTTCAGTGATACACCAATCAAAAAGCAGGATGAGTCTGTTCTTTTTAACCAGCCAGAATGCTTGCTGTTCTTCTTGCTTTTAAAAGTAATATAGCAACCACAGATCTTTGAAAAATTGCAACTGTTATAAATCATTTTTATAACAGTTAAGTTAATCACTGAATTGCTTTTGTTGTTTTTAAAGCTAAATTCACTAGTTCCTGATTCTCCTATAAGAAGACTCATTAGTGCTGTCTTCTGTTTGATATCACTGTAAAAAGAACATCTTTGTTCCTGAGACAAGCAAGGACAAGCACACATCCATACCAGTGCTGAGGTCCTCCTCCATTACTATAATAATTTTGTCTTTGTCTTAGTGGAATAAACAAACAGGAGAGCAGATCTGGGCTCCTCTCTGTTTCTCTGGAGGAGAAGCCAGTTAATTAAAACATCATCAGCATCACATCTGTTTATGTGTATGCTTTTGTTGTTATCAGACCACCCTGATTCTCCTATGAGAAGACTTATTACTGCTGTCCTCTGTTTGATATCACTGTAAAAAGAATATCTTTGGGTTTTGGATCACTGGTCAAACAAAACATTCCAGACTCAGGAAAATGTCATCTTCTCCTCTCAGAAATTGTGGCACATTAATTTCTAAGAGTTTTATTCTGTTTATAATGAAGTTCTTTAACTGAGTGAGCCTGTTTTGCAAGAAGTCCCTCAGCCTGAAGGACCATGTAGGAGGCTTTTCACCTGATAACACACAGATAAAAGTGTTCATCTGCAAGACAGATTAACCAAGACAAAGGAAGCTCTTGTGAAGAAGACGATGGACCATAAAAGATCAAGAAGATGGAGGCTGCTGCCCAGAGAAAGGCTAAAGATTTTCTAGAGTCTGAGCACACTGCTCTAGAGGAGGTGAAGACATGCAGAACCTCCTGCCTGCTTCATCTATTGGAACAATAAGAGCAGCAGCTGGACAGTTATCTACAGCAGGAGTTCAAGTCAACCCTCTCTCACATGCATATTAGTGAAGTTTAATCAGATAAAACAGCCTCAGTCCTCTTTGAAAAGGTCACTATATATCATGTGCAATTTTAGGGTACCTGACTCTCTTGTAATGCTTCTTTCATGTAACAGTCAGTGAACAGATACTGATTTGAGTTGCATGAACCCTACAGTGTGTGCACAATTAGTGTCACCATCATTTTCATTGTCATCTTACTTTAGAATCCAACTCTCACTATAGTGGCACTGTTATGGTCCTGTGTTGTCCTTTTGTTTGGTCCATGTTTTTGTGTCAGAGTGAGTGCTCTTTTCTTTTTAGTAGCAGCTATGCTGATCCTGCCCACCTCTGGACAGCGAGTGGTGTCGCTGTCCCATTGGTCCCTGCTGCAGCATCCAGCCTTTTAAATCCAGGGTTTTCCTTCCACCAATGGGACATGGCTTGGCAGCAGTGGCTCATGTGTTTCTGATGTTTTTCCTTAAGAACTTTGTCCCCAGACCTTCTGTGCATTTGTGTATTCTGATAGTGGTAGTGCTTAGTATTGTGGTTTTAGTGCTGGTTTTTGATCTTCTCTGGGTATTTGCTTGTAGTTGTTAACACTGTATATATATTTAGCACTATTTTCTTTTGTTTTGACTGTTGTCCTTTTACCTGTTGATCAGGCCTCTTTTTGTTTGACAATAAATTTGTGATTGCTTTGTAACTATTTTAAGAGTGGTTTTGTTTTGGAGACTAAGTTTGCCTGTTTATTCTACTCTTTTATGTTGCGTCCCTGCTCCCCTAGACTGGGGTGTAACAGGCACAAACTGCAACAAGTATAAGGTAAAACATGTGGGTCACTGCTGCATGATGTTTCTTTCTTTCTTTCTCTTCCTTCCTTCCTTCCTTCTTTCTTCCTCCAATGAGTATTTGACTCCGAGGATACATACTGTATAGATTTCAGATAGAAATATATTAGTTACACAAGTATTTAAAAAACGGAAAAGAAGCATAAAAGTATCTCAGAGTTCTTCTGGAGTCTGAAGAATGAACTTATGCATATCTGGCAGCAAGCTCGCACTTTCAGGAAAGAAATTGTGTCTTTGAACATACAGTCAAACAAAGAATGAAGCTCATCACCAATGATTTTTGTCTCAGTGTGTTGTCTGAGTCCTAAAAACTCCCAGAGATCACAGAAACTCTGCTGTTTCCTCACCTGAACCTAGTCAGACAGCTCCATGTTTTGTCATCTGACGCAGGAAGATAGTTTACCATCTTGTACATCTGTTTAAATATTTTATGGGCTCTCACATCAACTATTATTTCTTATCTCTGCATTCCAGTGTTGCTTCGATACATCCAATATTATCTGTTCAATAACTGCTTCCGCTTGTTGAGCACTTATTGTGTCATCATGTCTCCACCAAAAGAAAGTCCACTGTCATTTATAATTTGTTAAAGTTTTGCCATTCATCCTAATTAGATTTGATCACATTAGGTCATTATCATTAACAAGGTAAACCTGATAAAGGACAGTTTAAACATTTTATCATGGTAATCACACTCGTTCTAACTTGTAAATGCTCTCCCTTTTTTCAGAGATAATATGTTCTTTCCGTTTTCTTAAAATATGGTCATGTTTACTATGGCATATTAATCGGTTGGCACGGATTGTAGAGAGATGTAGCACTCACTGGACTTTGCATATTACTCTGTATTCTAACGAGCTGTTTATGATCTATATGAGGTTAAAGAGGATTAATATAGAACTGAGCTCAGAGTTGTTTAATTGTCCTAATGCGGGTGCAGGGAGTTATGGAAAGGAAGTTTTGCAATATGTTGATTAGTTATAACCAGAGAGGTAGTTGTTGCCGTTTGCAACAATTGTTTTGTTTTCATTATTGTCACGGTTTTGTCTGTCTGTCGTTGTTGCTTTGTTTTTTGTTTTGTTTTGTTTTCTTTTCTTTCATGTGTGCTACTTTTGGCTTCAAACTATGTGCTACAAACCATTTTTCATGCAATTATGGGGACCATGTATTTGCAATAAGCAGGTGTGCTAAGTTCTAATATTCCATTGGCACCAGCTGGTGCACTAAGATTTGTTAGTTGGAATGTTAAGGGGGTAAACTCTCCCATAAAGCGAGACAAAGTAATTAATCACCTAAAGCAATTAAATACCAGAATTGCATTCATACAAGAAACTCATCTAAAACCATCAGATCACCTCAAACTCCGGTTTAGCTGGGTGGGGCAGACCTATCATTCATCATTTAATAGCAAGGCGCGAGGTGTGGCTATTCTTGTGCATAAAAATGTTCCATTCTCATCTACTGGTGTGATATCTGACCCCAACAGACGCTACATTATTGTTTCAGGCAAAATTGGTGGTAACAAGGTAGTTCTAGTAAATGTATATGGGCCAAATTGGGATAATGAAGACTTTTTAAAAAAAAGTTTTTTAACTCCCTAATTTGAATGATAGCCAGCTTATCCTCGGTGGTGATTTCAGTTGTTGCCTCAATCCATTACTCGATTGCTCTTCAAACAAATCACTCCCCCTCTCTAAATCTGCGAAAACTATACAACTATTTATGCAGCAGTTCGGTGTGAGTGATGTTTGGCGTCACTTTAATCCTTGTGTCAGGCATTTTCCTTTCTTTTCCCCCGTGCATGGCACATTTTCACGAATCGATTTTTTTCTACTTGACAATAAACTGCTCTCTTCGGTTAGCTCCTGCACCTACGCTCCCATAGTAATATCGGATCATGCACCCATTACTTTGGACATGTCATTCCCGGGCAGTTCCTTGTCTCGGTCTCCATGGCGATTTAACTCATTTTTACTTAATGACGCTGACTTTGTCAAACTTATTAACGAACGTATTGATCTTTACATCTTTACCAATGTAACACTTGATGTAACTGCAGCCACAATTTGGGAGGCTTGTAAAACTTTTTTGCGGGGTGAGATAATATCTTATACAGCCTACAAAAGTAAGACTGCTTCTCAAAAGAGCCAGGCTCTATACAATGATATATCTGAGCTGCAAACTAAGTGTACAGAATCCCTCTCTGCTGATCTGACCAAAGAGCTCCTGTTAAAAAAGTCTGAATTTGATACTATGGCCACCAATGTGGCTGTTCATGTCAGGCTGGCTGCTGCCAGGCCCAGATAGTGCTCTTCCCTCCCCCTTTCCTTTTTAGGAACTCCCTGCAGCGTGCCACCAGGTGCCCTCCATCTGCCTCATCAGCCGGATCAGGGACAGGTGGAATGCATTCAATCAAACCCCTTCTACTCAGCTATAGAACCTGGCGCCTTCCATCTCTCAGTGCTGGATCGTTGCACAAGCTCGTAGGGGTTTCAGTTGTTCACAGTTCTCAGCCCTTTTGTTACCGTAGCCTCCTAACCATTGCTGTCCTTCATCTTTTCCAGTATTGGATCCACCTGTCCCTGAAACCAGGACCATCCACCACCGTAAACCTGGACCTTGGTCTGCCTCCCAAAAGAAGAGGACTCCCACCTGTGCTTCTCCGTCTACCCGGCGCTCCTCACTCCATCATCCACCTGGCACCGGCACGCTGCCCTCACCCCTACCTGCGTATCTGTAAACCCGTTTCGAGCATTCCTAACTAGTTGTCTTTGATTATAAGAGTAATCGTAGTCTGACCTCCGTACAGGTAATTTTTGCCCTCCTCCATAGAATTGCTCACGTATGAGCAGCTGTAGTTTGCTTTCGTGTTTTGTGGTTGTAATCTTGCCTTAGTTTTAATGCTTCGTTGTACTCCTGACCGCTAGTGGTCACTATTGTTTTCTCGAGCCCTGCGCTTCCGCCTTTCGTTCCGTTTTTGTAGTTCAGTTATTTTTGTAGTCCTTAGTACTATTTTGTAAATAAAGACTTGTGTGGCATTCAAGTTCGTCTGTTCATTCCCTGCACCTGAGCCAATCTTGACACACCGTGACAGTTCAATCAATAACTAAGACCAGATATAGCTATTACGAGTTTGGCTATAAGCCAAGCAAAGTTCTTGCCCACCAGATTCGTCAATCATCTTCAGTCGAACAGATCACAGAAATTTTTATCTCTAATGAACTTTTCATTAACCTTCAAAGTATTAATAATCACTTTATGGACTTCTATTCCTCTCTGTAAAGAACTGAAAGTTTACCTGATGAAAGTTGTTACGAAAATTTCTTTAAAGGCTTTAACATTCCCATAATCGAACCGGACGTTGCTGCTGAATTAGATAAGCCATTTACTGACAGTGAAATCAAAAATGCTGTGATGGCAATGCAGAGTAGAAAGAGTCCCGGGCCTGATGGTTTTCCATCAGAATTTTATAAAGTTTTTATTGATAAACTGTCTCTCCTCATGCTCAACGGTTTTAAAGAGGCTTTTGAATCTGGTATCCTCCCACTTACTTTGCGACAAGCCACAATTTCATTTATTCAATAAAAGATAAGGATCCTCGGCTTTGCAGTAACTACAGCCCTATTTCACTGCTGTGTACAGATGTTAAAGTCATGGCCAAAATGTTAGCGAAACGTCTAGAGCCCATAATGTGTACAATAATTAGTCCTGATCAGACAGGCTTTATTAAAACCAGGCACTCATATCACAATGTCAGGCGCTTGTTAAATATTCTATATGCACCCTCATCATCTGACACTCCAGAAATGGTCCTCTCTGTGGATGCCGAAAAGGCTTTTGATCGGGTGGAGTGGCCCTATCTATTTTATACTTTAAAGCGTTTTGGTTTTGGCCCCACATTTATTTCCTGGGTGAAGTTGTCATATTCCTCGCCCCTGGTCCGTGTCCGTACAAACAATGATTATTCTAAATATTTTTCCTTTTTAAAAAATGTTTCCTGGAACCTGGCAAGGCTGCCCCCTTTCTTCCCTTTTGTTTGCTGTAGCCATAGAGCCTCTGGCAGCAGCCCTCAGGTCCAGCAATATGTGTGGCATCTCAAGGGGTGGTTCAGTTCATAAAGTATCCTTATGCGCAGATGACCTCTTGCTTTTCATTTCAGACCCAGACAACTCTATTCCTTCAGTTTTGTCTTTGCTGAAGGATTTCGGACAGATATCGGGTTATAAACTTAATTTCAATAAAAGTGAAATTCTCCCTATTTATCCTGCTGTTGAAGCCTACCCATTTGCTACTTTACCTTTTAAAGCTGCTTTGCAAAGTTTCAAATATTTGGGAATTCACATTACTAAGGAGTTTTCAAAGCTTTTTAAGACTAACTTCGATCCTTTACTGGAACAACTTGCCCAGGATATGCAGCGATGGTCCATGTTACCTCTGTCCCTGGCTGGTAGGATTAGTTGCATCAAAATGAATGTGCTGCCCAAATTTTTATATCACTTTCAATGCATTCCAGTGCTTATTTCAAAAAGCTTCTTCCAGTCACTTGACAATTCCATTTCACAGTTTTTATGGAACAAAAAACCTTCTAGAATGCGAAAGAATCTTCGACAAAAAAATAAAGAATCTGGTGGCCTTGTCTTGCCTAATTTTTTGTACTATTATTGGTCTGTAAACATCCGCACAATGTTATTTTGGTGCACTACTAATTATAACAAGCCAAACTGGCTGCCAATGGAGGAGGCCTCATGTAACTCTGCTTCTTTATTTTCTCTTTTGTGTCTTCCCTTAAAATCTACTCCTACATCATATACTAATAATGTCATTGTTAAAAACTGTCTGAAAATTTGGGCTCACGTGAAGCGACATTTTGAGTTTCAGGGGATACCTCTTTATTCACCACTTGATTTGAATCCCCCATTCCCTCCATCACTCACTGACCGAACCTTTACACTATGGAAGAGCCATGGACTTGCTTCCGTGGAAGACTTCTTTGTTGACGGCATCTTGGTCTCATTTGCTCAATTATCTGCCATTTTTAATTTGCCCAGTGCACATTTTTTTAGGTATTTACAGGTTAGAGACTTTATTAATAAACATTTCCCTGGCTCTCCAAGTATCCCTGATACAACTATGATTGATACTGTAATGGAAATAAAGCCTTCTATGAGTGGTCCAATATCAAAAATATATAATCTTTTACTTTCTAGTATCTCAGTAACATCTGACCACCTCCGTGCTGTCTGGTCTGAAGAACTTAATTTGGAAATTAGTGGTGAACAATGGCAATCTGTTTTAAAGCTTATTCATTCCTCTTCAATTTGCGCTAGACATTGCATTCTTCAGTGTAAAGTTGTTCATAGGGTACACTGGTCTAGGAGTAAGCTGGCACAAATTCTCCCAGGTATTGATTCCAACTGTGTAAAATGTAACTTAGGTCCAGCTAATCTTACTCACATGTTTCTGACTTGCCCTGCCTTGTCCACATTTTGGGATTTAGTTTTTGACTCACTTTTAGCTATCTCAGCTGTTATAATCCCACGATCCCCCCTGACTGCTCTGTTTGGGATTCTTCCTAGAGGTCATTCCTTACCAGCTCATTTTTCTGAACTTGTTGATGCTAAGTTTTCTAAAATCTGGTTGCGTTTTTTAGACCATGTCATGTCTCTTACTCTTGAGGTTGCCCCATGAACCCAGTTTTTATTTTTTCAGCATGTCTTCACTTAATGCACCCACGTACTCTGTTGCAATATCTACAGATATCTACAATATCTACAGTAGCACATATGTATCTTTATAATTTTAACTTATCTACACCTTTATTGTTGTTGTTGTAGTTGTTGTTGCTTTGTTTTTGTTGTTGTTTTGCTTTTGTTCTGTAATTTTTTTTTGTTTGTTTTTTCTTTCTCTTTCCTTTTTGTTGTCCTGGTTTATCTATCAGGTGTGTATGATAATACTTGTAGGTATGTATCTCACGATTACTTCTGATACCTTTTTTTTGTATTTCAATATTTGTTTTTTTACTTGAAAAATGATAAATAAATCATACATAAACATTTTATCATTCAGTAACTGATACTAAAAAACATGTAGACCGAAATTTTGGATGAATGATGGTGTAGGGCAGCCAGGTTGTTATGTTTTACAGAATGGGTTGGCAGAGTAAGACGAACAGAGACTTGACTGAGTATATGAGAGCAGGACTTCTAACTGGCTCTCCAAGCGATCATTTGACATGAAACTTTTGCTGAATTTCCACCACAACCATTGTTTTTAACTCATTTGTATGGTGTGTTTGTCAGACAAATATTTTCATGCTACAGATCAGCAATTTGGTAAACGACCCTGTAGTGGCTGCTGGTTGCCATGCAGTCTTAATGGGCTGCATTTCAGTCACTACTACATGCTTGTTCTTTTGCTTGACAAGAGAAACAAAAATATGTACATGAGAGCAGCTTTATTAGAAATTCAGCTTTATTTAAAAACTGTAAATATCAGCACACAGAGCAGGAGAGAAGCAAGCAGGTATAAGCACTGGCTGAGTTTAGGTTGCACAGATGCACCAAGGGCAACATGAGAACGTCATAATCCACCCAGTCCATTTTTACTGGTTTCACATCAGTCTTGATAATGCTTTTGAAAAACATATACTGGTGTATTTAAAGGTCATCTCACAGCTAGAAGATCACCAGTCTGGGATCCTTCTGTGTTGAGTTTGTATGTTCTCCCTGTGTATGCATGGGTTTTCACTGGGTTCTCCAGCTTCTTCCCACAGTCCATAAACATGCTGAGGTTAACTGATTATTCTAAATAGTCCATAGGTGTGAATGTGAGTGTGCTTGGTTGTCTGTCTCTATGTGTAGCCCTGTGATAGACTGGTGACCTGTCCAGGGTGTCCCCTGCCTTTGCCGAGTCGGCTGGTTGAGGCTACAGCCCCCCGGGACCAGTGGCGGCTGGTGCAGTTTTCTCCAGGGGGGGCTATAACTCCAAAACGGACATATACCAAAAACAGGGTTTATGCAGGTCTGAACAAATGTAAGACTTTTTAAAGACCTTTTTACAACCATTTTGAATTAAATTTAAGATCCACACAAATTCAGAAAAAGTAAGGGAAATTGCAATCACAGAATTGCTTTCAAAGTTACCAAATTTATTCCCACAGAACCCATAAATCAACCTCAACCTCCTCATTGTGCTGACAGATCTCCATCCTGTTGTCTTTATTAAGCTGACATGAAATGTTTATTCTTCCTAACATGGCTAGTCGTGGTCGTGGATCCTAGTTTGTTCCTGCTTCTTTGCCTTTTCTGAACTGCTTTAATCAGTCCTACCTGTCTTGATCCATGCTGGGTCAGATCCTGATGTTTGAAAAAGGAGGCAGGGAAAGCAGAATAAAGCATTAGCCTCTCTACATGCAGTTAGCCTAGCCTTGCTGCTAAACCAGGTCCTGTGTTGTCCCCTCTGTCTTTGGATGCTGATTAATTAGGATGTTGGGCTGATCAGGTCTGAGCTCTTTCACCTGCAGCTTCTCCTGAAATGTTCTCCTCTCCAAAGGTTTTGATTTAAGTGACTTCACTGAATTATTTAATGTCTCTTTCTCCATTTTGCGTCTCTGTCTATCGTCTCCAACTCCCGCTACTCCACCTGTCAATCAGCCGCACTTTATGACAGACGGCTGTGACTCGGGCCGACATCCCGACGTCAGCCCCACCCACGGCGGGAGGGTGGTGGTATCTAAATAATCCAGCTACGTCAGCTGTGGGCGCAGGGAAGCTGCGCCCCAATTTAGTCCTATCTCTTGTATTGAAGAGGAGTTACTGCGCATGTACAACTTTTAACGAGAGTCTATGGGCAAAGATTTTTGCGCCCCAGGGCGGAAACACGTCACCAATCGGACAACACAAATGAACGAAACAACTTTACTCATCATCATTGCCTACATAATATTTGTTTTCCTCATCTTAAAATAGATATACATTTATTTCGAAATATTTGTATTTTATTATTTCATTTTTATTATTATTTTTATATCTTATTTAAGCTAAAGTGGTGAGTGATGAATGGTGGGGCGGCGCCCTAGCGCCCTCTATTGGCCAGCCGCCACTGCCCGGGACCCTGTAGAGGATTAAGAGGTGTACAGATAATGGATGGATGGATATGAAATTATCTACAAGGTTCAATAATTTGGTCTATTTATTTTCCCTCCATTGAAGGTGGGACCCAGTTTTAATAAGAGTGATATATGGACACTTATTTAATGATCCTGTGGCACCTACATGAAGAATCAACTCTAGCAAGAGATCATGGTTTGGGTTTAAAAGACTGTTAAGGTTAGAGGACCTTTATCACTATGGTTACTGAATTGACCTCATCCCTACACTAACTTAGTAGAATGCTCTGTTACTGCAAAGGTCTCTGTCACTGAGACAGACCAAGTGTCCCACTGCTGATTTAAGGGTGCTCCTCAATAAAACATTACTATAGGTGATAATAACCTGCTTTCATCTTCCAGCTGTGTCTCAGATACTCTTTATGATTTGTTCATTTGTTCATTTTCTTTCTGCCAGGTAGCTTTCCGTTGTCCAAGGTAATTCAGGGTGGCTCAAGTTCTCCCTTTGGACCAATATTCATCAATAATTTTATTATACCACTAAGAGGTTACAAAACTACCCTTGCTTAGAATGTTCCCTTTAGACTTATTCAAGCTGCAGTTACTTATGGTTATACGGCAAGGCATAGGTTTTTGTCTGATGGCTAATATCCACAGTTGTGTACATGTGCGCTTGCTCTATACCACCTTTTCTCTTCCCTATACAAGTATGTACACACACACACACACACACACACACACACACACACACACCAACAGATGTGTAGTATATAAATCTTTTCTGCTTTTAAACATTGTGGTGACTTTGTCATGTCGGTCGGGATAATTCAGAAGAAAAAAGGTGCTTCATGACATAACAAAGCAGTGCTGAAATATTAATAAGTAATTTCCGAAATGTGAAAGCATTTTAAAAACGTCTTACTTGCATTGATATTGTATTCAGCTCATAAAGTTGCAGCGCCACCAGAGAGCCTGCAGCTCATCTGTGTCTCTGTGTTCATCAAAGTACTTCACATACAAGGTTTCCTGTGATAAAATATGCAGCATTTTCACCTGCAGCAATAAAGGCGTTTGATGAAATGACGTCTGAGCAATGATCTCAAACTAGCCAACACCTCAAACCTAACATTTAAATGTAACATTTTTCTCTGATATTGGACATGTCCTGCAGGGACATATTTAATTCTGTTTTGAAACTATAATACTAACTGCTGCAAAGTGCACATTCATGCTTCACTTTTCAGACATTCAGGCGGTGTGTAGTCCAGCAGGTCACCTCATTATTCATGGCCATACCGCCTTGTGGATGCCTGATCCCGTCAGATCTCAGAAGCTAAGTGAGGTTCAGCCTGGTCAGTACCTGGATGGGAGACCGTGAGGGAACACCAGGAAGCCTGGGTGAATGCAGTGTGAGAGTGAGTGATTGGTGGTGGTCGGAGGAGCCGATGGCACAGACTGGCAGCCTCTCCTCCACCAGTCTACCCCAGGGCAGCTGTGGCTACAGATGTAGCTTACCACCATTGAGTATTGAGTGAATGAATAATGCAATGTAAAGCGTCTTTAAGTGACTAGAAAAGCGCTATACAGAACCAATGCATTATTGTTGTTATTATTAATATACATCTGATTCCAACTCTATCAGTATTAGATAGATAGATGTTTTGTTGGACTAGAAGCCACTGCATCACACAGCAGCTCATTCACACAAGTATTCAGACCATAATTACAATTAATAAAAAAAAGAGAAATAAATTGACTAGTGTATTACCCAGTAATAAAAGACAATAGTTTTAAATAGAAATGCTCTTTAATGTTTTTATGCGACTGACATGAACAAATTCTTCTACCAGTTCAGTTTACATTTGGAGATTCTGAACTGTCTGCCTGATAGCAACAGACAGAAGGTTCAGGATGGCTAAATATAAACTATTAATCATTAAAGTGTATCTTTTGATGAAATCACACAAACTTGGCAGCTCTACATGGACCACAGAGCAAAATGGTGACCCCAGACTGTCTTCAGCCAAATCTATACCTGTGTTACATCAAACCTAAGTCCCTATTCCAATGCTGTATTTTGAGAAGTACCAGTCCATTCTGAATCACATTACACATTGTTCAAAAGCATAAAGCCTCAGACTTTAAACAGTTTCAACCATTTTCTGTCACCAATATCACAGCAACAATAGGAGAAGCACCAATAGTTTGTTACTCTGTAATGAGAGTGTGTCCATAGCAAAACAGTGGTTTCACATTTAATGTCGTGTACAGGGGCATGTACATGTTGAATCACTGTGTGCTGCACGCTGGTCTCACTGCAAGAGTCCAATGAAGAAAATAAGAGTTGAATGTGAAGAGGTTAAAGAAGCTGGAACAGCCAGTCAACAAGATTTATTTATTTATTTGTCTTAACCTAGACCTTTCTCAAACCTTGATTATGTTTGTCATCTGTAGATATTGTTCTAAAATATCGTCCCTGCAAATTTTTCAGAGGGAGCTTATTTATTCAGCATGTGAAGGACACCAAGAGTTGTGGTAAGTTTTACCATTCTGTCCAGCGGGGAATTTATCATAGAAAAATGAAATCAATACAAAATCTGTAGCAAAAGGACAGTATATTTAGCTTTATTTAACACAAGACAAATATCTATCACTGTGTCAGCCTCCATGTTGTCATTTAATTACAGATCTGCTGTGGATGGATGTATGTGGAGGATCCGTAGCCTGAAGGGACTGCCACTGTCGACCACAAAAAGTGACATCCAGCTGGGACAAGATGCCTCTCCACTAACAGCCTGAGGCCAAGTTGCAGCAGGATGCCCAAATTACAGGTTTAAATCAGCCACCCGGCCAAAGCGTCAGACATATTGTTGCTGCCATCATCAAAACCCACCAGTGTGTTGACGCTGTCTTTTTTTTTTCTTTTTGTAGTTGGCACACACATCTCACCTGAAACATTACTTTCATGTGCAAGATTAAGCCATGCAAGTCTCAGTCTACACAGCCCGAACAGTGAAACCGAGTCATAAGCTTGTGTTTTTCACTTCAAAAATTTGCAGCAAATTCACATAAGCAATGATTTAATGTAATGAATAAGAGCTTAAACATCAACAATGATGTTTTTTTTTCCAACAATGTAAATTGGAAAATGTCTCATTAGATTAAAAGTGCTCACTCAAAAGTCAGAAACTTTCAGCTATTGTTGGATGTGTGTGGATTTGCTAAGTTCAAATCTGGACCCAAATGCAGAATATAGAACACAGTGAGCGTTCAGAGAGGATAATTTGTTGTAGCATTCTTGGATGAAGGGGAGGGAGGCTTGGAGGGTTTTTCTTGGAAAGGAAGTGTGTCACCTGGCTGCGTCGTCAGAGGAGTACAATCCAGGAGGTAATCCAGGAAGGTAGGTGAGTTAAGTATCTGTGGCTGGTTGTGTGGAGGCACTAGGTAGGGTGTGAAGAACCAAGCCTTGACTGACTGTACAGAGGCTGAGGGAGCTAAACCTGGAGGTCCAGAGCAGTAGATGTTCCCAGCTGGGTGACTGAGGCGTGGGCCTGATGAGTTGATCACCTGGAGACTTGAACTTCAGGCACAAGAGGCGGCAGTGTCAGTATCCAGCAAGGCAGAACAGAAAAGCATTTAATAGGTGCAGAGGTGAACGAGGCGATGCTACCATGTGAACTGTCAGAGAATAGATAAAGTAGAGTTTTTATGCTGCAGCCAGATGACTGGATGATGAGATTTGGGTGTGTCCAGTAATTGCATATCAGCAGGGAAAAAGCAGGTCACCAAGCCCAGTGACACAAACACACTCATACACACACCAAGATAAACAGGAGGAGAG
The DNA here is from genome assembly GCA_024666655.1 of Dascyllus trimaculatus. Classification (NCBI taxonomy): domain Eukaryota; kingdom Metazoa; phylum Chordata; class Actinopteri; family Pomacentridae; genus Dascyllus; species Dascyllus trimaculatus. The sequence goes on along the minus strand of CM045466.1, from coordinate 26,263,577 downwards.
AGGGAGGACAGAAAAGAAGCACCGAGGAAGGTGAAAAACCAGGAAAATAAAAGAAAGGAGCGAGCCACCGACATTATCATGACAACTGTAGCTTTAAGTGTATGGAATCACAGGAGTGCCAAAATAAATAGGAAATAAATGTGGAAATGTAAAGAGAATCAATAAAAGAATCAATAATAAAAAATAAACAAATGTAGTAATATTCTTTTTCCATTTTGCTTTTGCTTATTCCATTTTGTCTTTGCCTTTTCTGTTTTGTCTTTGCTTTTTCCATTTGCCTTTGCTTTTGCTTATTCCATTTTGTCTTTGCTTTTCTCACTTTGCCTTTGTCTTTTCCATTTGCGTTTTGCCTTTGCCTTTACTTGATGGCTCAAGCTGTCAATCAAATGGCTGTAGGCGGGTCTCTCTCCTTTTGCCTTTGTCTTTTCCATTTGCGTTTTGCCTTTGCCTTTACTTCATGGCTCAAGCTGTCAATCAAATGGCTGTGGGCGGGTCTTCCTGTCCAGGATGACTAGTCCATACCTGATCAGTGATCACACGATTCCTGCTGGACAGTGGTAGCTCTGTATACATGCTAGCTCTTAGCGCGGGCGACAGGAAGCAGTGTCACGGGCAAAACAGGGAAATATGGCAGAGGTGGACGAATTGAGAAGAGGAGTTCAACAAGAACTATTGGCAATTGCTCGGTATGTGGAGGAAAATTTTCCAACAGACTACATTTTAAGGTTGGTGGAAGATGCCATGGAAAGTCTTGGAGAAATATCTGCGTTGATGAATGCAGACATCGACGAAGCTGTGTGGCGCAATCTGGAGGAGGTAAGCGCCTTACCTAGTGTAAAATACGATCCTGTCATATTATCGGTCAGCTTTGCTCACAAGTTTTAAGAGGGACAACCGCTACACCATGACTGGTTCACATATTAGACATTCACAATACACTAATTAGCAGCCACGGCTGAAGTTAGCACCAGCTGCCGGCAGGGCTGGGCTCAGCTCACCCAAATGGACAGATTAGAGTCCAACCACACAGTGTGCTGAGGTGAAAAGTTGTTGGTACACAGTTTCATTCAGCAAGTTTTTGTGTTAGCGTGCACACACTCTCTGGTCTGTCAGTCTTGTCGTAGTTATAGGAATACATTATGAAACTCTCCAGCGGTAGCCTGTATCAGCTCTACATTCAATGATAGATTCAGAAAAGATATTATGTAAGGGATATAATACCCGACGAGGCGTGAACCGGTTGCTTTTTTTTTTACCGTTAAAATCGTAAGTTTTTCACAAGAAGCGGCTGAGGGGACTATTTAATATCACTTGTTTTGACGTGTTGCCAAGGTAACCAGCTCTAGCCACAGACCCTGCAGCTGTTCTGAACCATATGTAGTAGCATGTCACAATAATACACCACATAGGTTAAAGGACACTATAAAACCACTCATGTTTTGTCTACTGTCTTGCCGTTGTGATAAATAAACTGAAATAACGTGTGTTGCGCCTCCATGTATGCAGCCTGTTACAGTAGCTCCTGACCATATACTACTTTTTTCGCACTTTATCTTATTATTTAACGTTATTATTTTTGTTGCTAGCAGTTATTAAGCAATTCTCTCTCCAAACATATCTGGTGGAGTGATTTTTGGTCCTTTTTCATCCTGCTGAGCTGAACAACTGCATGGATGCACTTTTTGTTTACACGAGAGATCAGCTGATCGCTCTGAGACCGGTCGGCATGATGGCCAGATCTACAGACATCCCTGAAGAGATGTGGAGAAAATGAACACCAAGATTTCCCCTAGGGGATAAATAAAGTATTTCTGATTCTGATTCTGTTAACGTGTGTTCTGAGTTTCTGTTGCCACGGTTACCAACTAGCATTTGAGCCAGCGCAATGATTTAGAACAATCAGGCTGTTTGAACTTCTTTATAGGTGTCCATTATCACTGTTTAACGGACACCCTGCAGCTAATCAGAATCGAGTATTCACCCAGACCATGGTATAAACATGAATATGTTATACACCATATCATACATAATTCTTATCCAGAGGTCATGTCTGTGGTTTCCTAGGTACGCATGCAACTGTGTGTTGAAGCTAGGCAGTCAGGACCTGGACGACCTAGACTAGAAATACCGGTGGACATTATGGAGTCATACATTCTTCTGGGATTACCAGCTGCCAAAATAGCTGAACTGTTTGGAGTGTCAACTAGAACCATCAGAAGGAGAATGGCATCCCATGGATTGAAGTAACTATTTTATAGTTCTTAATTTTATAGTCAATATTGTTTACACAATAAGAATGAATTCACTAGTAACATAGTCATCTAAAATGAATAAATGGATAAAATGGATAAATAGATGTTCAGTTTTTACATCTGTCTGTTGTATAATCTTTTGGCAGGTTGTCAGATTTGTACACTCCACTGACTGATGATGAACTTGATGGCATTGTAGCAGACATCCACAGGCATAATCCCAGAGCAGGGATTAGGATGATCCATGGTCTTCTTAAATCACAGGGTACACATGTGCAAAGTAAGTACAGATGCTTGATTTTTCCAGATCAAAGTCACAATTGAAAATGTACCAAGTATACAATTAACAGAATGGAAATAAAAACAGCAGGCGATGCCATCAATTAAATATTTCAATATTTTCTTTGAAATACTTTAAAATGCTGTTAATAAAGATCTCCTTAGCAGACACGTTCCTAGGCCCTGGTAGTCATCATAGTGTTTAGAGCTATAAGGACAACATCAGGGCCTGAAGATCTGTCTGTCCCGAAGCATGTGGTAGCATGGTAATAAAAGTTATAGATCCTTTTATAATTGCTCCTCACATCTTGTGTTTCTGCATATACAGGAATAAAAAACTTGGAATGAGGAGCAACATTTATGGTTATGTCATTGGCAAGAATGATATAACTTTTGTCGATAATAAACTGATACTTATTGTTACTGGATAAATATTTTGTTTTCAGTTTAACTTGTATTTTTTTGTGTGTGTTATGCAGCCTATCGTGTGCAAAACTCTTTGCGAAGAGTGGATCCTGAGGGTACCCTAGCACGGCAAATATCCATGCATGTATTGAGGCGCAGGCAGTATAGTGTCCCTGCTCCAAACAGTTTATGGCACATTGATGGAAACCACAAACTAATAAGGCAGGTTGTCTTTGCATTTCTTTTGTTCTTTGTCGCATTTATGAAAATATTTTGTCTTTGTTCTATATCACTGTATAATTCTAAATATATATTTATAAGTTCAATGTCTTTTATAGACAGCGGATTGTGATACATGCAGGAGTGGATGGATTCAGCAGGCTTATTGTTTATATAGATGCAGCTACAAACAACAAATCCACGACTGTACTGGACAGTTTCATGTCAGCTGTTTCTCAGTACGGCTTGCCATCTCGTGTAAGATCTGATAAGGTAAAAAGAAGTTTTGCATTAATAAAGAATTAATCTTCTGCATTGACATGACTAAAATAAAACAGAAAAAACAGCATTTTGCATTTGTTTTACCTAATTATATACTAATTCCCTGAAGGGTGGGGAAAATGTTGCCGTTGCACATTACATGGTGAGCCATCGAGGAACAGGCCGGCATTCCCACATCACTGGACGCAGTGTGCATAACCAAAGGTAATGTACGACTGTGGAACTAATTGTTGTCATGCTTATCAGATATATTTTGAAATGGTGAAAAGTAAATTCCTTCTGTATACATTCATTTGCAAAATTTGAACCAATTGTGTTTTTTGGTCAATCAACAGAATCGAAAGATTGTGGAGAGATGTGTATGGAAATGTCCTCGACTTGTTCCATACAGTCTTTCACAATTTGGAATTGGAAGGGTTTCTAAATCCTGACAATGAACTGGAGTTGTTTGCTCTCCAATGGATCTATGTTCGACAGCTTCAGCAGCACCTTCAGGCATTCAAGGAAGCCTGGAATCACCACAGCTTGAGGACAGAGAGAGGCCAGTCCCCCATGCAACTGTGGCTGAGTCAGCCACGTGAGGGAAATAATGCTGATCCACTTCAGGTACAAGTCCCCTGTAGTACTTGGAGTACTTGTGTGTGGGAAAAAAAAACTTCCTTGTGTGTGTGAGCTCACATGCCAATAAAACTTTTTGCAGTTGAGAAAATGTATATTTCTATTTCAGAATTCATTGAACGTGTCTAAGCATATTTAACTAATACCATCTAGAACCATATTCTCACACACTGCTAGGAGAACCTAGATTTTAAATACATACTTTGTTTAGTAACTTAATTCATATATACAGTATACTTTGTTAGGGCTCCAATGAAAAAAGGTCCACTACTCACACAAAGTTAGGGACATTCTGCTTTTGGATGAAATTTCAGAATATACCTAAATTGCACCATAGCATTTACAGGTGAACTTAATTTGACCTTTAAACCTTTGAATGCCAACTGTTGAAAGTTCTGGTGCATATTGAATAACGTGCTGTTCTCTAACAAGGTGGTTAACTGTAAAAATCACAAGATCCTTGAATGAATCCATGAATTGACCATTAAATGTTTGGATTCAGTCACAGTTTAAACAGTCACCACAACATGAGAGGTTGTGGTCAAGCTGTTTAATTCACTTTTAAGGAATACACACTTCTCCTAAAATAACTTTTCAAATTATGATTTCTCTTCAGGTTGATGATGGTTACGGTGTAGACTGGACAGGACCTCACAACACATACCCAGAGGGTGTCACTGTACCTGATGCACAACTACCCCGGCAGCTTACACAGGCTGAAGTTGCATCATTACCCGATCCGGAGGTTCCTTTTTCTGCTGCACTACAGACATACATGGATACAGTGAATATTATTAAGGACATTTTTCAGCAAATCTAAGCGTATACCAGTTGACTGTACCATAATCATAACATTATAAACAAGACCTTTAAAAGGACATAAACATTGCAAAAACCACTTGAAATGTTTGG
>CM045466.1:26191031-26258510 GCA_024666655.1 Dascyllus trimaculatus | reverse complement strand
GTGATAGGAAGAAATCTGTCATTTACAAGTGGGCTACTTCATTAATAAATATTACTGTAACTAAAAATGTACAATAAAAACAGGAGTGATGACAATTGAGCGTCATGTCATGTCAGTGCGTCACTACAACGCTCTCCCGTTTACTGTGAAATCGATTAATTGACACCAATAATAGCTGGTCTCCTGCAGTTCGATCTGCTGTTCTTCTCTGTTTGCTTCATCTTTCTCGGTTCTGTCACTTCTACTGCCTGCTAAAGTGTATATCTTATAGCGTTATTAACTATTGTTTTCCATGCACTGTTTGAGGGTAATCTATGGCTGCCTCCTATCTCAGCCACTAACTGTCTACATAGCCGTAGCCACTGTGAAAGCAGCTAATGCTCTACCTTGTGGTGATGGCTGTGATACTTCATCAGTATTACGTAGATTATGTCTCTGCTAGAGAGACATATCTGTCTATTAGAACAGAGTGATAAAGTCAATCTGACTTTAGGAAGATGCTACAATACTTCAGACAGCATGAGCTACAGGCTAAAATGCACAGGAACCCCATTTGCACTAGCTGCAGCCTAGCCTAGCACCATCAGCAAAATAAATAACGGCTGCACCACTTGTTAACACATATATGTGACTCATTTATTACCTCCACCAAGGAGGTTATGATTTTGCCGGCGTTGGTTTGTTTGTTAATTTGTTTGTTTGTTTGTGTGCAAAATAACTCGAATAGTAATAGATGGATTTGGATGAAATTTTCAGGAAATATGTGAAATGGGACAAGGAAGAACTGAGGAAATTTTGGGACTGATCCGGATCACTGTGTTGATGCATGAATTTTTTTAAATCTAAGTGTAACCGGGTGGACAATTACATGCGGTTTACTCTAAAAGCCACCAGAGGGCACTCTGGTTTTTGGGGTAACTCCCTGTGACCACATGAGATTTTGTTGATTTAATTAGATGTGTTTGTAAATGGAAATGAAAATTAAAATACCCCCGTGGAAAACGTAAGTCTCTATTTCCTGTTTGCTTTGGCTCTGTGACCCGTCTGACTTCTGATGAGGAAGGATCTGGTATCTAAAGCTCCAGTGTTAGCTAACTGTTAGCAGACCTTGCTGTGTACCGTGGCCTGATGAAGACCCACTGTGGGGTCGAAACTTTGCTTGGCACACATTGTTCACTATTTCACAGTGGACTTTTCACCAACTTGGGGTTTATTTGTCCCTTTGGAGGGACCTTGTGGTGCTGCTAGCTCCACTGCTAGCACTAAATTGCTAGTGTTCTGCTACTTTTCGAGACGTTTTTGGGAGGTTTTGAGGTTTTCTGTTCCTTTAGCTTTGCTTTTTGGTTTACCTACGTTTCCTTAGGGTGGGGGCATAGGGATTTTTATTTCATTACCAGGGTTAAAAATCATTTAGTTAGCATAGACTGGCCTTACAAACGGGGGAAGGTGGGCGATTTGATTTCTGGGGTTAAACTTAATGTTGCGGGGTTTAAAATAAGGTTTAAAGGGCTTTAATTCATACAAGGGACTGGATTGGGGACTGTAAAGTGGGGGACCAGGGTTCAATAAAACGTATAATATTTTCATGTCATAGGGATTAAACATTCATTGGGTGGGTTTATTTGAAATACTTTCACATGTATTTCTTAGGTTCAGGGATTTCATATAATTTTGAATAAGTTAGAGGGTTTTTTTTAAAGTTGAGAAAACACTGAGAGGATTTTATTTCATTAAGGGGTTTGTTTGGAAGTTTTTTGGTTTCATTCACCACGTTTCTGTTCATTCTTGGCCTTCAGTTCATAAGCATTTGCAATCCATATCCTCACATTAAATAATACACAGAACTCCTTATTGTTTATGCATGCAAAGCTCACAGTATAACACAGACACAAGACAAGAGACAGGCTCCATTGTCAGTAGGACATTTGAACTGTATGTAATTACATTTGTATCTGGAAGACTGCAGTGTTTGTTAAAACTTCAGCAGTGTCTGCTACCTCGCCTTCCAAACACAACTCTAATTCACCAGAGCTTCTCTGCTCTGCAAATGTGCTCATTAGTCATTCACTGTACACAATGGCTTTCAGTGATTGGCTGTTACTCTTGAAAAGCAACAACCAATGAGATAGAGCTGTGGGTGGGACATGGCTTGAGAATAGAGTGACTGCAGAGAGACAGTTGCATCAGAGCCATGGTAGCATATTTGCCTTATTTTGTCATGATCAGTCATTATCATGAGCCAATAATTGAAAAAAATGCCAACTATCAGCCTTAATAATCAGTCAGGCTGATAATCAGTTGATCCCTAAACTAAACACACATTCTAACATAAAACACAAGCTACCATGTTATCACTTATCTAACATACACAGGGAGGCGATTCCTCATCTAAGTGTCTCTCAGCACAGGACAACACACTGTAAATCAATGCAAATTCTATGAACAGCACTTTACAATGAATACAGCCAAAAACTTCTACAAGTATTTATCTGTCCTTCTTTTGTACAACATGACACTGTAATGTGTTTCTGGGAACACACGGAGCTTTAGAGACTCTGTTCTCTGTTCTGTTGTTCAGTTTTGGTACTGAATAGCTGCACTGCAAAAACTCAACATCTTACCAAGTTTATTCGTCTTAATTTTAGTCAGAATGTCTCAACCTAAATTTTCACCTGTTCTATTGGCAGATTTTTTTTCACTTATTTCGAGGTAAAAATGCCTTGAGTTTTTTTTCTTGTTTTGGGAGGGGCATTTTTTCCAGTGTGAAATTATGCTCCAAAATACCACTTTCAAATATACAGTAGATCCCTAACTAGGACTGAAACCCACACTTGTCACCACTATTTATTTATTTTTTGTCGATTTGAAGACCAATGATTGAAGGTGGTGAATGTGATACTCCAATACACTGGTTAAATTCAGTGAATATTTCCTCAGAGTCCAATCTGTTCATACACGGCCCTGGTTCGCCATTTCAAGACAGGTTTTGTGGTCTAAAGATACCCATAACTCTTCTGTCCCCCTCTGCCCTCACCTAAAGTACTCACTGCCAGTTGACTGACAGACTTGACATCGGGGTGTATGTGGAGGAAGGTGCAGGTTCCCCGTCTGGTGACCCCCAATCCAGACCGAAAACTTGAAACCTCAAATTCAGTACGATGCAGCAGCTCTACCCTCGTCACCTTTCCTGTACGTCTGTGTTTTACTTGCTTTCTTTATTCACCGTATTTCATTTCTTTGTCCTTCTATATTTTTATTCATGTGTGCAGTTATTTATTCATAGTAATACCCATGAACGACAGTGTGATTATTTTTGACAGATATTGTGATATAAGTCACATTTTTAGTGGTAATTGCCATTTTTTCATTTCCTTTTCTATCGAAAATAAATACAAAATGAAAAGTTATTTTTACTGGGGTCTGTGTCCTTATGTCAGCAGAATGGAATTTTCGTCCTGGGCATCATGTTGCACCATGTGTACCATAATAAATAGACTGAAGTGGTTAAATTAAGTTGTCGTTCAATTCTAAATAAACATTTTTTCCTCCTGGTATTCATTAAAATGATGCATAATTATCAATTTTGACTACAATCAAACATTTTGATACATTTTTTAACTATATTGCCAAGTCCTAGACACCATTAATCTTACTGGTCAGAGACCACTGATTAAAAGCAAAGAAAAAGAAAAAAATAGAGTCTTCTGTATCCCTTATTACATGAGTAAACTAATACTTTTAAATACAATTGTTTTCGATCTTTGCTTGAAGTTAAAGCCCAACAAGGTCTAGACTCCACCACACATTCGAAGGAGTCCTGCCTTATCAACCTTAAAAATATTAGCAGCAGGTCCCAAGTTCTAGAAGTGACGAGTTGGACCTGCTGTGAATCAGACTGGTTTTAACACCCAGCACCCTGCTGCTGGTTCACAGATTGTCCCACCAGTGTTGGTAGAGACTTACCACCCCATAGGCCTTACTGGCAGCCAGCTCTGAAAAATTGTGCTGGGCACTGTCGCCATTTTTTGACATTTCAGTGACTCACTAATTAATTTAGACAACAATGTGCACATTAAGCAACAATGAAAACAATTACTAGCCACAGCCCTGGTGTCTACCATTCTAATCTTTATTTAACAGTGGACGACGTTACAGTACAAGTTAAGCTTTGGTAAATGTCACATATAAGTAGGCCTTTTCATTAAGAAGCACTAGAATATTCTGTTTTGTCATGCTTCAGATTCCATGATTAATGCATAAAAAGACTGTTGGCCTTGCCTGTCTGATCAACGTCACAGAGCTGCTCTGTAAAACAGGCTGAGTCACTCAAAGAGCCTTTTTCAATGTCAAATTGCCACTCTTTTCTCTATCACAATGCACACAGAAAGACTGTACCACCACAAAACAGAATCCAGTCTACAAAGCTGAGGGCACAAACTTTCTGTTTCAGTGGAAACAAAGTCAAGAGTCAACTCCGCGAAGGGAAACAGGTGTCCTTTTGCTTGCAGGGGTAACATGAGCAGAAATAGATAATTACAGATTAACTGCTGCTAACTAGCCCTTTCATATTCTGATCACTCACCATCATGTATTACCTCAGTTCACCCCTGAGAGATATGTAGTCAACTACTGCAGAGTTCCATGCAATTATAGCAGCCATCAAGAACAACATTACACAACACAAATGCTGTGTGGGACCTATATGGGACAATATCCTCCTTAACTGGCATCAAAGCATAGACAGAGAAAATGTGAATATTTATGAGTGTGTTAAAAATAGCTAGGGGGAAATTACTGGCATCCAGGAGAATAAGGAGAATAACAGAAAACCACCTAAAACTATTATGCTTGTGGTTGGCAGAATTAACAACATGCTCCTTAAGCTTTTAGTAGCTGAGACAATAAGAAGCAAATAATAACTTAAAATAAAATAAAAGTCTATTCATGTGAAGACATTTTTATTTTTCTGCATTTTGGTAGTGGGCTGTGATATAGTCCATCGTAGTAGCATTTTTTAAAAAGCTCTCTGGAAAATACATGTTCTTGTTTTTATCATTGTTATTACTGTTGTTGTTTTTACTATCATGACCAACTGAACTGATTACATCAAAACACAGGGACAAACACAGGTCGTGTGTTGTTCCAGTATTTAAGAGGATTTTGAGGATGGGAATCCCCACACAAAGGAAGAAGGGGAAGCCTCCTCATACAGTGTACTGTAGTACATCTCTAAATAAGAGAAAGTAGGGCGAAGCTGTGGGGCCCCGACACTATGCCAAACACCACTCAGCAAATTAATTAATTTAATGTTGCGCTGCTTCCTGGCAAATGTGGAGATTCTGCTTGAAAGATGACTCAACGTGTTCTCAGACTGGCATCCACTCTTTGATTCGGCTCAAGTCACAGTGACTACAATTTTCTATTCGAGGTAGCTGAACTTTGAAGAGCGACGTTGCTCGCTAGCAACGACAGAAATCTAATCTAATCTGTCTGTAAGGTGAACCACCTCTAAAAGGCAGTTTTGCTGAAGTCCTGCTGGGTATGTGCTCCATATGGCAAGAAAAAAACAAACAAACAAAAAAACACGAGCAACCAAATGTTCTTAGGTCATTTCTGTTGAGTGCCGTTAGCAATAAATCATCGATGTTTACAGGATGAAGCGTATTGCTTCCTCTACACGGGAGAGGATGGCACATCTGCGGGTTACTGAGCGCTGGGCCGCTGCTGGCTATGATGGGCTACATCAACAGCAACAATGGAGACGACCTACCTGGGATAAAATAAGCTGCCGGTGGATCATTCTCCAAGGGTAAGGATGAGAAGTCGACGAGGTACACTCTGTCTAATTTCCACTGAGTTCCATTTCGACGGTAAAGGGCAGGAGGGACATACACAAACGGCGTAGGGCCGATGAGGCACGCGAGAGAGGACCTAATCACATCCTTTCCTCTTTCTCTGGACCAAAATGAAGCAAGCAACAATACAGCATACACGTTCCGGCCACCGCCAAAATAAGCCATTAAAAAAACGGATTCTGTGACACAATTTCCTTATTTTTCATGAAAAAGTAGCTAACTGGTAATAAATGCGTCTGTGGGGATGAGCTCTACCTCAGTGTTACATTTCTTTCAATTTTGGCAAATGCAACAAAAACTGGGATTTTATTTTGAAGATACCCTATTCGGTTGTATTTGAGATAAACTTGTCTAACTTGACGGAACTGGGTACCAATGCTTCACAGCCAATCAGGAAGGGCTTTTTCTGCATCGCGTGCGCTGCCTCCTCCTCCACCTACCAACGCACATCAAGTAGCCGAAGTGCACGCACGCGGTGGCACGCGCTCTCGTCACTCCCTCTCGCGCACCGTTTTCCTGCGTGTAGCTGAGAAGCTGAGCTTTGATGAGAGGCGGCGGCGCGCGGCGTCCTCTGATCGTCAGCGGGAGGAGAGACGTTGAGCTGCGCCATCACTGTTTACACCGGTTTGGTAAATATTGTTGTCAGTGTCGGAACCACACAGTTCTTATCGGGGTGACGCAGTGTCTCTTTTATTTTTAGCAATAGTTTTGTCGCTTTTGGTCATTCACTGGTGTACATCCGAGACTGCCAGGCAGAAGCATATGGGAGCTTATAACGTTTACAGTAAGGGTTTCATACAACCCTCAGTTTATTAAAAATCTGTTACTTGTTAAAAAATCCCATAGGATAATTACACTTGAAATTACGTAAGATTAGTAACCCACACAGAAGATTCTTATGTCACCAGTGTCCTTGTTCTGCTCTGGACGTCCACCTATCTGAGACATCACTGTGTCCATCCAGTCTTCAGTGTGCTTCTTTTGGCTGCAGGTTCTGGGTCAGTTTTGATTGTTCAGCAGTTTGTACCAGTTGTTTTCAGAAATCTTCAAATTAAGTTTCATCCCTACAGTTTTTAAGAGTCTGTACAGGAACCTTATCTAAACTCAGAGTTAAACTGAAAGCAGACACAATTTAACTAATAAAACATGTTCATACAGAGGTTTTATTTGCATGTAAAAATAAATGCTTTGTTTTTTTACTGTCTACACACTTTTCAGTGATAATAATTACTATTATTATTTGATTGTTGCAAATTTAAGTTAGTCAGAACTACCTGGTTTTATGTGGTTGAATGGGGGTTCTGTATGGGAACACTGGTTCCACAAAAAAGTTCTGCCAGGAAAATAGTAGTTACTGCATTTACTCCAGTTCTGTATGCGTACATGTGTAACCCTGTAATGGATTTCACTATAGGGCTGAGCTTAAAACTATAATGAATCAATTAATTCCTGTTTCAGCTTAAGGTTCCATTTCTTCAATATTTTTGGTCTTGGTTATGCTTTTTCAAATTTTACTGGATCCTACATTATAAGGCTCAGAAGAGCTTCTAGAATAGACACCTCAGCTCCTTTTCATTCATCATCTACACAGCGCTTAATTCTCTGTAGGGTCGCGAGGAGCTGGAGTCTATCCCAGCCAACTTGGGTGAAGGCAGGGAAGACCCTAACAGGTCACCAGCCTATCGCAGGGCTACACATAGATAGCACACTCACATTCACACCTATGGACAATTTAGAATCACCAATTAACCTCAATATATCTTTGGACTGTGGTGAAAAACATGCGAACTCCACACAGAAAGATCCCAGTTGTCCTAATCGGGACGCGAACCGGGGATATTCTAGCTGTGATGCCACGGTGCTAACAAACAAGCCACCATGCAGCCCGCACACATTATCAAACTTTGCACATATTACCAAATGAGTTTTCTCTTTCACGCAAAGCCAAAACATGTCTCTATGTCTCCTGGACTTTCACTGAGTAAAATTCATCCAAAACAAGTATGTTTAAAGATGTTTCTTTGCACTGCATTGGTACCAAGACATGCTTTTGCTCTGTCTGATCCAGCTTGTGTCAAACAGTTTTCAGCAAATGCAAAAAAATAAAGTGCTGCATAATGAAGTGTTTTCCAGACTTGTTGGTGCAAAGCAGCAGGAGCAAGATCACTACCTTAGATGTCCTCAACATGGATACATGTATTTTTAACTGTTCTTTGTGATAATCTCTACTCTCCAACACATCTCAGAGTCTTCAGCCTGCCAGAGTAAGTAGGGCAGTATGCCTTGGAAGAAGAAAGTCATATCTGTTCAGTGTGTGAAATATTTAATCATTTGGATTTTTTTTTCACTGGAAACCTTTACTTTATCACATTGTGTATGTGATGTGCCTGAGGTGACAGAGATCTATAGGTCACTACAACAGAACAGGCTGTTTGACAAAGACATTTTCAAAATTGCATCTTGATTAAGGCGGACATAGAAGATCAGGAGGAGAATAGATGGAACCATGTTTTTTTAATTTATTAAATTGGTGTGCTTTCAGTGTCTGATGTAAAGTTGTAGTTTAATCCTATGGGACAAATAAAGGTCTTTACTGCCCAATTAAGGCAAAAAGCAGTAACTGTTATTTGAACCACATTAGTATGGTAGTAGGACTAAAATATGCAGTGTTAATGACACTTAATATCTGAAATGAATGCTGTTCAGGTAAATCGGGATCCATTTCAGTTTGTTTATAGGTCTGGCAGTGGGGTTGATGATGCGACAGGTACCCTAATTCATCTGATCCTGACACATCTGGAAGGTGCCAAGACTTTTGTGCACCTAGTTTTTATTGACTTCTCCTCGGCTTTTAATTGTATTTAACCACATATTTTAGCGGAAAGACTGAAGGGCATCCACAGCATCGAGCCTGGCCTCATATCCTCGTTGATAGACTTTTTATCTGAGAGGTCGCAACGTGTGAGAGTAAACAGTGTTTTATCTAATGTTCTTTTATCTTCCACTGGGTCACCACAGGGGTCCATCCTCTCTCCTCTTTTATTTATGTTGTACACTAATGAGTGCCAAACTCAATGTCCGGGGCGGCATGTCCTCAAGTTCGCAGATGACTTGGTGATTGTGTCTCTTCTCAGGGATTATGACCCTGATCATAGCCCTGTTGTGTCTGAGTTTACTGACTGGTGTAGCATGTCCTTTTTAAATGTGAACGTGTCCTAGACCAAAGAGATGATTGTAGATTTTAGGAAGGATCCTACAGTCTTCTCTCCTGTCGTCATTAATGACCAGGCTGTTGAGGTGGTTCAGCAGTATAAATATCTTGGAATGGTGCTGGACCACAGGCTAACATTTGAGTCTTAGGTGGATGCTGTATGTAAAAAAGCTCATCGGAGGATGTATTTTTACCGTAAGCTTTGCTGAAAATGTTTTGTTCTTGTTTTATTGAGTCTGTGCTGACCTTTTCTTTTATCAGCTGGTATGGGCTGCTTACCCTTAAAAACAGGAAGAGGTTGCAGGGCATCACTAAAGTGTCCAGCAAAATTGCTGGCAACACACTCAATGACCTGACTGTGTTGCACCAGAGGCGGACTCTGAAGAAGGCCCAGTCAGTCTTTGATGATCCCAGTCATCCCCTGTATGATGAGTTCAGGTTGCTTCCATCAGGTCGCAGATACAGTGTTCCTAAATGTAGAACCAATAGGATGAGGAATTCTTTGGTTCCGGCAGCCATTGTTCTTCTGAATAACTCTTTGTAATGTTGGTGCTATTGTCTTTAAAGGACTATTTATTGTATTTATTGTTGATTGTTGTCCATGTGATACTGCTGGCTGTAGAACAAATTGCCCCTCGGGGATAATGAAATTTACGCTGACCTTGATACCTCATGATTGGTGCGTGAAACATCACTTTTCTGTAATAAATATAAAGGAGCTGAATATCTGATCTATTTTTCTCTATCTATATGCTTCTATTTTGGACAGTTCAACATCAACCCAACACATACTGGCTTCTTTAGACCAGTTGTTCTCAGCTTGGAGAGCTGGACTAACACAAAGTCTCTTTTCCCCTCCTTCATAGAGTAATGCCATCTGGGTTTACATCTTCAGACATGTAAACATATTCAAACAAATGTTTCTAAAAGATGGGAGGGAGACTGGGGATCACTTTATGTTTGAAAGCTGAAAGGCTTGAGTGCTTTCCACCTGCTGCAGTGAGATGTTGTAGTGCAGAGTTCCTCTGGTGGCATCTGGTGGACATAATCTGGTGATGCATCTGCATTACATCACTGACTTGCTGCAGTGTGATTGATTCTGAGGGAAATGGTTCATAAAGCTGTTCCTCTACTCTAAATATAACGGGAGCGTTCCGGTAAAGCTGGTGAAACACCCACATGTGAGATGACTGTGTAAGGACTCGGTTTACATTCTGCCAGTGCTTTTGTGTGGGAGGTAAAGGGAGATCGAGGGGAGGAGAGAGCGGGAGAGAAAAAATGCCACAATGAATTTAAATGAGTAACCAACATTTACATCTCCCTGGGTTGGCTGCACTTATAGTCCCCTGATAGCTCCCCATCTCCCTGTCATTCCACCCCCTCACATTATCTTCTATTCCCTTTCATTCTACTTTACATTCACTCACTCACTGTCTTCTCCCATCCTTCTCTTCCTCAGGCTTACATGTCAGTTCCTCCTCCTCTTTCTCCTCCCCCTCCTCCCCTCCTCCTCCTTCCAACTCTTGGTTTCATTCTCCTGGTCCCTCTGTCAGTTCCTCTCTATTAAAGCTGAATCACTGAGGTACAAGCAGCAACAGCTGCCTGTTCATCTTACCCCAGCCTGAGACATGAGAGGACAGAATAGGGAGGGGAAGTCTGGATTACTCTTTTAGTGATGTCCACTGGTCACACAATCACATGTCGCTGATTCCAGACTACTATTCTCTCTGCGTGCTGCAATACACAGATGCAGACATGGATTTACTTGGAATTTGATTGGGCAATGACAATACATTGAGTGGATCAGGAAGTTTGACTTTTTTTTAAGACTGATGAAAATCAAGTTTTTTACATTGATAATGTAGGCAGTCAGCACATGTGATATATGTAACAAACCTATAGAACCAATCCTGTGAACTTGCGATGTGGGACTTTCTGTATTATTTATTTATATTATTTATTATCTGCATTATTCTTCTTTGGAATCAGCTTCCAGTTTGAACATGTGGTTGAGATGCATATTCTGATTTGCTAATTCAAAGATCCACACACTGTAACGGAGGCAAAAGTGTAGAGTTACATCTAAGCCACTATATGGCATGAAGTGATTATTTTAATGGAAAATTAAACCTTCTCAACTTGTTATTTTGATACACAGAGATACATTTTGTGGAGTTCAATCCATGCCACGAAAGAAACTTTTAAGAAATCGTCGGAAAAGACAAGCAGGCCATTACCCCTCAATCCCTCCCTTCAAGGCAAGACAAGCTTATTTGTCTGGTATCTTACAGCAACAAAGTGCTTTACATAAGACATAAAAGGCAATGAGACGAGACATAAAAGAAACTTGAGGCAAAATAAAGAGAAACACATGAATGAGTTTTTGAAAGAGTGAAATAAAATGTAAGATAAAAATAAGCCAAAATAGAGTAAGACAGATTAAACAGAAGAACAAACACCACAGTGAGGTAAGATATGAATACATTCTCACAAATTAAATTTAATTAAAGGCAGTGGGAAATAGAAAAGTCCTAAGAGTTGGAGTCGACCTCAAGTTTTCTGGGAGTTTGTTCCAGTTATGTGGAGCATAAAAACTAAACGCTCCTTCTCAGTGTTTAGTTGCAACTCTGGGGAAGTCGAAATGTGTTTTTGCTCTAAACTATTCGGCATTGAACGTAACCAACAAAAGTCCCACTTCCAGATCAAAAACAGGCACTATAGCTCCACCTTTGACCAGTTTGGCATTTGATACAGATTTTTTTTTTCTGGACTGAGGTTGTTTACATCTCATATACTGCTTCCCTGAAACTAACTGCAGATCATTTATGAGCTGACGACATGAGCCCACGCCCACCTCCCCCACCAAGGCACCTGCTGTAGCATGTAGTGGCCATTATCCTAATGAGGAGAGCAAAGGACAAAGTTAGGTGACATATAGACATAAGATATGAGAAGAGAAGAGGTCGGAGTCAATTGGTTGATTAAATAAACACCATTTACGTAGAAGGCCACTTTGTTTCAAACTCCTCTCCTCACATCTTGCTCCCTCCTGAGAGGAGGAGCAGGAAGAGATATGAGCAGAGGAGTGAAGGAGCAGGAATTAAACAAAACAGGACATCCTTGCTTCATTTTAAAGTGATGTCAATTATAAATGACGTGTGGCACAGCTGCTTCATTTGTTCATTGTTTTGTCAGTCTGCTGCTGTATTGTATGGTCTTTGTTAGATGGCAACTTACAGTTCATATTAACTTATAATTCAATTCACAATGTGGAATAATGTGTTGTACATTTTTATTTGTATTCTTTAATACACCCGCACATGAACACAAAAGGAACGCTTTGTAGAGTCCTGCTGCTGCTGCTGCCATGGTTTGTGTATTCCAACCATGCCTCTGTTGTACATCACAGGCCTCCTCCTCTCTCCTCCTGATGCATTTTAGGAATTCAGACGTCCTTCAAGATGGCGCACAAAGATAGATTTCCAGGTCACAAGCAGGTGGATAGAAGAGCGAGGAGACGAGGTAGCACAGAATAGAGAAATAGAGAAATAAATACCCTGTGTCTAAAATCACCCTCTGGTTCACTCACTGATGTTTCACAGCATGTTGGACACCGAAAATTTGAATCATCCCCTATATAGGCAGATTGAGATTTTAGACATTTACTAATCATCATCATTTTGCATCATTACCAGCTGCTGAGCTGTAAAATGGTCAGGTTTGTTCTGCTAATTGTACCGTGGGACTGTTAACAGTAAGTGCTATGCTACTCTCCTCATTCCACTGTAGAATTCTGAGGGCTCCATCTCAGGAAAAAATTCACACACTGTGAATATGGACACTCAATTTAAATGGCAGATGAAAAACGTAGTGAACTATAGAATTGATTCCGTACAGCCAATGTTTATTTTACTACAGTCGTTCTATAACATTAACTGTATGTCAATTATTGTAAACATGGAAATGAAGTGCCTTTAACCTTTATTATATGTCTTCCATTAAGTGTTTGGCCTGGAGCAAGCACAGGTGAATCATATCTGTGTTATAATTCCTAATTCCTAATTCCTAATACCTGTGGTCTACTTTCCAGTGGGGACAGTAACATATTCAGAGGTCGTTCAGGTTGGAGGACCTGTTGACATTCTCTGGGCACTGCTTCAGCTCCCAGCACATCCAAGCATATCCAAGTACCATATCAGCAAGCTGGCTGGACGAAAAACTCAAGGAAAGAACTGGGAAGTGAATCTCAGCATCTTACTATCCAGCACTTTGTTCAGTTTGACTGGCAGATCTAATGGCAGGTGGCAGTGCTCATGAAAAAGGTGAAATGAAACAGAAGAACATCTGGGTTAGTGTCTCTTAGCACTATCAGCTCCAGATGGAAATATCTGGCTTTGTATTTACTAAATGCTCCATTATGCCTCCATTTCCCAATCACTATTTCTATTAATAATAATGAAAAATCCATAGAATGCAGTCAGCAAGACTCAGGATGTCTCATTTAATGTTTAAACTGATCACATGAGTGCAGTGTTTAAGGAAACACAATTTTACAATCCATCATCACTCTGAGAGGCCAAATGCATTCTAGTTACTTTTAATGAAGTGGGATAATTATTTAGTGTCCTATGTATGCTCCAGCAGTATTTCCCAGAGTGCCTTTGAACAACCTTTTACCATGGTGTTAGCTTCTACTGTATCATATCACCTCCTTTTGGTTCGTTACCCATTAGATGAAGAAAAAAACACATAAAATGTATCCAGATGGTCACTGTAACACTGTGTTTCATCATTCAGTGAGGATGATCATGTACAACAAGTAAACAACAGTTGTATTTTAGCATTGTATGTGTGCAGTATATAATAATGGAAGCCACATTCATTTAATTTTTTGTTATTTCTTTTTAAAAAATTGTGATCTAACAGTAGTGAGATGAGGAATATCCCTGAATGTGAAGACTATGGAGGTATTTAGGGTTTAATTATAGCAGGGCATTAATTTTTTTTTTTTTTTAAAGATTTATTTTTGGCCTTTTGTACCTTTATTAGATAGGACAGTGGATAGAGTCGGAAATGGGAGAGAGTAGGGAAGGACGTGTGGTAAACGCCCGAGGTCAGAGTCAAACCCTGGACTGCTGCTACACCTCTGCACTTGGGTCATGCAACATAACCATTAGGCTATCAGGGCGCCCCTAGCAGGGCATTAATTTGACTGCATTTCAAGCAGCCACATCCCAGTCTGTTTACCTTTAAACTGACACTATCATCTGTATATTTTGCTTTGGGCTGGTGATGCAAAGCACTGCAGAGAGTAATTAAAATGCAGTCTCACTTTCTTTTTCGAGAGTCAGTTCTCCAGAGGTTTTGTGGAACCATCATGGGGCAATTGGGAATTGTGCTGAACCAAAACCTGACAAAATATGTGGGCTTTAAAGTCAAAAACTTAAGATTCAATTTTAGAGGTTTTCAAAAGTTCAGAGCTGTGATTTCAAGGAAAAGCATAGTTAATTTGGAGGGTTTGTCATGTTTGTATTCACCTCAATAATGTAACCTCAGTAGTAAAGCTCTTTGTGGTCAACAAGTTTCTTTAGCTGCTTACCAGCTTGTATGACATTTTTGTTGGAGCTCATGCAGTCAGCCTGATAGTCAGATCGAAATGACCTCTTATCTAACATGACTCATGATGACGTGTTTATGTCAGCCTTTTTCCTGTGGGCAAGGGGTTATGGGTTATTTATTTATCCACTGGCTCTAAACAATCAGTAAGGAGTATGTCTCCTTCACATCATTTGGAGTTGACATGCTAGCAGTTATGAGGAGCAGTCAGCTCAAAGCTTTTCACATTTATCAAAAAAATATGTTGACTTCAGGGTTCCACGTTTCTGTATGTGGATTTGAGCAGCTATGCACTTTTAAATATCTCTGTGGAGCCACATTTCACAAATGTAACTGGGTAGTTAGCTGGCTGTGTATGAAGATGATGTCCTGTTCCCAGTCCTGCTTTCTTCCATCTTTTTCTGCTTATCCAGAGACAGGTTGTAGTTGCAGCAGGCTAAACAGGACACTACTGATATCCCTCTTCAAACTACGTTTTCCACTTCCACCTGGGGGAGCCTGAGGCATTCCTAGGCCAGATGACATATATAATCACCCAAGCAAGTTCCCAGTCTAACCCAGGGCTTCCTCCCAATTGGACGTGCACAGAAAACCTTCAAAGGAAGGCACCCGTGAAGCATCCTAATCAGATGCCTGGGCAAAAAAACACCCAGAATAATAAGAAAACACAGGAAAGCTTAAAGGGTCAGTATAACTGTTAATTCTCTGGTTTTGACAAATGTGGTTTTATCGCAACAGGGTCAATAGACCTATTCAATATATATGGCTCTATACAGGGGACCATTGCTCATCAAAAAGCTTGGTGAGAGTCATGTCAGAGGGTTTTCCACACATAACACACAAAATATGACACATAACAAGTGGCATAAAAACTCTGATGTGGCCTGTTAGTGCTTCACTATCCATTTATTTAGTTACCTATATGGTCACACACATTCATAAAGTCCTGTCAAACAATACAATCAGAATCCACAGAAGATAAGACTGGTGGAAGAGAGACAGAGAGAGGGAGATAGGAGCCAGACAACAAAACAAAGTGTCATCGACTGAAGCTACTTGTTATCTTGTTGGAGTGGGAGGGATGAAATCATCTGCAGTGTTCCCGGTATTTTATCCTCTCTCAGCACTAGAGGACAGTGTGGTCCTTCTCCACAGCCAGCACTGTGCAGTTTTTTTTCACACTGTTTTTGAAGTATTGAAAAGGCTCGCTGTATGCTCTGTAACATCATGTGGTTCTTTCTATCTCCCTCTCTCACACCAGTGCACAATCTTGTATTTACATAAGAAGGGGGAGAGTGTGTGTATATGTATGAATATAACTAGTCGCAGTATTGGTTTGCTGGTTTGCTGTGCTGGTCAGCGGCAGCAGAGCACAGCATCTGCAGCAGCAAACTAAACATCTACTAGTGCCACCAGCCTTTCCTCTCTCTCCTCCCTCTGCTCTCTCTGCTGTATTTGTCTTGTTCTTTCTCAAATCTGGCATCGCAGTGAAGGTGACACAATCAAACAGGCTCTCCACTGATAGCAGCCTTTCAAAGCTCAAACCAATATTTTTATACTGACACTTTGAATAGCTGACTAATACTGCTACTGCCTCACACACTGTTACTACAAATGCTACTACCATTACTACTCTTACCACCACTGGTAAAATGACTGCTGCTACGACTCCAACCAGTTTGTTTTGGTTTGTTTTGATAGTTGTTCTATGATACTGCTAATGCCACACTGCTATGACCAATACTGCTGTTGCTCTTATTTTCACTGCTATTATTACAACTCCTACTTCTACTCCAATCACTACTACTGTAACTCCTAACACTGCTACCTCTACTGCTGTAACTGCTACTTTTACCACAAAGTGTTGCTACAATCACTATTGCTGTTGTCACAGTTACTTTAGTTCCGCTGCCTGTAATACCTCTACTACTACCACTACTGCTGTAACTGCATATCAGAGACGTGTAGTTCCAGAAATACCTGCAGAGAGAACAAAACTATCGGAGAGAGAAGACAAACTTAGTGATATACACTGGTTGTGTATAACTGTATGGAAGAGAGAGAGAGAGAGGAGAGGTGCTCAGTGCATCATGGGAGTCACCTGGCAGTCTAAACCTATAGCAGCTCAGCTAATGGACAGCTCAGGTGATCTCAAGCACCCCTAACTATAAGCTTCATCAAAGAAGAAAGTGTTAAGCCTAATCTTAGAAAGATAGAGGGTGTCTGCCATCCTAACCCAAACCAGGGTATGTTTTAGGGAGGCTGACTGTGTGATTGACAGGTTGTGTCCGCATCACGATCTATATTGTCCTGGAGTTCTCAGTCAGATCCACCATTCGCTCATTATGCCTGGTTTAACAAGAGAAAAATGCTGGCAATTAAATTCTTAGCTCAAGGCTTCCAAACATTACTAGTCATGATGCCTCTGACACTGTTACTGCAACTGCTGCTACTACTAAACCAGCTGTTACTCTTGACACTGCTGACTAACATTACTGCTAATAGTACTGCTACCAGATCTACCGCTGCTGTCACTACTACTCTCTCTCTCTGTCTGTCTGTCTCTCTACTCCTGCTGACTAACACTTTTGCTATAACTACAATTATTACTACACTACCACTACTACAGTCAGTACTACTGTTGTAATTATTAAAACTATGAATACGTCCACCCTCCGCTAGACAGAGAGCTGACCCTGCATGAGTCCCGATCACGACGTTGGTACTAGTAAGAGATTTCCCAGGAAAAGCTGGTATTGGACGGGTATATGTTATGACAAGTAAGCTTCTTGCAGAGTGAAGTTGTTCTGTGCACCCCAGGGCACCCAAAAAGTGTTCAGTTGTGTTGATGGGGGGCAAGTGGATCGGTCTGTCATTGCTACATTTGAACCAAGTTGATCAGAACAACCAGATCAGTAATGACCAGCAGGCAGAGCAGCATCCGGTTAGTAATGTAGGCAGCTCTGCTGCAAAAAAATGTAATATGAAAAAAGAGTGATGAAAACTTCTGTTTGAAACATACTCTACTGATTTAATTAAGATCATAGTGTTCTTTGCCTTTTTACATAGCAAGATTCTCAGATACTGTACTGTACACATGTAAAGATTTTTTATGGGCCAACCTAGTTTGCAGAGTTAGTTGCAGAGGGGTTACGTCAGGATGCTGATACATCAGTAGTTTGGAAAGCAGACTGATGAGCAGCTGATGCAGATGGAGCGATAAGACCTACAGCAACTAACTTCACAAACTGACTTACTGCAGCCTTCCAGCACAGCACTGCTACTTCTATTTCCTGGTAGCAAAATGTGACGACTTTTTTATTGACTGATGAGTTGCAAACATTATTTTCCTTTTCAAAACAGCTGAGGGTCAAGTATTAATATGTGTCCAGACCAGACCTTTTTTTCAGTGGAGAGTGCTGCTGTGTTGCTCTCAGCCGTGTACTGCCCTGATGTTTGTCCTGGTCAACACAGAACCAACTTTAACTCAGACCTCGGCATACGCTGACCTCTGTGTGTGACTGAAGTGCCCTTTCTGCACTGACAGAAGGAAGAAGATATGATGCTAAAAGTCTCACTTTTCAATAGAATACAGATTTATTAAATGTCAAATCACTTAAATGGAATATCTCAAGCATGGTAGAAGGTATCAAAGAGCAAATTATGCTAAAAAAAAGCTTAGAAAATCAATACTATGTGCTAATACTGATTTCAGTTTAGAGCATAAGTTATCTGGTTTGAATAATGGGTAATGATTTACATAATGCTATTCATCTCATACTATGTACACTGCAGTATTTGCACTTGTGTGTTTGGTGTGAGACAGATATACTGTACTGGTCCTTCAGTGCAGACTGCTGCAGAGAAGTGAATGGTCCCTTGGCTTTGTTTATTAGCACCAGTCACCGTGTCACTATGTATAAATAGTAGACCATTGCCAATACCATCCAATGTACAAAGTTTCCCATCTTACTCCTTAAACTTCTTATAATAAACTGTGATGAGGACCATACCAGTGATTTGCCCAGTAAATCCTCTGTGCTCACAACCTAAATTACTTTTACACTATATGCATGTGGAGCTATCATTTTTAAGTGCCTTACAGGGATCTAATGGTTTCAGTTCAATTTTGTATGCTATCAAAATAAACTCACAGAGACTTGAAACTTGCACAACATAGCTAATGCATCATAATGAAACACACATTTGAGAGTTTTTAGTAGCGTTAAAATCACAGCGTGATCTGTGAATAATTCCTGGTGGTGCATTCAGATATAGCATCTCCTCTGTTCAGCTGTCACTTTGTATTGCATTCACAAGCTATGGTATTTGGAAGCAGAAAGATCATTATCTGACTTAAACATGCAACTTTGAATGAACCCGTTGTCTCAGACACTATAAAGTGATCGTGAGTTGAGGTATCGAAGTATTAGTTCTCTCTTAAGGGCACATTGTGCTGGGTTTTACTGTTTCTCACATTTTCTGATTTAGAACTCTTTCGGTGCCAATTTAAATGATGTCATATTTACACATTTACAGAGGGTTCTGCTTGTTGGAATTCTACCAGAACTGCAGACAGACATGAGTTTCCTGCAGTAACAAGAGATGGAAACACAGTCACAGCATCCAATTAGTTGTATCAGTGCAGTGCCCACAGCTCATAACTTCAGTTAGGGAGGTGTCGATAATTTATCTGTAAATGAATATGTGGAGGTGTGTTTCATTTGTAGATGGGTAAACACTGATGCTTGTTACAGATGATGATTTAATGATGGAGACAGTTGAGAGAGAGGCCTGCAGTCACCTCACCTCCTGTACATAGACGGATCATAATTCCTACTTACTGCTACAGCTGCTACTTGAGCAATAATTGCAGCACTATGCTACACATGTGCAGTACAACGCAAAGTCAACACAAGATCCACACACATAAAAACTCTCCCCATTTGTTCTGCTTCACCCACACTCTGCAGTCACAGGAGGGAGGGAGGCTGAGAGGAAAAGTGGCAAAGAGCTCTAATACACAGAGGCCACTCTTGTGTCTCAAAGCAGGAAGGAAGGAATAACCCAACAGTTGCCCTACGATCTTCTAAAACACAGCCACGTCTTGGCACAACCAATACCAATCCACCACAGGAGAAAACACAATACCCCACACAACAATACAGGCCATATTAGGTCAAACCAGGCTTTTGTCAAGGAAAACTACATTCAGATTCAGATTCAGATCTCTTTTATTGTCTTTGCACATGTTTCAGAGCAACGAAATTAGGTTTCAGTTACATCCCGTCCAAGAAACATAAAAAAGGCAGTAACACAAACATGTAAGGACAGGAGCGGGACAACTGTGGTCCCTTCATGACACACACAGTCACAGAATGTTTTCATTTTTTTGGAAAATGTTTACCCAGTGGTGAAAATTATCACCTCACACAGTTGGAGAACACACTTTCATTCTTCTTTTTGCCTGAGCCATCTTTGAGATGAATCAGTTCATACCAAGAATCTTAATTAATGTTTAGATGACAACATTACTTTTTTTTTTTTTTACTTGTTTATTCAGATGTCATTTTTCCAGAGGGGATTAGGAAATATTGGAGAGCCTTAGTCATAGTGAGACTGCTCATGTGATTTTTGCCTACAGCTGTATTACAGTGTGTTATTAACAACCTTTTATATATTTATGTAGGGCTATATGGATTCCTGGAAAAAATATGAGTGAAACTATAGTAACCAAATACAATTAAATATGCAATATTTTACTAATGAAGACATTAGGACACAGTATCCCCACAGTGGCCTTTGGACAGTTGAACCACACTTTTGCAATGTATTCAATTGCTTTAAATTGCTTTTTTTTAAGCTGTAAAGTCAAGGGCATTTAGTTGAAATAAGGACAGCCAAACTACATGTCAAACAGAATATTACACAAAAATCAGTTTGTCAGTTTCTAAATGATAATAAATAGATATACAGTTTAAAGTGAAGACAAAAAAGTATTTGGACACTCAACAGTGACTTCAGAGTGGAGGCTTTAATAGTTTGCCCTTCCTTAGCTGGCAGAACTGACTGACAATGTCTGGGCTTGGAATCAAAACAGAATCCTCCATGTTTCAGCAAAAAACCTTCCTGTTTATGGAACTACAGCATAGATGAGCTAACTTTTTTGTCTCTATGGCGGATGTGCTCCAAGGGTTTTAGGACTTTAGGAGTCTTTTGCTGATCCGGTGAAAACGGTGGCCTTCTCTGAGCAAACAAGCAATGCATGAACTTTCCTTTGAACTCACTTCACTTGTTTTTGGTTTGTGCACTTGCTTTAATGAGCCAGTTCCAAGGTCATTTGTAGTGGATTTATAAAGCCACTTATCCTTAAAGAGCAACCTCAGGTTGGTGACCCCAGTAAATTAATGTGTAGGAAAATAAAGTACAAAATAGATTTTGAAAAAAACAATGTCTATGTTTTAGAGCCATTTCCGTTGCAGAGTTTTATACCTTTCTGAAAAGCATCACTTGGTCATGTAGTCTCAATGACCAAGTCGACAGAACAACCAAGTGAGGTCCAGTTTAACAACAAGGAAAATGGTTCCTGACAGTAGCTCTGACACGGAAGAGGTTGAAAATGTATATCTACTGGAATCGGAAAAGGAAATTATTATTATTATAATGAGTGCGTGTGACAGGATGCACTGCACTGTGTTTACGAGGGGGTCACGCTTTCTGCATTAATAGTCTGATGCATTTATTGTATTGGAAAATATTTATTTAATGTTGCATTAAATGTGTTTTTCTATTGATCAAATACCAATTTATGTACCATTTTATGAAATAGCTATCTCATGGAAGTTTATAGTGTCACTGTCCAAATAGCTTTAGGCTTCACCATATTATTTTTCACTACCCATTATGTTGTTTTTATTGTATGCATGCCTGTATTAATGTGCAGGTATATGTATAGGTTTGTATGTATGGATGTGTATGTGTATATGTACAAAGCTTTTTTAGTTTAGTTTAATTCCTATGTAAATGATACTTGATCCAAGTGTAAATGAATCTGATTGTTTATATTATTTGCTATTTATTAAATAAAATTAATTTTAAAAGCATATTTGTCAGAAAAAGGACATCTGTACCTGAGTTCAACATGCAAAAAATAGCTGAATCTATGTAGCCTTAAAAGGACATGGGGTTCTGTAGATGGAATGTTACAAATGTTTCTTCAGCTGACTACCTGTGACAAAATTTTTTTATCTTCTGTGTCATAAAGATGGACCATATGAGGGCTAAGGTAACATCATGTCTCCTGTCTTTGCTGTGGACCTCTGTTGTACCTGATTTCTGTCTAAATTTGTTGAATTGCTTGAGGCTGATATCACTGCATGCTCTTATGAATACTGAGTTGCACATGAGCCCTCATCGAGTCCCCTTGACATTATCCCCACAAGACTGTCCAGAGAGATAATAGGGGCCATACGCTTGAATGTGCTCTCTATTATTAATAGCTGTCTCTCTCTTCTGGATGTGTACCAGACCATTTTAAGGCATTCTGTGTTCAACTGCTGCTCAGGGAACCTGGCGTAGAACCCAGAGACATAAAAAATAAAAAAAAATTTAAAAATTGACCAAATATCCTTCACAGCCTGGAAGTTACCCTGGAAATAGGTTGTCATGCAGGGAGCTAATCTAGGAGGCAGATTTCTGGCAAGTGTTTAGATGTCACACTTAGTAAAACAAGTATTGCAACATAAAAATACATTGTTCTGTGAAAGTCCTGTGTTTAAAAGCTCCCCTTATTCAGATCCCATCCTAGAATTTTACATTTACCAAACTATAATTGTTGATGCATTAGTAAGTACATAACTTCAGTGATGAAGCTACTGGGTAAAGACAGGGATAATTAAAGCTGCAAGCAGCGTCGGACGGGCCCTCGCTCCTCACCGCACTCCTCTCCACACGACCTTGTCTAGGGGGCGCCGTAGAGCCGACTGGAATTTTGACTGTGCACATCTGTTGGTGTTGGGGTACTATATGTATGTACCAAATTGCATGTTTGTAGTATAAAGCAGTGATTTTATCTATTTGAATATTTGTAGGGGGCGCTGTGGAGCCGTTTGACCACGCCCATTTCTGAATTGTATATTAAATATTAGGTCTTGAGATTAATGAGGTTTTGTGTGGATTTGGTGATTTTCATGGATCCCTTCACCTCCAAAACCCATTTCGTTCCTCTTGGCGAATTTGTTCAAAATGGCCGCCATGCCACGACCACACCGTGTGACTCAGCGACGAGATTTTAACAACTTTTTATCCTAGATTGGTCTAGATGGCACACAGCGAATTTGGTGAAGATGGGACAAAAATCCTGGGAGGAGTTCGTTAAATTCCAATGCCTGCGCACCACGCTTTCTAAGGGGCACCGATAAGCTTTTTTGTTCAAAATGGCCGCCATGCCACACCCACATCATGTGACGCAGCCACAAGATTTTAATAACTTTTGATTCTGGAGGAGTGTAGATGCCACACAGCCAATTTGGTGAAGATGGGACAAAAATCCTGGGAGGAGTTTGTTAAATTCCAATGCCGGCGCACCACATGTTCTGGGGGCGCCATAGAGCTTTTTTGTTCAATATGGCCGCCATGCCACGCCCACACCATGTGACACAGCCACAAGATTTTAATAACTTTTCATCCTGGATGGGTCTAGATGACACACAGCAAATTTGGTGAAGATACGACAAAAAACCTGGGAGGAGTTCGATAAATTCCAATGCCTGCGCACAACGTTTTCTTGGGTGTACCGTTGAGCTTTTTTGTTCAAAATGGCCGCCGTGCCACGCCCACACCGTGTCACGTATCCAGGAGATTTTAATAACTTTTCATCCTGGAGGGGTCTAGATGCCACACAGCCAATTTGGTGACGATGGGCTAAAAATCCTGGGAGGAGTTTGTTAAATTCCAATGCCTGCGCACAGCGTTTTCTTGGGGGCGCCGTTGAGATTTTTTGTTCAAAATGGCCGCCATGCCACACCCACACCGTGTGATGCAACCACAACATTTTAATAACTTTTCATCCTGGAGGGGTCTAGATGCCACACAGAAGATTTGGTGATGATGGGAAAAAAATCCTGGGAGGAGTTCGTTAAATTCCAATGCCTGCGCACAGCGTTTTCTTGTCGGCACCGTTGAGCATTTTTGTTCAAAATGGCCGCCATGCCACGCCCACACCGTGTAACGTATTCACGAGATTTTAATAACTTTTCATCCTGGAGGGGTATAGATGCCACACACCGAATTTGGTGAAGATCGGATAAAATTCCTGGGAGGAGTTTATTAAGTTCCAATAACTGCACACCACATGCTGTAGGGGGCGCTGTTGAGCTTTTTTTTAAAATTTCAACAGCAGGAATTTTTTTGTCTCGGGCTACTGTACCTGTGTACCAAATTTCCTGAGTTTACGTGAAACTAGCCGTATTAACTCCACTTAAGCCCAACTTTCTAGGTGGCGCTATTGAGTCATTTTGTCATTCATATGTGTAATTCCCCCAAAATATCAAATTTTTCACCAGTCCTGATGTGTGTGCCAAATTTCGGGAGTATTTGAGCATGTTTAGGGGGTCAAATTGAGGTTCAAAGTGGCGTAAGAAAAAGAAACCGCCATCCCCCCATCCCCCCAAAGAAACACTACAGGAACAACAGGGTCCTACGCACTGTAGTGCTTCAGGCCCTAATTAAAGCTGCAAGCAGCGTCGGACGGGCCCTCACTCCCCCCCCATGGCCGCTTTGGATACGGTCAGAATGTCTGTAGCACGCAATAGTATTTGTCTCATCCTGCTCTGCACATGTACCAAATTTCATGTCTGTACGACAAACCAGTGATTTTATATGAAATTTTAAAATTTTGTAGGGGGCGCTGTGGAGCTGTTTGAGTGCGCCACAGTGTTGAGGGATAGCCTGTCATCAAGCATATCAAGTTTCATTCATATTCGGCCATGTGCAGTCAAGTTATGAGCATTTCACACTTCATGGCCACACGCTCAAAATGGCCGCCCTGTCACGCCCACACTGTGTGACGGAGGCACAAGATTTTAATAACTTTTCATCCTGAAGGGGTCTAGATGCCACACAGCCAATTTGGTGGAGATGGGATGAAAATCCTGGGAGGAGTTCGTTAAATTCCAATGTCTCTGCACCACATTGTCTAGGGGGCGCTGTGAAGCCAATTGAAATTTCAAGTGTACAGATCTGTTTGTCTGGATACACTATACATGTGTACCAAATTTCATGTTTGTCGGTCAAAGCAGTGGTTTTTTATGAGTATTTGAATATTTGTAGGGGGCGCTGTGGAGCCGTTTGAACACGCCACTTCCTGAATTGTACATCAAACATCAGTTTTTGAGATTTGTGAGGATTTGTGTGGATTTGGTGATATTAGGTGGATCCCTTCACCTCCAAAACTCATTTCATTCCATGTGGCAAAATTGGTGAAAATGGCTGCCATGCCACACCCACACTGTGTGACATAGCCACGAGATTTTAATAACTTTTGATCCTGAAGGGGTCCAGATGACACACAGTGAATTTGGTGAAGACCGGAAAAAAATCCTAGGAGGAGTTCGTTAAATTCCAATGCCTGCGCACCACGTTTTCTAGGGGGCGCCGTGGAGCTTTTTCAAAATTTCAAAAGCAGGAATGTTTTTGTCTCGGGCTACTGTACCTGTGTACCAAATTTTATAGCTGTACGTGAAACTAGCCGTATTAACTCCACTAAAGTCCAATTTTCAAGGTGGCGCTATTGAGTCATTTTGCCATTCATATGTGTAATTCCCCCAAAATATCAAATTTTTCGCCAGTCCTGATGTGTGTGCAAAATTTGAGGAGTTTTTGAGCATGTTTAGGGGGTCAAATTGGGGTTCAATTTGGCGTAAGAAAAATAAAGAACAATAGGGTCCTACGCACTGTAGTGCTTCGGGCCCTAATAAAGAAAGAAAGAAAGAAAGAAAGAAAGAAAGAAAGAAAGAAAGAAAGAAAGAAAGAAAGAAACTGAGCAGGAACAATAGGGCCTTTGCCCTGCAAGGCAAAGGCAGCGTTCAGTGTTTCACACTGATCGCTGCCCTTTGCCTTTTTCGGGCTCGGGCCCTAATAAAGAAACCGCCAAACAAACAGAGCAGGAACAATAGGGCCTTTGCACTGCAAGGCAAAGGCAGCGTTCAGTGTTTCACACTGATCGCTGCCCTTTGCACTTTTGTGCTCGGGCCCTAATAAAGAAACCGCCAAACAAACCGCCAAAGAAACACTAGAAGAACAATAGGGCCTTTGCACCTAGTGCAAAGGCAGCGTTCAGTGTTTCACACTGATTGCTGGCCTTTTCCCTTTGGTGCTCGGGCCCTAATTAATGAACTGTCAGCACATTTTCTGGTATTTTTATGTGTGTATTTAACATTTGCAGTTGTTTAACCTAGATTTACATCACTGCAAATAGCAAAAATATCCTTTTTTTTGTAACAATAGATACACCATTATAAAAACAAAACATCCCAATAATAAAGGGAAAATGTCCCAGATTTTTTTAGAACCTAGACCATTTATTATGGTTGATTAATTATGAGACAATGTCTGTGGAATTAGCTGTCCTTTTATGAATTTATTTCCGAGAGTGCACCTGAATAGAATGCCTTCTCATTCTTAGCACTTTCACTGTATCTCTACCTCTTCCTTTATGCAAATCCTGTTGTTTAAGACTCTTTCCTCATGAACATGTGATGTCTGTGGGGCACAAATTGAGGGACACTTGATCCTTTGCCATTTGGCTCAGCTTAGTCTCAGCAGTTCTCCCTATAGGCTACTGTCTTTATCAAACAGCCACATACTGCAGGATTGGTAAAGCTGCATGCTGTGTGTCACAGGTTTCAAGCCGGCTTTAAGTTTCAGCCTAACTTTAAGCAGCATTACCATCCCAGCAGCCTGGAGGTGTCCCCTGAGCTTGCTGTGTATCGATGGCTTGATGTGCAAGAGCCAGCACTGAGACTCCCAGATCTCGTCTTTGAATGGATGTAACATTGCAGTGTAAACAAGCCTGAGACTTTTCTGAGTAGAACTCTTTAGGACCATTTTTAGCTCCTCCATGCCATAATTATTATTTTTCATTGAGATGTCATTAAATCCTGGAGTTACATGCTCCTCATGGCCTGCTGTTACATTGTGTTACAATAAAAACATGTCTCCTGCCTGCCCTCATCATCTATGCTTGAATATTTGCTGTAAGACTTGCAACAGATCAGGTCATAGGAAACAGCACCATAACTGAAATTCTATTTCTGTAAGCAGTGGACCCACCAATACCAGGCGGAGACACCCAGTTCTGCAGAACTATGGAACAAAGAACAAGCCAGGGTTCATTGTGCAGTGTCTCATAGCTACTCCTTACGGACATTTGGAGTTAGTTTGTACCACATAGCAAGCAGAAAGCCTCCACAGAGAAAAGGTGGTTTCTCATTGTACCTTGAGACTGCTGGACATGACAAGATTTCAACCACCAGCAGCGCTGAAGTTTCCCTCTGGGACAGAGCAAGATGTGACGCTGTTGGGAAATGAACAATGCCCACATGTGATCAAAGTAAAGTCAACATCTGGACAGAAGTTTTTGTCTTTGTTAGTTTTCAGTGTTCAATATGTTGATGCTTGTCACTTGTATTTCATGCCAGTCAAAGTCAGACTGAGCCTCACTAAAATCACTGCTGGTAATCTAGGTAATGGGATCATTGTCAAGCACTTACACTTTGCATGTTGCAGCTCTTTTCCTCTATTTTATCCTAATATTGAGTCATAAACTACAAAATCATGACTTAGCAACTTAGTATGAGCTTTTGAGTAAAGTGACTCTAAGGAAACTCTCCTCCTAACTGTACCTTTCTTCCTATTGTGCTCCCCCACCTAAAATCCACTGATGCCATTATGTTCTCCTGACATTCCAGACATTATGTAGAGCTTTTTCTGTACTGTGCAAACAAACTGCATTCTCACATGTACAGACTGATAAACAGATTACAAATCTGACTGAAGTTCTATGTTTGTGAAAGCTTATCACGTGTGTTTTTGGGACTGAACAAATTTAAAGTCAGGAGATCGCTGATGTCTGCATTTTAGAGGTTAATTAAGAATAAAAAACAACCGCCATACTGCTGGAAGTATATTTCTATGCTTATCATGATTTTCTTCTTTTCTTTTGTTTTAGATTTCCAGATAATTATTATTCCCATTGCTTCTGGGCAGGCCTTCATTTTAGAACAATTTAAAGTTTGAAAGTAGTTAGTGCAGCCTCTAAAGTTCAGCTCAATTAAAATCAAACCTTTCTGATAGAAAAATATAAAATAAAATGTTGTTTAAAGAAACTGGTTCCTTCGTAAGTAGCTTGTTAAACTGCAGCTCTACAGCCTCAAAGCCTCCCTGGGGCAGCAAACCATTCAAACACTGGAGGGCTGTGAACAAGCATGTGGAAGCTAAAACCCCTGCTCTAGCCTGCAGGGGCACCACTGAGTATGAGCTTTAAAGTCATACTAATGCCTAAAAACTCATTTCTGTGTATCAGAGTTACATATTTGAAGGTTGTTTTTAAAAAAAACAAAACAAAAAAACTAATCCTCTCCTGCTTTAAAAGGGCTTAGATATAACTCTGTTTTGATGCTTCTTGTAGAATGTACAGATCTATGAAGCCCCTACCTCTCACTCCTTATAGGCCTCCCCCTATGTACTGCTGGAACAGGGTAACAGCAACAAGACCACCATCAATACATTTTAGTTTCAAAGTGGAAATGCTCAGCTATGGGGCTTATTTCGTTCATTTATTTTGCACACGCAAAATAAATGAACACACCATATGGACGTAATAACAAGGAAAAACATTTAATTTTTACCAAATGTTGTCTTTTTTAAAAAAAGAGAATGGTAAGTTTTTCCATTTTTATTGATATACATAGAGAGACCGAGTGAAAGGGGGTATGGAGGAGAGAGAGATACGCAGCAAAGGGTCGTGAGCCGAGCTCAAACACAACCGCTGCTATGAGATTTTTCTTTTCCAAAATTAAAATTAAGTCACCAGGGGGGTTTTCGATCTGATTTTTGTCAGAGCGGATAACCAGAACCCAAATGCAGACACCAAGCACACGGAGAGTAAACAAGTTGTTTAACAAAAGTTTATTTCTTTTAACAGAACTAAAACACTAAATGGAACTGAGCAACAATAACTTAACAGAGCTAAACCAAAGCCTACTGAATAATTGTAGAAAACTAACTAAAACCACAAAAAACGCTAAACGAACAACACAGATAAATAAACTAACAGAAGCCTGGAACTTAACAAGGCTAAGGAAACAAAATGGAGAACCTGAAACTAAACTAAACAGAACTACCGGGGCAGGCAGGCTCTCGGAGACCGGGGTCCGTACAGACGGGCCGGAGCAGAGACAGGAGACCGTCAGCGAAACCAGACTTTGGGCCGCGTCGGAGCACGAGCAGGGTCAAAACAGAAAGTTCGAGAGAGAGAGAGAGAGAGAGAGCTAGGCAGAGGCAGATGCAGTGGCTGGGCCAGGGTTCCTAACAATTTTAGCATGACATAAAGCAAGAGTTGCATAAGTTTAAAGGCGTTCTTGTTCCTGTACAACAAAACTGCATTCTAATTTACACTTTGAAAGAAAACAACATGGTTGGGTTTAGTAAAATATCATGTTTTGGTTGGCACTTTCACCAACATGTTTGAAGCTTGGTTAAGTTAATCCAACCAAATTACTTAGGAAGGGTCAGGAAACAAGTCATGAATACTATTCTGGGGTTTCTTTTTTTCAGATAATAATTGTAGGAGATGTTTCTTTACCTGACATGTTTCGACTGTCATCTGCAGTCTTCCTCAGAGGCATCAACTGATCGCTATGACGTGTCCTCTTTAATAAAACATTTGTGTTTATTGTTCTCTGATCCGATTGTTCTTGCATTATCCCAGTCCGTGATGTGATTCTGTCTTTTGCAATGGTCTGGTTTGGGTTCAAATTTGAGTCCTTTACTGCATGTTGAAAGCATGGTGATGAGTTCCGCCCCATCTAAATTATGATCGGTTGTCTGAAAAGGAGCGGCAATAAACCAACTGGCAGAGATATTTTGATTAGAAACATATACTTATATCTCACAAACAAACAGAATACAGCAGAAAAGACATGACCCCCTGAAATTAATAGAGAATGCAGTTTAGTTGTGAATAAATGTCCTTTAGTGGAGACAGAGGTGTTCAAGGTTAAAGACTTTAATATGTCAGATCCAGGAAGTGCTATGACTGTCTTTTCTCTGCCATCTACAATAAACTCTTGTAACTGAGAAGAAAAATGCGTGTATGTCATTAGATGTCAAACTTTGACATGACATATACAGAAGCACCTGAAGCTGTTGGTCAACGTTTTCTTCATCTACGAGTACTGCTGCTCATAGTACAACAATACTTGAAGCAGCCCCAAGCTTTGTGTTTGTCTGTAGAAAAAGCCACAACTTTATCTGTGGAAACTGCAAACATTAGACAGTATCATTGCTGCCATCTGATCTGCTGTGTCTGTCTTTAAATCCACAATCTTGGTGTTGCTTTATTCACCCACAAGTACACAAACCGTAGTTCAGATGATGTGAACATCCCACTGGGGAGTTTGGCTGCTCTACTTGGGATTATTAAGCTTTCTGGTGGAGCTGGGAGCATGGTGTATTGATCTGAAGCTTTGATCTGAATGCCTAAATCCATTCTCACAAAGCCAATTCATATCAGTCTGTAATGGTTTGGGTGGTGTGTTGTTCAAGAACAATAAACAGGGTGTCTGGTTTAGGAAAAGTCTGTGTTCAAAATGTCATTAAATGGCACAAAAAGTAACCTAGTGCTAAAATATTTCTGTCTTTGATTCTTCCTTTTTTCACCATTACAGACCTCTGATCTTAGTATTCATGTGGATGTTAGATAAATTATTACACTAAAATTGCTCACTGACATCTTTCATACTGTAATTTTCATGGCCATGTATTTAACTGTATTGTGTGTGGTATTCCAAAAGTTTTAGATTTAATAGATTTAACCCTGCAGAAACCTTGGTAGTTTTTGGTTGTTACACTGAAACTAACCAAGAAGTTTTGATGCGTCATAATGTGATATCAAGAGACTGCATATAAATAACACGCTACCTCAGGCACATTTTGCGCTTCATGTCTGCGCATTTTAAGCTTTACATGAGTCATTTTATAGCAATGAAATCACATGCTAAATCACCAAATACAAAAAATGAGTTCTGATAATAAGTCAAGTCATTTTGAATCTTCTGAACAAGCTTTTCCCTGATACTTAGCTGTTCCTAAACCTAACCAGACAGTGAGTGAAAATGAAATTTAAATAAAAAAAA
Source organism: Dascyllus trimaculatus (assembly GCA_024666655.1). Lineage (NCBI taxonomy): Eukaryota > Metazoa > Chordata > Actinopteri > Pomacentridae > Dascyllus > Dascyllus trimaculatus. The sequence goes on along the minus strand of CM045466.1, from coordinate 26,227,413 downwards.
AAAAAATTGGCCCAAACAAAGTCCCACCAATCAAAGTCCTGTGTCAGACTTATGCCATCACCTTTCCAGCGTTTCCCGGATATTTAGTGGCTCTTGAAAGTGGAAATGTTTCCTACTATCTTATATTGTTACTTCACCAGGAGGAAACAGATTTTTCCAAAATGGAATGGAGACTGCAGTTTAGTTATATAGGAACATATATTAAAAGTTTGATAAGGGGTCACAAAGTCATGATGTAATTTCCCACTAATACGACATTTCCATGTCCACAAACATTGGACCTTTTGGTCCCTTTGGTCAGTGGTTAAGAGCGAGGCATTGAAAAGTGGATGAAACTATGTATCAAATACAATAAAACACAAACAATAAAGTAAAACTTAACCAGCAGTTACATGGTGTGCACTAGAAATACAGATATAGAAGTATAGTTATGTTTCGGCTGATTTTTATAGTTTGAGCAGAGCCGGCTGTCCCATTAGGCAATATAGGCAAATGCTAAGGGTGCCATGGCCTCCAAGGGGCGCCACAAAATGGGGAAAAAATTCACCTTCAATATAATTATATTAAAACTAGTTATTACTATTAACTCCTAAAATGGAAAAGCTCACATTGATTTAAATGTAAAGCAATGCCCAATTAATATTACTACAAGGCAATGCTATTGATTTCTTTTGTAAGCGTATGTAAATCACTGATAGGGGGCGCTATATAAAATCTCTCCAAGGGCACCACATTGGGCAGAGCCGGCTCTGAGTTTGAGATATCGTTTCTATCAGGGTAATACGTTACAGCTACATCCAATGGAGCAAAAAGCATATGCAGATGATCAGACAGGATGTCAACAAATCACAGGTTAGCCCAAGTTATCTGAAAGAGACCACAACAATGAAAGTATTACCCAAAACCAACCAACCATCCATCCATCCATCCATCACAGTTTACTCTTTGAATTTGTGGAAAACCATAGCATCCATCAATTGATTCTGATGGATAACTAAACCAGACTTATGTGCAGAAGTTAAGTTGTGTAAGAAGATCATTGCAAGTAATCTGAATGATCTTGACTACCCTTGCAACTCAATTTGTTACATTTTCTCAGAAAAATGAATTTATTTAATGACCAACAGGTGTTACTAATACTGGAAAAGCATGGCCGCCATATGTCCACATGCTATAGATAGGTAATTAGGGTATATTTACATTTTTACACTTGTGAGAAAGTGTCAGTGTTTTTCACACTATACTGCATCAACTCGAGAGAGAAAAATATTTCATAATGCTGATTGTGTTTTCCAACAACTTGTTTCTTGTTTCTTCAACTTGTTATACAGTTTTATTTCATTCATTTACTGTTACATCAGATATTTTTCCCAGCTACCCTAATTTTATCGTTCTGGGACCATATTTATGCTCTATCAGTGTTTTTGTTGTTATGTATTTATATTACTGTATGTTGTCAGTGAATATAAAGATGAGATAAAGATGATAGAGATCATTTAGCTCAAGTAGAGATTCTACAATGTATAAGCTCAGAGATAGTTATAGTTTGGTTCACTTTTCAGCTTTGTAGGTGAGACTTATGTTGCAGGTAATTAGATATAGCTAATGATTTCGCATGGTCAGAAATCTTTCGGAAAGAAAAAGAGAAAAGCCTCTGATTTTTGCTGTTAAATTGCAAAGACAGGTATAGAGTGAAATGGCGGCTGTGGCTCAGGTGGTAGAGCAGGTTATCCACTAATCACAAGGTTGCCAGTTCAATCCCCGGCCCCTCCGCATGCCAAAATGTCCTTGAGCAAAGCATTGAACCCCAGGTTGCTCCCAATGGCAAGTTAGCACCTTGCACGGCAGCTCTGTCACTACTGGTGTGTTAAAGGGTGAATGCAAAATACATTGTAAAGCACTTAGGATACCACGAAGGCAGAAAAAGGCGCTATAGAAGTGCAGACCATTTACCATTTGAAATGAGCTGGGAGGTCCTTGAATCACCTTTTTGCAACATGAGAGCGAAATGCTTTTATTTATGACTATGATTGAGCACTGGCCATATATTTTCCTTTGTGATTTCAGCTGATTAAGTTTCATTGCCAAATTGCAGGGTAAAATACATAGGATGTGCTATTATAACTGAGTAAGTGAGCACAATAAAATAAAGTTCACTCACAGTGGAGCAGCCAGCAGGTGATTACTGATATCGTGGTTTTATCTCACTGCTGATGATTAATGCTGCACTCGCTTTTGTGCACCGAGCTCTTTGTTTAAACTGCTGTAGCCTCCTGCTGCAGGAATATTTCCTTTCCATTTAAGAGACGCACTGCTTTTTCAAGGGCTTCATTTTGTCACACTTAGATCTGTGGACTGAAATCGTCATCATAGACTTCGCCAAGACACACTGCTCCATGAGCATGCTGTCTTTATCCATTATAAGAAACTGTTTTTCATGAGAGGTGTAATGTTGCTTGACCACTGTTCAGTCAGAGCATTAAACAAAGATGTTTGGGGCCAAACTGCACCACCCAGGTACAAATTCACAACCTATTTGGAAGTAAAGGTATTTCAAAACAAGTAATCATTCTTCTTACTGGGTCGTACTGGATGTAGTTGAGTAGGGTACAGCCCAGAACAATCAAAAGGGGCATCAGTAAGTTGGATGCTCCATTACATGGCCCTACAGACAAAAAATGGATCCAACAAGTACTTTTTATTCTCTCTTACTCCTTAAACACACACATACTGGTGCATGCATCTGAAATTTCTCTAAACAACAGATCTTTCTCAGTGTTGAACTGTGTTTGTCAGCATGTCTGTCTCATGGATCCATGTGGAAAAGAATTGCTGGTGGACCTGAAACATCTAACTGTGACACTTTACAAAGATGGAAAAGGATCCAAAAAGATTAGTGACCAACTTAAAATCAGTGAAAACACATTTGCAGCAGTAATCAGAAAGTATGGAATGGGCCATAGTCCCACTAATCAGAGCTGCAATGGTCGTCCTCGTAAAGTGACGCCACAAACAGTGCACTACTTGCACAATGTAGTTCTGCAAAACAGATGGGCAGCTGCTTCAGACTTGTATCCAGGGCTATCCGTGGAAATCAATGTTTCTCTGAAATACCTCATACAGTGTGAAGGACAATGCATAATGTCAATGGATGGCATTTAGAAAAACAAAAAAACCCTTGTTTTCTCTTTTTGCACAAAATTGCAAGATGGCATTTTGCTAAGGAGCATGAAAATAAGCCTGATGAATATTGGGAACACATTGTTTGGTCAGCTAAGCCCAGGATAACTTTGGGATTGAAACCCCAGATGGATTCCTACATGTGTTGGTGTAAAACCAACCAGGACCGTCACAGTAAATGCATAGCCCTGACACTGAAGGACAGAGTTGGCAGTATGTTGATGTGGGGCTGCATTAGTGCACAAGGTGTTGGGAGGCATTTATAAATGCACCACTAATGCCTTTGAATATACCAAAACACTGCTGTCAAGATGACTCCCATAAAAATAAAAGATTTGAATCTCAGTAATGGAAGATGTAGTGACTATTGTTGTAAGTTCCTACTGTTGGGTTTGTATTTCTAATATTGTAAATCTAAACCATGACTTTTTAAATTTATTTAAGAGCAAATATTCAGCTGCTCAACTTACAAGTAATTCCATTACTGTAAGGTGATACCATAGTGAATCATGCAACATTTACAATAAGTGTTATTGCACAGAGGTGTCCTTAGTTCTGTTGTTTATTGAACACATATCTTGGATGTCTCTAGTCAGTACTGAACCGAAGAATAATGATAAAGCAAATAACATACATACATGTTTGGGACAGGAGAGGCTGTCCTACACTTAAAGCTACAGTTGTCATGATAATGTCGGTGGCTCGCTCCTTTCTTTTATTTTCCTGGTTTTTCACCTTCCTTGGTGCTTCTTTTCTGTCCTCCCTCTCTCCTCCTGTTTATCTTGGTGTGTGTATGAGTGTGTTTGTGTCACTGGGCTTGGTGACCTGCTTTTTCCCTGCTGATATGCAATTGCTGGACACACCCAAATCTCATCATCCAGTCATCTGGCTGCAGCATAAAAACTCTACTTTATCTATTCTCTGACAGTTCACATGGTAGCATCGCCTCGTTCACCTCTGCACCTATTAAATGCTTTTCTGTTCTGCCTTGCTGGATACTGACACTGCCGCCTCTTGTGCCTGAAGTTCAAGTCTCCAGGTGATCAACTCATCAGGCCCACGCCTCAGTCACACAGCTGGGAACATCTACTGCTCTGGACCTCCAGGTTTAGCTCCCTCAGCCTCTGTACAGTCAGTCAAGGCTTGGTTCTTCACACCCTACCTAGTGCCTCCACACAACCAGCCACAGATACTTAACTCACCTACCTTCCTGGATTACCTCCTGGATTGTACTCCTCTGACGACGCAGCCAGGTGACACACTTCCTTTCCAAGAAAAACCCTCCAAGCCTCCCTCCTCTTCATCCAAGAATGCTACAACAAATTATCCTCTCTGAACGCTCACTGTGTTCTATATTCTGCATTTGGGTCCAGATTTGAACTTAGCAAATCCACACACATCCAACAATAGCTGAAAGTTTCTGACTTTTGAGTGAGCACTTTTAATCTAATGAGACATTTTCCAATTTACATTGTTGGAAAAAAACATTATTGTTGATGTTTAAGCTCTTATTCATTACATTAAATCATTGCTTATGTGAATTTGCTGCAAATTTTTGAAGTGAAAAACACAAGCTTATGACTCGGTTTCACTGTACGGGCTGTGTAGACTGAGACTTGCATGGCTTAATCTTGCACATGAAAGTAATGTTTCAGGTGAGATGTGTGTGCCAACTACAAAAAGAAAAAAAAAAGACAGCGTCAACACACTGGTGGGTTTTGATGATGGCAGCAACAATATGTCTGACGCTTTGGCCGGGTGGCTGATTTAAACCTGTAATTTGGGCATCCTGCTGCAACTTGGCCTCAGGCTGTTAGTGGAGAGGCATCTTGTCCCAGCTGGATGTCACTTATTGTGGTCGACAGTGGCAGTCCCTTCAGGCTATGGATCCTCCACATACATCCATCCACAGCAGATCTGTAATTAAATGACAACATGGAGGCTGACACAGTGATAGATATTTGTCTTGTGTTAAATAAAGCTAAATATACTGTCCTTTTGCTACAGATTTTGTATTGATTTAATTTTTCTATGATAAATTCCCCGCTGGACAGAATGGTAAAACTTACCACAACTCTTGGTGTCCTTCACATGCTGAATAAATAAGCTCCCTCTGAAAAATTTGCAGGGACAATATTTTAGAACAATATCTACAGATGACAAACATAATCAAGGTCTGAGAAAGGTCTAGGTTAAGACAAATAAATAAATAAATCTTGTTGATTGGCCGTTCCAGCTTCTTTAACCTCTTCACATTCAACTCTTATTTTCTTCATTGGACTCTTGCAGTGAGACCAGCGTGCAGCACACAGTGATTCAACATGTACATGCCCCTGTACACGACATTAAATGTGAAACCACTGTTTTGCTATGGTATAGATTTGGCTGAAGACAGTCTGGGGTCACCATTTTGCTCTGTGGTCCATGTAGAGCTGCCAAGTTTGTGTGATTTCATCAAAAGATACACTTTAATGATTAATAGTTTATATTTAGCCATCCTGAACCTTCTGTCTGTTGCTATCAGGCAGACAGTTCAGAATCTCCAAATGTAAACTGAACTGGTAGAAGAATTTGTTCATGTCAGTCGCATAAAAACATTAAAGAGCATTTCTATTTAAAACTATTGTCTTTTATTACTGGGTAATACACTAGTCAATTTATTTCTCTTTTTTTTATTAATTGTAATTATGGTCTGAATACTTGTGTGAATGAGCTGCTGTGTGATGCAGTGGCTTCTAGTCCAACAAAACATCTATCTATCTAATACTGATAGAGTTGGAATCAGATGTATATTAATAATAACAACAATAATGCATTGGTTCTGTATAGCGCTTTTCTAGTCACTTAAAGACGCTTTACATTGCATTATTCATTCACTCAATACTCAATGGTGGTAAGCTACATCTGTAGCCACAGCTGCCCTGGGGTAGACTGGTGGAGGAGAGGCTGCCAGTCTGTGCCATCGGCTCCTCCGACCACCACCAATCACTCACTCTCACACTGCATTCACCCAGGCTTCCTGGTGTTCCCTCACGGTCTCCCATCCAGGTACTGACCAGGCTGAACCTCACTTAGCTTCTGAGATCTGACGGGATCAGGCATCCACAAGGCGGTATGGCCATGAATAATGAGGTGACCTGCTGGACTACACACCGCCTGAATGTCTGAAAAGTGAAGCATGAATGTGCACTTTGCAGCAGTTAGTATTATAGTTTCAAAACAGAATTAAATATGTCCCTGCAGGACATGTCCAATATCAGAGAAAAATGTTACATTTAAATGTTAGGTTTGAGGTGTTGGCTAGTTTGAGATCATTGCTCAGACGTCATTTCATCAAACGCCTTTATTGCTGCAGGTGAAAATGCTGCATATTTTATCACAGGAAACCTTGTATGTGAAGTACTTTGATGAACACAGAGACACAGATGAGCTGCAGGCTCTCTGGTGGCGCTGCAACTTTATGAGCTGAATACAATATCAATGCAAGTAAGACGTTTTTAAAATGCTTTCACATTTCGGAAATTACTTATTAATATTTCAGCACTGCTTTGTTATGTCATGAAGCACCTTTTTTCTTCTGAATTATCCCGACCGACATGACAAAGTCACCACAATGTTTAAAAGCAGAAAAGATTTATATACTACACATCTGTTGGTGTGTGTGTGTGTGTGTGTGTGTGTGTGTGTGTGTGTGTACATACTTGTATAGGGAAGAGAAAAGGTGGTATAGAGCAAGCGCACATGTACACAACTGTGGATATTAGCCATCAGACAAAAACCTATGCCTTGCCGTATAACCATAAGTAACTGCAGCTTGAATAAGTCTAAAGGGAACATTCTAAGCAAGGGTAGTTTTGTAACCTCTTAGTGGTATAATAAAATTATTGATGAATATTGGTCCAAAGGGAGAACTTGAGCCACCCTGAATTACCTTGGACAACGGAAAGCTACCTGGCAGAAAGAAAATGAACAAATGAACAAATCATAAAGAGTATCTGAGACACAGCTGGAAGATGAAAGCAGGTTATTATCACCTATAGTAATGTTTTATTGAGGAGCACCCTTAAATCAGCAGTGGGACACTTGGTCTGTCTCAGTGACAGAGACCTTTGCAGTAACAGAGCATTCTACTAAGTTAGTGTAGGGATGAGGTCAATTCAGTAACCATAGTGATAAAGGTCCTCTAACCTTAACAGTCTTTTAAACCCAAACCATGATCTCTTGCTAGAGTTGATTCTTCATGTAGGTGCCACAGGATCATTAAATAAGTGTCCATATATCACTCTTATTAAAACTGGGTCCCACCTTCAATGGAGGGAAAATAAATAGACCAAATTATTGAACCTTGTAGATAATTTCATATCCATCCATCCATTATCTGTACACCTCTTAATCCTCTACAGGGTCCCGGGGGGCTGTAGCCTCAACCAGCCGACTCGGCAAAGGCAGGGGACACCCTGGACAGGTCACCAGTCTATCACAGGGCTACACATAGAGACAGACAACCAAGAACACTCACATTCACACCTATGGACTATTTAGAATAATCAGTTAACCTCAGCATGTTTATGGACTGTGGGAAGAAGCTGGAGAACCCAGTGAAAACCCATGCATACACAGGGAGAACATACAAACTCAACACAGAAGGATCCCAGACTGGTGATCTTCTAGCTGTGAGATGACCTTTAAATACACCAGTATATGTTTTTCAAAAGCATTATCAAGACTGATGTGAAACCAGTAAAAATGGACTGGGTGGATTATGACGTTCTCATGTTGCCCTTGGTGCATCTGTGCAACCTAAACTCAGCCAGTGCTTATACCTGCTTGCTTCTCTCCTGCTCTGTGTGCTGATATTTACAGTTTTTAAATAAAGCTGAATTTCTAATAAAGCTGCTCTCATGTACATATTTTTGTTTCTCTTGTCAAGCAAAAGAACAAGCATGTAGTAGTGACTGAAATGCAGCCCATTAAGACTGCATGGCAACCAGCAGCCACTACAGGGTCGTTTACCAAATTGCTGATCTGTAGCATGAAAATATTTGTCTGACAAACACACCATACAAATGAGTTAAAAACAATGGTTGTGGTGGAAATTCAGCAAAAGTTTCATGTCAAATGATCGCTTGGAGAGCCAGTTAGAAGTCCTACTCTCATATACTCAGTCAAGTCTCTGTTCGTCTTACTCTGCCAACCCATTCTGTAAAACATAACAACCTGGCTGCCCTACACCATCATTCATCCAAAATTTCGGTCTACATGTTTTTTAGTATCAGTTACTGAATGATAAAATGTTTATGTATGATTTATTTATCATTTTTCAAGTAAAAAAACAAATATTGAAATACAAAAAAAAGGTATCAGAAGTAATCGTGAGATACATACCTACAAGTATTATCATACACACCTGATAGATAAACCAGGACAACAAAAAGGAAAGAGAAAGAAAAAACAAACAAAAAAAAATTACAGAACAAAAGCAAAACAACAACAAAAACAAAGCAACAACAACTACAACAACAACAATAAAGGTGTAGATAAGTTAAAATTATAAAGATACATATGTGCTACTGTAGATATTGTAGATATCTGTAGATATTGCAACAGAGTACGTGGGTGCATTAAGTGAAGACATGCTGAAAAAATAAAAACTGGGTTCATGGGGCAACCTCAAGAGTAAGAGACATGACATGGTCTAAAAAACGCAACCAGATTTTAGAAAACTTAGCATCAACAAGTTCAGAAAAATGAGCTGGTAAGGAATGACCTCTAGGAAGAATCCCAAACAGAGCAGTCAGGGGGGATCGTGGGATTATAACAGCTGAGATAGCTAAAAGTGAGTCAAAAACTAAATCCCAAAATGTGGACAAGGCGGGGCAAGTCAGAAACATGTGAGTAAGATTAGCTGGACCTAAGTTACATTTTACACAGTTGGAATCAATACCTGGGAGAATTTGTGCCAGCTTACTCCTAGACCAGTGTACCCTATGAACAACTTTACACTGAAGAATGCAATGTCTAGCGCAAATTGAAGAGGAATGAATAAGCTTTAAAACAGATTGCCATTGTTCACCACTAATTTCCAAATTAAGTTCTTCAGACCAGACAGCACGGAGGTGGTCAGATGTTACTGAGATACTAGAAAGTAAAAGATTATATATTTTTGATATTGGACCACTCATAGAAGGCTTTATTTCCATTACAGTATCAATCATAGTTGTATCAGGGATACTTGGAGAGCCAGGGAAATGTTTATTAATAAAGTCTCTAACCTGTAAATACCTAAAAAAATGTGCACTGGGCAAATTAAAAATGGCAGATAATTGAGCAAATGAGACCAAGATGCCGTCAACAAAGAAGTCTTCCACGGAAGCAAGTCCATGGCTCTTCCATAGTGTAAAGGTTCGGTCAGTGAGTGATGGAGGGAATGGGGGATTCAAATCAAGTGGTGAATAAAGAGGTATCCCCTGAAACTCAAAATGTCGCTTCACGTGAGCCCAAATTTTCAGACAGTTTTTAACAATGACATTATTAGTATATGATGTAGGAGTAGATTTTAAGGGAAGACACAAAAGAGAAAATAAAGAAGCAGAGTTACATGAGGCCTCCTCCATTGGCAGCCAGTTTGGCTTGTTATAATTAGTAGTGCACCAAAATAACATTGTGCGGATGTTTACAGACCAATAATAGTACAAAAAATTAGGCAAGACAAGGCCACCAGATTCTTTATTTTTTTGTCGAAGATTCTTTCGCATTCTAGAAGGTTTTTTGTTCCATAAAAACTGTGAAATGGAATTGTCAAGTGACTGGAAGAAGCTTTTTGAAATAAGCACTGGAATGCATTGAAAGTGATATAAAAATTTGGGCAGCACATTCATTTTGATGCAACTAATCCTACCAGCCAGGGAGAGAGGTAACATGGACCATCGCTGCATATCCTGGGCAAGTTGTTCCAGTAAAGGATCGAAGTTAGTCTTAAAAAGCTTTGAAAACTCCTTAGTAATGTGAATTCCCAAATATTTGAAACTTTGCAAAGCAGCTTTAAAAGGTAAAGTAGCAAATGGGTAGGCTTCAACAGCAGGATAAATAGGGAGAATTTCACTTTTATTGAAATTAAGTTTATAACCCGATATCTGTCCGAAATCCTTCAGCAAAGACAAAACTGAAGGAATAGAGTTGTCTGGGTCTGAAATGAAAAGCAAGAGGTCATCTGCGCATAAGGATACTTTATGAACTGAACCACCCCTTGAGATGCCACACATATTGCTGGACCTGAGGGCTGCTGCCAGAGGCTCTATGGCTACAGCAAACAAAAGGGAAGAAAGGGGGCAGCCTTGCCGGGTTCCAGGAAACATTTTTTAAAAAGGAAAAATATTTAGAATAATCATTGTTTGTACGGACACGGACCAGGGGCGAGTAATATGACAACTTCACCCAGGAAATAAATGTGGGGCCAAAACCAAAACGCTTTAAAGTGTAAAATAGATAGGGCCACTCCACCCGATCAAAAGCCTCTTCGGCATCCACAGAGAGGACCATTTCTGGAGTGTCAGATGATGAGGGTGCATATAGAATATTTAACAAGCGCCTGACATTGTGATATGAGTGCCTGGTTTTAATAAAGCCTGTCTGATCAGGACTAATTATTGTACACATTATGGGCTCTAGACGTTTCGCTAACATTTTGGCCATGACTTTAACATCTGTACACAGCAGTGAAATAGGGCTGTAGTTACTGCAAAGCCGAGGATCCTTATCTTTTATTGAATAAATGAAATTGTGGCTTGTCGCAAAGTAAGTGGGAGGATACCAGATTCAAAAGCCTCTTTAAACACGTTGAGCATGAGGAGAGACAGTTTATCAATAAAAACTTTATAAAATTCTGATGGAAAACCATCAGGCCCGGGACTCTTTCTACTCTGCATTGCCATCACAGCATTTTTGATTTCACTGTCAGTAAATGGCTTATCTAATTCAGCAGCAACGTCCGGTTCGATTATGGGAATGTTAAAGCCTTTAAAGAAATTTTCGTAACAACTTTCATCAGGTAAACTTTCAGTTCTTTACAGAGAGGAATAGAAGTCCATAAAGTGATTATTAATACTTTGAAGGTTAATGAAAAGTTCATTAGAGATAAAAATTTCTGTGATCTGTTCGACTGAAGATGATTGACGAATCTGGTGGGCAAGAACTTTGCTTGGCTTATAGCCAAACTCGTAATAGCTATATCTGGTCTTAGTTATTGATTGAACTGTCACGGTGTGTCAAGATTGGCTCAGGTGCAGGGAATGAACAGACGAACTTGAATGCCACACAAGTCTTTATTTACAAAATAGTACTAAGGACTACAAAAATAACTGAACTACAAAAACGGAACGAAAGGCGGAAGCGCAGGGCTCGAGAAAACAATAGTGACCACTAGCGGTCAGGAGTACAACGAAGCATTAAAACTAAGGCAAGATTACAACCACAAAACACGAAAGCAAACTACAGCTGCTCATACGTGAGCAATTCTATGGAGGAGGGCAAAAATTACCTGTACGGAGGTCAGACTACGATTACTCTTATAATCAAAGACAACTAGTTAGGAATGCTCGAAACGGGTTTACAGATACGCAGGTAGGGGTGAGGGCAGCGTGCCGGTGCCAGGTGGATGATGGAGTGAGGAGCGCCGGGTGGACAGAGAAGCACAGGTGGGAGTCCTCTTCTTTTGGGAGGCAGACCAAGGTCCAGGTTTACGGTGGTGGATGGTCCTGGTTTCAGGGACAGGTGGATCCAATACTGGAAAAGATGAAGGACAGCAACGGTTAGGAGGCTACGGTAACAAAAGGGCTGAGTAACTGTGAACAACTGAAACCCCTACAAGCTTGTACAACGATCCAGCACTGAGAGATGGAAGGCGCCAGGTTCTATAGCTGAGTAGAAGGGGTTTGACTGAATGCATTCCACCTGTCCCTGATCCGGCTGATGAGGCAGATGGAGGGCACCTGGTGGCACGCTGCAGGGAGTACCTAAAAAGGAAAGAGGGAGGGGAGAGCACTATCTGGGCCTGGCAGCAGCCAGCCTGACATGAACAGCCACATTGGTGGCCATAGTATCAAATTCAGACTTTTTTAACAGGAGCTCTTTGGTCAGATCAGCAGAGAGGGATTCTGCAGTTTGCAGCTCAGATATATCATTGTATAGAGCCTGGCTCTTTTGAGAAGCAGTCTTACTTTTGTAGGCTGTATAAGATATTATCTCACCCTGCAAAAACTTTTACAAGCCTCCCAAATTGTGGCTGCAGTTACATCAAGTGTTACACTGGTAGAGATGTAAAGATCAATACGTTCATTAATAAGTTTGACAAAGTCAGCGTCATTAAGTAAAAATGAGTTAAATCGCCATGGAGACCGAGACAAGGAACTGCCCGGGAATGACATGTCCAAAGTAATGGGTGCATGATCCGATATTACTATGGGAGCGTAGGTGCAGGAGCTAACCGAAGAGAGCAGTTTATTGTCAAGTAGAAAAAAATCGATTCGTGAAAATGTGCCATGCACGGGGGAAAAGAAAGAAAAATGCCTGACACAAGGATTAAAGTGACGCCAAACATCACTCACACCGAACTGCTGCATAAATAGTTGTATAGTTTTCGCAGATTTAGAGAGGGGGAGTGATTTGTTTGAAGAGCGATCGAGTAATGGATTGAGGCAACAACTGAAATCACCACCGAGGATAAGCTGGCTATCATTCAAATTAGGGAGTTAAAAAACATTTTTTTTTAAAAAGTCTTCATTATCCCAATTTGGCCCATATACATTTACTAGAACTACCTTGTTACCGCCAATTTTGCCTGAAACAATAATGTAGCGTCCGTTGGGGTCAGATATCACACCAGTAGATGAGAATGGAACATTTTTATGCACAAGAATAGCCACACCTCGCACCTTGCTATTAAATGATGAATGATAGGTCTGCCCCACCCAGCTAAACCGGAGTTTGAGGTGATCTGATGGTTTTAGATGAGTTTCTTGTATGAATGCAATTAATAATTGCTTTAGGTGATTAATTACTTTTTCTCGCTTTATGGGAGAGTTTACCCCCTTAACATTCCAACTAACAAATCTTAGTGCACCAGCTGGTGCCAATGGAATATTAGAACTTAGCACACCTGCTTATTGCAAATACATGGTCCCCATAATTGCATGAAAAATGGTTTGTAGCACATAGTTTGAAGCCAAAAGTAGCACACATGAAAGAAAAGAAAAGAAAACAAAAAACAAAGCAACAACGACAGACAGACAAAACCGTGACAATAATGAAAACAAAACAATTGTTGCAAACGGCAACAACTACCTCTCTGGTTATAACTAATCAACATATTGCAAAACTTCCTTTCCATAACTCCCTGCACCCGCATTAGGACGATTAAACAACTCTGAGCTCAGTTCTATATTAATCCTCTTTAACCTCATATAGATCATAAACAGCTCGTTAGAATACAGAGTAATATGCAAAGTCCAGTGAGTGCTACATTTCTCTACAATCCGTGCCAACCGATTAATATGCCATAGTAAACATGACCATATTTTAAGAAAACGGAAAGAACACATTATCTCTGAAAAAAGGGAGAGCATTTACAAGTTAGAACGAGTGTGATTACCATGATAAAATGTTTAAACTGTCCTTTATCAGGTTTACCTTGTTAATGATAATGACCTAATGTGATCAAATCTAATTAGGATGAATGGCAAAACTGTAACAGCGTCAAATTATAAATGACAATGGACTTTCTTTTGGTGGAGACACAATAAGTGCTCAACAAGCGGAAGCAGTTATTGAGCAGATAATATTGGATGTATCGAAGCAACACTGGAATGCAGAGATAAGAAATAATAGTTGATGTGAGAGCCCATAAAATATTTAAACAGATATACAAGATGGTAAACTATCTTCCTGCGTCAGATGACAAAACATGGAGCTGTCTGACTCGGTTCAGGTGAGGAAACAGCAGAGTTTCTGTGATCTCTGGGAGTTTTTAGGACTCAGACAACACACTGAGACAAAAATCATTGGTGATGAGCTTCATTCTTTGTTTGACTGTATGTTCAAAGACACAATTTCTTTCCTGAAAATGTGAGCTTGCTGCCAGATGTTCATAAGTTCATTCTTCAGACTCCAGAAGAACTCTGAGATACTTTTTTATGCTTCTTTTCTGTTTTTTAAATACTTGTGTAACTAATATATTTCTATCTGAAATCTATACAGCATGTATCCTCGGAGTCAAATACTCATTGGAGGAAGAAAGAAGGAAGGAAGGAAGGAAGAGAAAGAAAGAAAGAAACATCATGCAGCAGTGACCCACATGTTTTACCTTATACTTGTTGCAGTTTGTGCCTGTTACACCCCAGTCTAGGGGAGCAGGGACGCAACATAAAAGAGTAGAATAAACAGGCAAACTTAGTCTCCAAATCAAAACCACTCTTAAAATAGTTACAAAGCAATCACAAATTTATTGTCAAACAAAAAGAGGCCTGATCAACAGGTAAAAGGACAACAGTCAAAACAAAAGAAAATAGTGCTAAATATATATACAGTGTTAACAACTACAAGCAAATACCCAGAGAAGATCAAAAACCAGCACCAAAACCACAATACTAAGCACTACCACTATCAGAATACACAAATGGACAGAAGGTCTGGGGACAAAGTTCTTAAGGAAAAACATCAGAAACACATGAGCCACTGCTGCCAAGCCATGTCCCATTGGTGGAAGGAAAACCCTGGATTTAAAAGGCTGGATGCTGCAGCAGGGACCAATGGGACAGCGACACCACTCGCTGTCCAGAGGTGGGCAGGATCAGCATAGCTGCTACTAAAAAGAAAAGAGCACTCACTCTGACACAAAAACATGGACCAAACAAAAGGACCACACAGGACCACACAGGACCATAACAGTGCCACTATAGTGAGAGTTGGATTCTAAAGTAAGATGACAATGAAAATGATGGTGACACTAATTGTGCACACACTGTAGGGTTCATGCAACTCAAATCAGTATCTGTTCACTGACTGTTACATGAAAGAAGCATTACAAGAGAGTCAGGTACCCTAAAATTGCACGATATATAGTGACCTTTTCAAAGAGGACTGAGGCTGTTTTATCTGATTAAACTTCACTAATATGCATGTGAGAGAGGGTTGACTTGAACTCCTGCTGTAGATAACTGTCCAGCTGCTGCTCTTATTGTTCCAATAGGTGAAGCAGGCAGGAGGTTCTGCATGTCTTCACCTCCTCTAGAGCAGTGTGCTCAGACTCTAGAAAATCTTTAGCCTTTCTCTGGGCAGCAGCCTCCATCTTCTTGATCTTTTATGGTCCATCGTCTTCTTCACAAGAGCTTCCTTTGTCTTGGTTAATCTGTCTTGCAGATGAACACTTTTATCTGTGTGAAAAGCCTCCTACATGGTCCTTCAGGCTGAGGGACTTCTTGCAAAACAGGCTCACTCAGTTAAAGAACTTCATTATAAACAGAATAAAACTCTTAGAAATTAATGTGCCACAATTTCTGAGAGGAGAAGATGACATTTTCCTGAGTCTGGAATGTTTTGTTTGACCAGTGATCCAAAACCCAAAGATATTCTTTTTACAGTGATATCAAACAGAGGACAGCAGTAATAAGTCTTCTCATAGGAGAATCAGGGTGGTCTGATAACAACAAAAGCATACACATAAACAGATGTGATGCTGATGATGTTTTAATTAACTGGCTTCTCCTCCAGAGAAACAGAGAGGAGCCCAGATCTGCTCTCCTGTTTGTTTATTCCACTAAGACAAAGACAAAATTATTATGAGTAATGGAGGAGGACCTCAGCACTGGTATGGATGTGTGCTTGTCCTTGCTTGTCTCAGGAACAAAGATGTTCTTTTTACAGTGATATCAAACAGAAGACAGCACTAATGAGTCTTCTTATAGGAGAATCAGGAACTAGTGAATTTAGCTTTAAAAACAACAAAAGCAATTCAGTGATTAACTTAACTGTTACAAAAATGATTTATAACAGTTGCAATTTTTCAAAGATCTGTGGTTGCTATATTACTTTTAAAAGCAAGAAGAACAGCAAGCATTCTGGCTGGTTAAAAAGAACAGACTCATCCTGCTTTTTGATTGGTGTATCACTGAAGATAAAACACTGCTCCGATTTTTTGTTTACCTCCAGCTGTGTCTGTCTGTGTGTGTGTATACACTTTCTTGCACTGTTTCTTTCTGTGACCTTCCAACTTCATTATACTTGTACCTCTGGGTTACATACAGGTGCAGGTTCATGCTAGAACCTCAGATTTGATTTAAAATATAAGAACACCTTGAAACCTAACCTGCACAGTATGTGGTGGGATGGACTGACAGAGCCCAGAGAGTGAACAGAGTGTGCCCCTGACAGGAGAATCAGAGTGTTACTGGCTGGGCCAGTGGGCTGGCACTTCCTATGGTTGGCTCAGCCTGCAGTCCTTGGCACACTGCTGCACTCCTGCTTCCCTGTGAGGAGCCAGCTCTTGTGTTTGACAGTTTTAGAGTTCACTTTTTATTTTAGTGATAGCTGTTCTCACAACATGGCAATAAAAAAATGACAGGTAAAAATAGACTACAGGTTAGTTTTCTCATCTGATCTCAGTGCCAGGTCCTCTGCTCCACCACTCATCAGCAAACCTACAGTGGCTCAGTGTAGAGAGAAGTCCTAAACGTCCCATCACAATGTCTGACAGCATGAAGCAAAACTGCAAATAGTGCTGGGAAGGTGTTTGTGCCGGAAAGGCGATACATGAATACAAATGAGTTAATATTGATAAAAACAGGTAAGTGTCAAGACAGGTTCATGTTACAATTATGAACTGGCTGTTCTTTTTACACGAAAACTAAAAGTAAATGCCACATAACTGCACTATGAATGTACAGAGAAGCTGATTTTCAGCTAATTCTACTTTCATTTCTGCTCTGCTATGTTCATTTGACAGCTGTACTTACTACTTACTTTTCGGGAAAAAAGCAATGTTAGGAAAATGGCATCGCACACATTTATTTCATGGTTTTCATTGAGTTTGTGGCTGTAAATGCAGTGGAATACACAATCAACCTCCGTTAACATATTTCCTCTTATTATTATTGTTTGATCCTCCCTTGAATGCACTTGAATGGATATGCAAATGGACATGAAAATACAATTTAAGTCCTGTGTATTAAAACAGAATCGAATTTATACTGGAAAAATGCAAAAGCATTCAAACACGATGCAGCTTTAAGCTAATGGCAACAAATCTGAGGTTAGTGTGCTTCTATACTAACATTAGCTAATTTGCTATAATTTAATTAGCAGTTTGATCCTATATATATAATATCCCATATATATATAAAATCCTATAATATAACTGTATCTATATAATTAGCTGATAAAATATATAATGAATTATGTACAGTAAAAAAAAAAAAAGTTGACCTGATGGTGTCACTATAGGAAAAGTCTGACAGTCATCAAAATTGCCAGGATTCATCCTCCGTGAACAATAAATGTCTGTACACGATGTTATGACGCCTATCTACTACATAGTGAGATACTGAGAAAATGTTGACTTCCAGTATAGAAAAAGTCTGATCATCAAGCGTTACCAGGATTCATCCTCTGAACACACACACACACACTGTCTGCGATAGAAAAACCCAAAAGGTTCAACCTGCTGCTGGCACCAGCGGAAAAGCCAGAAGATCACTAATTTAATGCCAGTAAATGTCATTTTGTAGGGGAACATCAAATAAAACATCATGGGATTATGAATAAATAGCATTCCACTTTGGGCACATTTTGTGTCTTATGTTGATGTGTTTGAAGCTCTCTGTGTGTCATTTAACAGCATGATATGGCATGTGAAATATTTACAAGAATTACAGAAAAATGCAAAAAACAAAACAAAAACAAACACAAACACATCGACACAAACACATCGACTCTGGTATCGCTGAGCTCTGTTTCTTCGCTGGATACATTTGTTCATTCCTGCTCACCTGAAGCGAGTACTACCCAACTCCTCTGGTCCACCCGCTGTTCCAGTCTGATGTTGGCCGAAAAGCTGTACATCTGGTCTGTTCTCCTGTGGATGCTTCTCTCGCTCTGCCATATTTCCGTGGCCGGAATGTACCAGTATTCAGCCGGCGAGCTTCGCTGGATCCGTCGGCTCCTGCCCAGGCTTCCACCGCCGCCGGATCTGCACCTACATCTGGACATTGCTTTCCCTCCCCACTGGAGATACATTCACCGTGGGTCTCGCCGCAACTTCGTCTATGGCAACAGCCCAAATGCAATAACCTCCTTCTGGTCAACCTCTCGCCATCCTCCCAGATTCGCTGTCAGGACTGCCGGCTACAGGACGTTAGCCTGCCTAGCCAGGTCGGCTAACGTCCCCGTAAGGCACAACAACGCCACAGTCCCCTTCGGTCTGCTCAACATCCGCTCTCTCACGGACAAGGGCCATCTTATTCAGGATCTCCTGGCTGACCGTAAGTTGGACTTTCTCTGTCTGACAGAGACCTGGCAGCAGACTCAGGACTTCTCCCAGCTGAACGAAGCCTCACCACCTGGGTTTGTTTACATCTCACAACCCCGTGGCACTGGTCGGGGGGGGGGTCTCGCGGTAATTCACCGCAAGAAGTGGAAGGTGTTGCCAGTGTCAGTACTGGCATTGAATGCACTGTTTTTAAACTCCCTGGTCCTACTCCTACTATTGTTTCCACTGTTTACCGTCCCCCCAAACACCACCATGACTTTTTAAATGACTTTTTTACTTTACTCACGCACCTCTCCACCCTCTCCTCTAATGTTGTTCTTCTGGGGGATTTTAACATTCACATTGACAATAATACTCTCCTCCTTTCCAAAGACTTCCTATCATGCCTGGACAGTTTTGGTTTTCAGCAATTCTCGGACTTTCCAACACACACGAAAGGACACACCCTGGATCTCATCTGTTGCTCTGGCCTTACCCCCTCCAACCTCACTGCTGATGATATTCATGTTGCGGACCACTTCCTCCTTACATTCGACACTGCTCTCTGCCTTTCTGCAATCAAGTCTCCACGTCTCATCACTTTCTGGAATTTAAAGGACATTAATATTGACTCACTTCGTTCCAAAATCGACAATATCTCGTTCCCGGACTCTCTTTGCACCCCCGATGATCTGGTTTCACATTATAATGTCAGTCTCAGCACCATCCTCTCATCTCTTGCCCCTCTAAAAACCCGATCTGTTTCCTTTGCCTCATCTTCCCCCTGGTTCACCCCTGCTCTCCGTTCACTCAAGGCACAAGGCAGTCAATTCGAGCGTCTCTACAAAAGAACAGGTCTCACTATTCACAAAGACATGTACAGTAATCATCTAGCTCACTACAAAGAATCCATATCCCTCACCAAATCTGCCTATTACTCCAATCTCATTACCTCCAACAAAGGAAATATTAAATCTCTATTTTCACTGCTCAACAACACTTTCCAGTCTTCCCACTCCCTGCCCTCCCATTTTTTCTCTACCGACACCTGCAATTCCCTGATGCTGTTCTTCAATCAGAAAATCCAAAACATCCTCCTGCTCCTCCACTCCGACTCGCTGCCTCCCCATACTCCTGAATCCTTCCCACACTCTCACTCTTTCTCCTGTTTTAATCTCCCAGACTCCTCTGAAATATCGGACATTATCCAGAAATCCAAGCCATCTACCTCCCAGTTAGATCCCCTCCCCTCATCCCTTGTGAAGTCCTGCCTTTCCTCTCTGCTTCCCCTCATAACAGACATTATCCACTCCTCACTTTCTACAGGTATTGTTCCCTCACTTTTTAAAACTGCAGCTGTCACCCCGATTGTTAAAAAACCTGGTTCAGATCCCAATGACTTCAATAACCTTCGTCCCATCTCCAACTTACCCTTCCTCTCCAAAATCCTAGAAAAAACAGTAGCCAGTCAACTCCACTCTCAACTCACCACAAATAAAATGTATGAACCTTTTCAGTCAGGTTTCCGCTCCCTTCACTCCACCAAAACAGCTCTAATCAAAATTACCGACGACCTCCTCCTTGCAGCGGACTCTGGTTTACTCTCCTTCCTCATCCTCCTGGACCTGAGCGCAACCTTTGACACCATCTCACATTCCATCCTCCTCAGTCGACTCTCCTCACTCGGTATCTCTCACACCCCCCTCCTCTGGTTTCACTCATACCTCAAAGACCGCTCTCACTTCATTCAGCTCAAATCATTCACATCCAATCCCTCCCCAGTCACCTCAGGTGTGCCCCAGGGCTCTGTCTTGGGGCCCCTCCTCTTTATTACATACCTCCTCCCCGTTGGCCATTTTTCACTGCTTCGCGGATGACACCCAGCTCTATTTATCCTGCAAACCAACCTCTTCACTTCCTCCTCCCTCCCTCACCGCCTGTCTCTCAGAAATCAACTCCTGGTTTACTTCCAACTTTCTTAAATTAAACCCCAATTAAACCGAATTCCTCGTCATCGGCACCAAATCCACCCTATCTAAATTTGACAGTTTCTCTCTTTCCATCGACAGCTCCTCAGTCTCCCCCTCCCCTCAGGTAAAGAGTCTGGGTGTCATCCTCGACAGCACACTATCATTTCATTCACACATCAAAAACATCACCCGGTCTGCTTACTTTCACCTACGTAACATCAACCGTCTCCGCCCCTCCCTCACCCCCCGCACCACCTCCATCCTGGTTCACAGTCTCGTCACCTCACGCCTCGACTACTGCAGTTCTCTTCTGTTCGGCCTCCCTCATAAATCCCTTCATAAACTTCAACTCGTTCACAACTCTGCCGCCCGTATCATAACCCAAACCCCCTCCTACCACCATATCACCCCCATCCTGCAAGAACTCCACTGGCTTCCAATCAAGCAAAGAATTCAATTCAAAATCCTTCTGTTCACCTTCAAGTCCATCCATCATCTCGCTCCTCCATACCTCTCCGACCTCATCTCCATCAACACCCCATCCCGTTCCCTCAGATCCTCCTCCTCCATCCACCTCATTGTCCCCTCCGCTCGTCTCAGCACCATGGGGAGCAGAGCCTTCAGCCGCTCTGCTCCCCAGATTTGGAACTCTCTTCCCCCACATATCAGAAACTGTGACACCCTCCAAACTTTCAAAACCAAACTCAAAACTCACCTGTTCAGGACTGCTTACTCCCTCTTATTCTATTTTCACTGCTTTGCACATCTTTGTTGTTCCTTGTTTTATTCTTGTTATTGTTGTTTTTATTGTATAGTTTTTAATCATTGTGATTTTTATTCCCTTGTTAAGTGTCCTTGAGTTTCATGAAAGGCGCTTTCAAATAAAATGTATTATTATTATTATTACAAAAAAAGAAAAAAAAACAACTACAACATGGGAGGTGTCAGAAAAGCATCCTAGACCTAAGCCCTAACCAGCTCAACTGGCAGATGCCCATTAGATGAAATGTATTTCTGCCGCTTGTATCTGAAACCTTATTCTTCTGGCCCCTGCCCACAGGTGGTGGTCACAGGTAAAGTTAGGAACGTAGGTCAGCCACCACAATAACAGCTTTGTCTTTTTTCCCAGCTTTACAGCAAACCACTGTATCATGTACATCACCGCAGATGCTGCACTGATCTCTCTGTGTATAAACTACAATGGTATCAAAAACATTTTTCATTAGCTACGTAATATTAGATTAGACTGGATACTATTAAAATTTTGTATCAAAAATCGATTATATAGTATGTTGGCAGAAGGGGGAGACAAACATTCTGCACTGCAGGCTTAGGAAGCCTGAATGGGGATAATAAAATAAAATTGCTTGACTTCTCTACATCTAGTCGCTAAGGTGCCCTTAAGCATAGCATTTAACATCAGAGTGCTCCAGTGAAGCAGCTCAGTAAGCGACAAATGAGACTGTTTTACTAGGCAGCTGTTACACATGTGTAAATGTGTGAACGTGGAGCAGAGAGTTCTTTAAAAAAACACACTGTATATTGCAAAACAAATCCGACTGAACAGAGGTGCTAACCGCACTCAGAGAGCATTATCAAATCATTTCATATTTTCAGCAATTTTCTCTTTGGTGTGTCTAATAAATGTGATGTGATACCCACAGCGTAAACAATTAGTTATCACTGTGAAATGTGTGAATTGAAAAATTGGACGAATGTACTTAAGAGATAAAACTATCCATTAATCTGTGGCT
This sequence comes from Dascyllus trimaculatus, assembly GCA_024666655.1. Classification (NCBI taxonomy): domain Eukaryota; kingdom Metazoa; phylum Chordata; class Actinopteri; family Pomacentridae; genus Dascyllus; species Dascyllus trimaculatus. The sequence goes on along the minus strand of CM045466.1, from coordinate 26,204,995 downwards.
CACCTATCCACTGACCTGTAATATTCACATGGGCTTCAATGACAGCAGCTGTTCTCTGTGAATTAGTATGAATTAGGCCTTCTGAGAGTGTAATTGAACATTCCCAAGAATGAGGTAATGTTTTGAGTACAAAAGGCATAATTATGGGACCACAGATAGTCAGAGCTGTGTGTCGACTCACCTGGATGGAAAAGACTGACCATCTGGCATCTCTGGCAAATGGAAGTGTGACCTACTTATGCATTGCAAAGGTAAAACTTTAGCATAAGGTGGGAGAATACTGAGAGAATAACTGCTAAGGAATATGTGAGGAACAAGTCAGGAACAAACTGATAAATCTGAACACATAAAGTCACTCTATACCTCTGAATGAAGGATTACATATGTACATGTGTACTATAGCTGACTGATAGACATTTTGATAATAGGCCTGTGTTAAACAGTTGGTTCCTTTGTATCTGCTTATCTACATACTGGTCACTTTAAAGCTGCCGTGATCAAAACTTTTATATTAAAAACTGAAATGAGTAGGAATAAAGTCACTTCTGGAAACAAACCCACTGAGAATTATCACATGCTTGCCCGAAGTTCTACAGTGCCACCCAGGCTCTTTTAGCTCATTGTTCTGTGGTGGTTTCATAGCCGACAACTTTTAATTTATATTATTTTAAGTCCGGTTTTCTGGCAACATCAGGCACTTGCTTCCGATGTAGGTAAGGAACCGACGGCAGGTGAAACAAAAGGCGAGATCTAATCAAAAAAGCTGATACAAAAACAAACCAAAGGCCCCATAAATCAGAGCATGAAGAGCTGACTAAAAATTTATAAAAAATTCATAAAGGTAGTAAAAGCATGGCATTATCTGAGGCAAGACAAAGAAACACGAAAAGGTTTTTTTTTTTTTTTTTTTTTAAAAAACCCTAAATGCCCAAACCAGATTCAGATAGACTCAAAGAGGATGTGAAGTAAAACCAACACATAAGCAAACATAGACACAAACAGAGAGACACAGGAAACAAAAGGAAACACAGGAATGAATCACAAAAACGAAACACAACTAGCAACCAACACCCAAGACCACGACACAGAGATAAAAGCCGCTTTATTACTGGACTTAAATTTGCCAGGTGTATACAGGCAGAACTCAGGTCAAGTCGTTCTTAACTGGCAAAATGTGTTTGCTATTAGTTAATTTAAACAAAAGACATACTCAGTGAGGGACCTAGGATCCCTAATCTGTCTCTAAACCTACCAGTGAGCAGTGATTCCTAACACGTCTATGGGGGTCATCAGGTGGAAATCTCCCTTCAACGGTGTTTTGCCTACTTAGTCCCACGACACCTCCAGGAGGCTAGGAGGTGAACTCTGGCATCCCAGAGTCACCCCCAAGTGCGAGTTCACACTGCTCCTACACAATCCAACCAGCACTGCCACGTTCAACTGACCCAGGCCTGTTTAGGAGATGCTCCCGGTAGTGACCGGTGCTGATGCTACCATTTAGCTAGCTGCTAAATGCTAATGCTAATTGCTAATTTAGACAGCACTGCCACATTCAGCTGACCCAGGCCCATTTAGTAGATGCTCCAGGTAGTGACCAGTACCAGTGCCACCATTTAGCTAGTGCAAATGCTACATGCTAATGCTAATCACTAACTGCTTAAATATACTAAAAACTACTCCTAACAATCTCACCACCCACAAGGAGACTGTACAGCTGGACTCACCTATAATGCTAATGTTAACTGCTAAATATCAATGCTAACTGCTAAGATATTATCATAAATATATAAACTTTATTGGTGGTCAGTGTTGTATTTACATCATGTTTTGCTGCCCCCTTGTGGGAAACAAATGTGCTAATTATTAATCACAATTTCTCCTAAATCACATGCTAAATAATACAAATTTTATTATCGCTTTACTACTGTATGCTGCGGAACTTTTAAGTAAAATGACTTGTTACTTAAATGCATAGTTTCTCTGTATTCACTTTAAACTGAGGCTAAAAGGACTTTAAAATAAGTGTTAATGTAAGTGGAGGGGACTTTCCCGGTCAGAGCCGGCTGGCCCATTAAGCAATACAGGCAAATGCTAAAGGCACCATGGCCTTTAGGGGGCGCCACAAAATTGGGAAAAAAATTCAGCTTCAATATAATTATGTTAAAACTAGTTATTCCTATTAACTCTTAAAATGGAAAAGCTCACACTTATTCAAATATAAAGCAATGCCCAATTAATATTACCACAAAACAATGCTATTCCATTTCTTTTGTAAGCGTATGTAAATCACTGATGGAGGGGGGCGCTGTATAAAATGTCACCTCGGGCGCCACATTGGATAGAACTGGCTCTGTTCACGGTAATGCTCACACAAGTTTTGTGGAAGTTGAGCTGATAGGGATAATGCATTGTTTCTCTAAACTCATTCACCTTTGCTCTGTAGCTGTAATTTCAAGCGGGAGGTACCTAGGTTTTTCTGACAGCTACAGTACCTTCAACTTGTCGAAAAGAACTACAACAACAAGACAGTGAAAAGTGAGTGAAATGGCTTCAACACCACCTTTGCTAACATTTACATAGAAATAGACTCCAGTATCAACACTACCGTGTTGACCTGAGCTAAAAGAAGCTGTAGTCTAACCATATTTGGTTTTACCTGTAACCAAACAGAAAGAAATTCTAAATCTAAAAGGTGAGATGCTCCCAAGTGCGAGTAAGTGGGAGTTCTTCCATTCTTTTCATTCAGCCTACATTGCTTAAATTCAGCACAAAGCTAATACAATAAATGCTGGTCTGCTATTAAAGATTTTGAGCATCTTAAGTCCCTTTCTGGTTGCTGATTAAACACTGATTATCTCTGTGATTTAGGTTACATAGTTATACTTTTTTCCCTGCAACTTGGATCTAACTCTTCAGCGTTGCTTCCAGTAGAGTGTCCATATCTATGAAATCCCTGCCTCTCTTACACTCTATACCACTCTCTCATACTGATGCCACCGTTAATAAAAGTGAGAGGTTTTACTTCATTCTTTACTAAATAACTGTACTGATAAACAGCAGGCGACTGTATTCTCTTGACAGAATGCTGGAAATGATAACATGCTTGACCTTTTTGTACCACTTGCTTAGAACATCTTTGTGCGGTGAAATGTAATTTCTCATGGGTTGTACAAGCATAGTAAAAAGCATATCGACATATTGAAAATGTTCAAAACAAACCTAACCTACTGTATGTGAAGTACAGCTCTAGCTTATGAAAAAAAGTGTCCCACTTTTGGTGGCAGCATGGATCTAATAATGGATAAACAAAAAAAGAGGTGGATAATTTTCTGATGCTGCTGGCATTACATTGCTTTATCCTGGCCAGCTGTAAAACTCACACAGAAGTTTAGATTAGGTATCTTTGCAACCTGCACCAATAGATTTTAAAGTGGCAGCCTGATTTCCCTACAGAGGTCATTAACGATTCATCAAAATTTTTATCTTCACTTAAAAATATTATATATAAAATGCTATTGTATTTGCCAGCAATATACGCTTTGATCTTCTCCTCAATTTCCCTTCTTTGCCTGGGAACGGGTCTCTTCAGAGGATTCCTGGGCTCAGCCACTTAGCTGACAAGGAGAGCAGTGAATGCCTATGAATTTGCTTTGAGGGAGAGCTTCAAAGTTTTTCCATGCAGTATTTTATTTCAATAAAGTTGGTAAATTTAATTTTGTTGTAGATAAAGGTCACATGTGAATGACTGTCAGGTGGCCGTGATTCGAGGTTGGCTTTTCTGTACTGAGTACTCAAATTGTCATCACATCTCCTTGACCCCCATCCACCTCTGTCTAAAATGTAATTTAAAATAATTTCACTGTTACTCAGAACAAAGCACCTGATCGTTAATAAGTGTTCAAGGTGAGTAGGAGAAAACAGCACCTTTATTCCCCATGTATGAGTGTGATGTTGATCCAAAGACTGAATCTATCCGCTGCTGTAACTCTAAATCAGTTTTCCGGACTAACCTCAGATAACACCAAGGTTGCCATTCCAGTGCACAGCTCTGACAGACATACTGTATCCACCCTGTCTCCAGGTCGTCCCTGCAGCGTCTGAGCCAGCCCTGCAATCTAAACAAGAGATATGACTCAGTGGATTTGGAGCCCCTTGAGGATAGGACTTATCCACCCTAAAACTGATTTGGTGCTGGTGTGTCCGCAGACTTGATGAGGTACCAGCCCCCACTGGAACTAATGCAAGAGGATTCCACCATGAGCCGACAGGAGGGAAGATGGAAAAGTTGGTGCTGCTTGGTCACGTTGTATGTGTGGAGATGACTGGAGTTTCCAATCACACTGCAAGGCAAATGGGCAACAACACAACTGCTCAGACTTTGTGTTTTTTTTCTAATCGTTACTAAGGCCCAAAATGACACAGTTTGCTGCGGCTTTTCTAAAACCAAAGGAGCTACAATATTATTTAGTCACACCACTAAAGTGATGCATCCTGCCTATAAAAAGTCTAGTAGAAACAATGTCCTGTCAGTTGATTTTGAGGGTTTGCTTGTTAACATTTTAAAGAGGTAATGACTACTTAGTATTACCCCATGTAGTTTTAATTAAGGTTTCTAAACAAACATCAGCAACATTCTCATAATGATTCCAGCTCCTGTCATTTTTCTTGCTGTGAAGATGCTACTATGTGTTTTGCTACGTTTAACATGGCTCCTCTCAGTGGTGTTGAGAGGACTCAAATAAAAAAGAAGCTAAAGCAAGGCAAAGGAACCAAAAGTCACTGGTGCTCTGCAAACACCCTTGAGTCGATGCTGAAACTTGAAGTTCATGTTAAAACCTTCCGTTTCTCCTAACTCTGTAACAGATGATATTCACCTCCTTCTGCAAGAACTCCTCCAGTCATTACAAAGGCACACTGCAGCTCCTGTGCATCACTCATTAAGAAGACAAATGTCTAAATAGGGATGTGCTGAGAGCATTTATCACTTGTACCATTTTGAACTAGTATGGTCTCTCCATAATGGCCAACAAGAGAGTATGTGAATGTGAGCATATTGTTTCCAGAGTTGGGTTGCGTAACAGACACCACACAATTGTGCAGAAGAAAGGTAAATAGACAACAATGTCACCTATCCAGTGGGTTTTACGGTTGAATTAGGAGCAACCAAAATTAGGCTTCGACAAGCGTCTTCATGGTTAAAAGAAACTAACTGCAATGTGTTTGGAGCATGCATGATAACTATGATCACCAGTGTTTAATTGCCTTTTTCCATGTAATAGTCCATGAGCCAAGACCCCAAAATTGACCCACGACAATAAAATGGGTGGGCAGTTTCTAGTTAGCTTTTTTGACTTGCTACACATCTCTACTTCACAATGTGGTATGATAGCCATTGCAGACTGGTAGCTTAGTGATGGTTATCATGCATTGAATATATGAACCCATATAGCGAAAACCCATTGATTGTATATGGTGCCTATTTGGTGCAATGGTGTTTGTTGACTACTTGTTGACTACTCAAGCTGCCTAAATCAATCCAATATATTCTTAAGATATTGAATAACTGAAAAAATTGTATAATTAGCTACCCAGATAAAATAGGAAGCTGTTACAACCTTCTTTTTTTAACATTTTGCATTTAAAATTTTCTCATTTGTATCTATTCACATTACAAAAATTACATAATATTCACATTCTTTTCAACACCAAATTTGAAATCTCTAAAGTCTTACCTTTCACCAGGTACCAGATTTATGGATGTAGCCCATATATTTCTGGAAATATACTCATTACCTCCACCAAGGAGGTTATGTGACGGCCGGCATTGGTTTGTTTGTTTGTTTGCAACATAACTTGAAAGGTAATGGATGGATTTGGATGAAATTTTAAGGAAATGTGTGAAATGAGACAAGGAACAAAATAATGAAATTTTGGGACTGCTCTGGATCACAGTCTCCATCCAGGATTTTTTTAAAATGTAAGTGTAACCGGGTGGACAATTAAATTCAGTTTACTCTAAAAGCCAACAGAGGGCACTCTTGTTTTTGGGGTAACCTCCTCTGACCACATGAGACTTTGGGTCTCCACACGACAGACAGCGACAATGACAGAGTTCCTTTCCTTCCTGAGCGACATACGCACAGTTGGGCCGGCATTCTTATCTCCGGTTGTCCAATAAGTTGGGAGGCTGTTTGGAGCTGCTGCGCTAGAGGCAGCGCCTGTTCATTAGGTCGGATGGGGTGAAGGCCGCATTGTTGGTAGGAAATTTGAACTGTATGTAATTACATTTGTATCTGTAATGTTCCATACAAAATATGTGAATTGAGAGATTGTGTTGGGGGTGGACTGAAGCTCCTTGGCAGAGGTATGAGCTCTCTGAGTGCTTTTCTAGTTTTTATATGTGTATGGTGTTTCAGGCCGAATGTCCATAAAACATGAAAAGTTTAGCAAGATCCCTATGCCTATGGTAATAATAACCTTATTTACCTACAAGATTGATGTTTCAGGATGTAAGGAAAACGATAACATACTCATGAAACAAATCAACACTTTTTACTTTTGAAGCAATCATTTGAACAAAGAACAAGAAAAAATAGATTACGACCCTGATGTCAAATAATGTGAAGCACACTAGTACAGTATTTCAAGTATTTCAAGTATTTCAAGTCCATACTCATGATCAGTCGTCAGTTTCTGAGTCAGTCCGGTCTGCATCTGTGATCATCATGTCAAGGTCAACCTCTTGGGGTTGATTGTCACATGTTTGCAACTTGCACAGGTTGGTACATTTCAAACCATTGCTCCTGCACTGGCATTCCAGAAGCTGGCATCTACGACTTTATATGGGTCATATATTCAATGCATGATAACCATCACTAAGCTACCAGTCTGCAATGGCTATCATACAAATAAATATTTTAGACATGTATAGGAAAAAGAAAATAGCAACTAGAATTTGCCCACCTTTTCTATTGTCATCAGTGGTCTGGCTCATGAACTAATGATCCTGCTTGGTAGCTGGGGAACCAACAAATGGCTATCTGTTCCCCAACTAAGTCTGTGCTCAACACATATTAGGCCAGTCAGGAAATAGCTGTTTTGCAGTAATAGTAGTTCTTACTTTGATGTGTTAGTTGTCAGCCTAACAGTTTACTTACCAGCGTCTTCTTTGCTGGGTTATGTTACTGTCAATGAAAGCCACAATTTTTCTTCACCACAAATTTCATCTTTCATCAGGAGCCCTATTCAACCTGACAAAAGCAGGTTTCTGCTGTCTGCTTTGGCTCTGGCTGAGCTTTGTCAAGTTTCAAAGGATGATTATGATGACCACAAGATCATAGAATGTCTTTGTTACAAACAGTGGGTGTTGAGCTTCAAATACACATGGCAAGGAAGCACATGTCAGACAGGGTTTAAGGAATGATGCTGTGGAAATGCAGGTTCAGTGGCGGTTCTACACTAGTTTTACTGGGGGGGGCCAGGCTGGGGCCAAGGGTGTTGTCAGAGGGACACATTCAACCCTGACAAAAGAGACTGAGAAGTGTTCAAGCATTCAAAAAAATTTTTAGTCTAAATTGAAAAAGTAATACAAAGTACTAGTAAAAGTGTTTCAGTTGCAGTTAAGCTTTACTGAATGTTAGAAGAAATTGGTAAAGCAAACAAAATAAAACATTCTTGTTGGCTTCAGCAACAACGCAGTATTCCAGCCTTCAATGTATTTAGTTCAGCATAAAGTATAAAAAACAGTATTGGTATTTGTTTCAGTAACAATACTGACAATGAAAACAAGATAAAACAATAAGAACATCCACTATAGCTTTTATAAGGCTAGTCTAGAGGTCTCTGCACCCTATTATCCATTATTATTGTCTATTTTCCTGTCTAGGATTTCAAATTACAACAACTGTATTCTGCAGTTTTGGTGATTTTTATCAAACCAAACAATAAATGAGTCAAGATTCAAAACCTTTGCCCTCCTATACTCAATGCTCAGTACACCCAGATTGCTTAATCCAGACTCAAACTCATCTTATCTTATATATTATAACAGGGCTCCAGTCTAACTTTTCCACTAGTAGTAGTAGTTTCTTGGTGGCGCCAGCCAATGATTTGGTCGCCCCACCACACCTCCTTATTTTGGTTCAGCATTGCCAAAGCTATTAATCCACTATGCCTGCTGATGAATAGCTGTTTTTGTATAACCCAGTTGTGGCGCATTGATTTTCAGTGACACAAGACTTGAAATTTGTAAAATATTTCATTCAGAAAATATATTCATTTTTCTCTAGTCCTCTTCTGGCATCAGTCATAAACTGGTCACAGGCTAAACACTTGCTAAACATCTGCTCATTGGTAAATACTACATTTTACCGATGGTCCCTAAACGCCTAAACCAAATCACTGGCAGGCAGCTGTAGTGTAGCACCAGTTGTACATAGATTTATCCAGGTTGAAACAGAGCAATTTTTGTCCTGTGTTGTTTTCTGTGAACAGAGTTTTTGATGAGCGGATCACATTTTAAATGTCAGTTCCAGTCAATCATGTTTATATAGTAAAAACTTTGATCACTGTTCAAGTTTGAGCCATCCAGATTGAATGTGGGGCTGCTTCTTCTTCTTAACTGACTCAGTGGAGATCTCTCTGCTGCACCTGAACACTCTGATCACCAGGTGTGTCTCCCTTTGAACCGCAATATGACTGTCCAATCTCTCGTGTCGCGGGCCACATAAAATGACATGGCAGGCCGTATTCGGCCCGCGGACCTTGAGTCTGACGCATGTGGCTTAATCTGTCATCATTCATGGTGGATCTGAGGTATGTTTTCAACAGCTTTAAACTAGAAAAACTCTGCTTCCAAGAAGCAGTACTGGTATGAATACCATACCAATGAAAACTAGAAAATATAGGTCTTCAAGTGTTAGTTTGGAAAGTCCTCCATGTTTACCTTTTGGCATATAAATTCTGCACAATGTCCATTAACACAGCATTTATTCCAACAGCACAACAACAACATTATGTCTTACTCACCTCTCTGCTGTTTTCACTGTCTTTTGTTTAACAGAAACACCTTTATTTAGCAGTTAATTCCAGTAATTTACATTTCTGTTTGTTCTTCAGTCAACGTTATGCTGCTGTAAATGCCATTCAACACTATGGCCAGATTTTCACATTAAAAGTCTCACAATCTTGGTGGGATTTTATGTGAAAAATCAGCAGAAAGCTGAACATGGATCTGTACTCAGTGGTACTTAAATTCTGAAGCCAAATTACTGGAAGTGTTTTGCACCTCTCCCCATTGACACAGCCATTGACAGTTTTCTGAGCTTTTACTCAATTCTATATCTTGTTGTCGAACAAGAGTTACTATGTGTGATGAATTCCTAATACTCATATTAATGACCCCTGAATCATTGCTGTCTTTGAGTGTGGCCTTGATCTTATGTTTACCATGAGCCATGACTCATTACCATGACTCAGCTGCTAATATGGAGGATTTTGTCTCTGATCACAAATGCATTCTGTTTAATTGGGTTCTTCTATCAGCTGCCTCCTCTCAGAAGCTTTCCATACACTTTGGCTGATTTAATGAACAATCTGCTTCTGAATTCTCACTCACAGTTCAGCTTTAAAGTGCGGTAATGAAGTGTGTCTGTCTGAACAGAGTGTTAGCCCACTCATCTTATCACCTGTTTCCTTCAGTCAAATGAAGACATCCACTGTGTCCAATGACAGCGAGGAAGGGCAGAGTGATGCCCAAATGCTCTGTCCAAGGTTCATTATGTGAATTGTTTCTTTCATTCAGTTAACACATTAAATACCATTACAGATGATATAACTACCCATTTATATTGCCAAGGCATCTGATTCTGTCGATTACTTCATCTAAACTTTTTGTTCTTTTACCCTTGACCACCCATTTCAGATTTCATCAGCTCATTAAATTGCTGTCATCAGTGCACATCATTCCCATATATATGGTTCAGTAGAGACTTCTTCCACCTTCTAGAAGTCCAGAAGGTGTGTAATTATCCACTCTGGCCATTAATAAACAGAAAGTAAAGCAGCTTCTTTTAGTCATCCAAGCAAGCACGTGTTAAATCTCTGGTGAAGTTGTCACCCAGACCCTAAAAAAGGGAACAACAGGGTGTATTCAGCCCAACCACAGTCCTCTCCTAAACCTACCAAGGTAGTTTTGGTATTTAAACTTAACCAAACACAGACTGAAAATACAAGTAGATACCAAGTGAAAAGCAGGGTATGCTCTGCAAAGATAATAGTCATTTAATGGATTCATAACATCTGAAACTGGCAGTCAAGAGTAAAAGAAACAATACATTCAAATAAAGTAATCTGCATAGCTTGGATTGTAAAGATTCTCTCTGTGACTCACAGTAATGTAAATTACCAGTGATACCACTGATTAACTGACTTACTGGAAAGAGAGAGAGAGAATCTTACAATTTATCTGGACATTATTTGATGTAGGTCAGTGGCATTCTGTAGTTTATCTGTGATGATTATGAGTTACTCTGCAAACTACAGTGTGTTGTCTCTGATGGATGAATCAAATGCATTGAGTGAACCTGCCTCATACATATGTGTCCTGTCTGAAAGCAGCAATGGAAGGACCAGCTGGCTCAATAAAAGACCAGATGGATGTAAAGATGCATTAATGACCAGATGGATTTATGGATTACAGACTTGGTGATCAAATGAGTCATCAAGTGACCACTTAGCCAGCACTTTTTTGGCCCCTTTGCAGCAATGAAACAGGCTAATCCTAAGTGCTTGAGTAGAAAGTAACTGAGCCTCTTTTTAGTTATTTAAGATGTTTCGGTGTCATCCAAGAGGCTTCCTCAGTTTCTCATTGATTAGGGAGTCCTTTGTTCTCACCCCAAATCCCATTAAGCTATCTAAACTGTGTCTGGTTAAGTAAAGGTGCAATATCTTCATATCTGGTGCTGTAACATTTCACCCTCCCTTATATAGATCTCCTATGTGGTCCTCAGTATGCATCACATTTTAAGATTTCCTCTGTTAACTGTTTCATTACTTTTATTTGATCCATTACACCCCTCCACTTCTCTTCTCTTTGACTTTTGATTTTCTTGATTTTCTTACAAGTTTAAGTATTGCTATCCTTCATACTCTAATAAGGTGCTAGCTGGTGTTCAGTTTAAATATACCTTTTGGCATTTTTCCTATTAACACAAACTCATGGTTAACTTCGAGGTCTAACATTTGAATAGTTTCTATTCAGACATTTTCCCAGTGCATTTTCAAACAGAACAAGACCTGAAAATGTGGATATAATCAGTCTGGTTTTCTTTGTGATGTTATTGATTTTAGGGATAGTTCAACAAATGTTACAAAACATGTCATCTGGAACTTAAATACAACCGCCACTTTTTATTACCAACGCCAACGGAATCGGCCATGGTAGGGCGCTCACTGCCGTCAGTCTGTCTGTCTGTATGTATGTATGTGGGTGGCTATGTCCACACCACTCGAGAACAAATAGAGATAGATAATCAAACTGAGCACAGATGTTGATCTTGACCAACCCTGGCCACCCATTAATTTTGGGGTCAAAGGTCAAGGTTGCAGAGCTACTTAGTGCAAAATCCCCATATAATCTACTATATAAGCTTGCAATGATGAACTTTGGTATATCTAAGGGTAGGACTACCACATTGCACCTCTTGGCCTTGAACTTGACCTTTGACCTACTTGAAGTTACTGCCCTCTGTCTGTCTGTCTGTCTGTATGTATGTATGTATGAATGTGGGTGTGTATGTCCACACCATAACTTGATAACAAATACAGATAGGATAATTAACCTCAGCACAGATGTTGATCTTGACCTATCCTGGTTACCCATTAATTTTGGGGTCAAAAGGTCAAAGGTCAAGGTCACAGGGCTACCTGTCATGTTTAGGAAGGCATCCAGCGTGGGTCTGCATCTCGCTTGAGTGCACTGTAGTTTCTTCTTTTTTCTATTCATGGCTTATTACCACTTTCAAAGCTGTAATGTAGTACTGAGATTTGATCCTCAGCACTCCTACACTGTTAGTGTATTTATCAACCACTGTGTCACAGGGTGCAAGTCTGTAATGGCTTCTTCTGTGCATCTAAAAACCAGACTATTGAAATAATTGTTTTTTGTAGTGCTTTAAATTGCATAATTCCTTAATTCTCTAAAAAGTGTTGTGTAATATCTGTGGAAAAAATATTCTGCAAACTGAGAAGAGCAGAACCCATTTGTTTTAGCCAGTTTAAGTGTTTTCATTTTGACCCTTGGCTTTTTGTTGTCCCATAAAGATTTAATGGTAGTAAACCAAGTTGGATTGACATACAAAGGCAGCCTTAAGGAGAAATCTGGCTTTCTGGGGAATATATTCATTTCAATGGTTTCTTCCCAAAAATGACAAAGGGACTAAACTCCATCCAATCTTGTGGTTTTTAGCTTACTGTAGTTTGATTTAAACACCTGATCCATGTTCCTGTTTCCTCATTTGTAATGCTGCTCACTGCCAGTAGTTCAATACATGACAAAGACTAATGGCAAAAGAAGATTTCCCTTTCTTGTGCCTCTTCTAAGCTCAAAGGGACTTGATAGTGTTTCATTAACTCTGGCCGGAGCTTTTGATGTTCCATACGTAGCCTACAACTAAGAGATGAAGGTGTTACTAGAGCAAAAGCTTCAGCAAGTCTCAAAAACCTAAGGCAAGGTCAGTCGATGGAAAACTTTTTTCTGCGTTACGGGTAATGAGGGCAGACAGACACGATGACACACAGCTTAACACGATATTAAACTTTCTCTGCACCAGAGAAATTGTGAAACATGTTATAACCATTTACAATATTTTGTTAAATACTTTCTGCTACTAATTGCATGTAGCTACAGTGGAGAACAAAGAAATAAAGAACGGTTTTTCATTTAAGGGAAGGGGAGGAATACATTATGCTCTATTTTGTAAGTACTGGGAATTTTAATACAGTTATATTATGAAATGACATGTTATTGTTGTTATTGTCTTCCACTGCTGTGCTCGTGACAAAGATCTGTTTGTTTTTCCCTCCAGTGTACTACTTAACAGCTGCTGCAGCGCTGGACGCCTCTCCAAGTTCATTTGTCCTTCTTCCAGGTGATACAGTGAAACAGATCACATGACTGTGGGTGGCTTCCCTCTTTTATACTGTATATTCTCCTACACACTACAATAGCGCTTGCTTAGGAGTGAAACTACAAGATGCATTTTACATTACACACTAATGATGTAGTATATTTACTGTAACTTGGTAGAGTCATGTCATATGCTGACATTCAGAATACGACAGTCAGTCAGTTAGGCACGTGAAAAATATCCTAATTCTACAATTTGATGGTATCATATTTAGGTCAACAAAAACATGTCTAGTTTCTGTTCTACTACTGCACCCAGTAGGTGCCCAGTCTGTACAAAATACTTTTTCTCTCAAATGGCGAGTAGTTACCTCCTTTGCTCCTTGACCTGACTGTAAGTGTCAGTAGATAAAAGTCTGTATTTTATTAGTGACATATTATTCATACAGTCAAATTACCATGTAAATCACAGGCCGTCTTATGAGGTATTACCAAAGTTTCATTTCTGCATTTGTACAATCTGACATTGATGTACAACGTCTGATCCTATGGTGGCTCCACTGCTTTAAATCCTCATTTAACAGCATTACTATATATCTGTTACAGACGTCTCCTGCAGGCCAGCATATATTTTCACAGAATGTCAAACAAAATCCTCTAAACTCAGAGGTAAATTCAGAGGAAATTAGGTTCCTCCCAACCATGTAAATGACTCGGTCAAACTGTGTTAATCTGCTGTTATTCACTTCAGTTAGTTGTGTGCAAGTAAAAGCAGCAAATGACTTTTCCATGGTGGGCCACATATGGTAATCCATTAAGTCAGACTGCAGAGTCATCC